>LQNS02278001.1:4325694-4344688 GCA_001587735.2 Parhyale hawaiensis
GTACGAGGTCATAGCATAAGGAGGGTAGGAGATGTGAAGGACCCAGGCGTAACATCTGCACTGATGCATCCGGAGTCGGAGTTATTTCCTCCTCGTCCGTGAGAAGCGGTCGGGGGATGATTGCGTCATCGCTTCCGGAAGAGCCCTCAACCTGAACCCCACGAAAGGATGAGGCCTGAGGATCACGGGCGATGGCAGCAGGGAAGGTAGCAGAGGACTAAGAACCTTTCTTCTTGAAAACAAGTTCAATCCTCTTGTCGACAGATTCTGTTGAATTTTTTTTTTTGTCTCAGAACGAGGAATAGCACTTGCAGACGTCTTGATAGTTGTCTGTAAGTCTTGTTTTGAAGTGTATTGCCTTCCATTTTTCTAAATAGCTTGCTTCAGAATCCCCCATAAGTTTTCGATAGGATTCAGATCAGGAGAGCATGCCGGCCAAACCATCAAATGGTCACCTTTCAATCCTAACAATGACAAGAACACTTGTGTTGCCTTTGCAGAGCGAAACGGGGCATTATCGTACTGAAATATTGACCTGCAAAGCTTATGCAGTGGAACGTCATCCAGTCATGAAAGCGAGGCCGACTAAGGAACTGACAATAAGCCACAGAAGGTGTTTTCACTTCATCTGGCACTCGCACAGGACCAACAAGTTCATCTCCAATAACTCCCGCCCAAATCATAACGTCTCCTCCGCTGGCGACGGAAATGAGTATGACGCTCTTGGCCGTTTCCAACCCATCCTTTTCCCCAACCGTCTGGTCCGTCCAGAGTTACCCTGCTTTCATCGGTGAAAAGTACCATCTTCATGTTTGTCTTCGTATGCTCTCGAGCCCGCTTCAGCCGTGAATTCTTGTGCCTGGCCGTCAGAGGCAGTCGTTTTTCAGGTGTAACACATTTTCCGGTGTTTCTCAGCAGCCGGCATCTTGTTGTTTTCGAGACTTCAGGGAGATTTACTTCACTAATAACAGCCTTCGAGGTTTGTCCTGGCTTCTTTAACAATTGCCTTTTTACATTACGAAGATCCCGAGTACTAACAACTTTCAGGACGCCAGAGTCCAAATGCTTCTTCCTTGGTGAAGGGTCGGCTAAAAAGCGCTTCCTCTTGTCAACATCCCGGCCTATTGAAACAGCAGTACCTATCCTTAAAAGGTGTTCATTTAGTCATATCTTTCACAGTTTTTGCTTTTTCAGCCTCAGACAGACCTCTAGCCCTTTCCCATTTTTAAAAATTTCTAGAAAAGCTAATAAAGTGGCACACCAAATAATCACGTTAATTGCAATTAACTGATGAAATCTTGTAGGGATTCAAATGAAATTCCGGCGAATGTGTTACCATACGTAAAAACTTGAGCCAGAAAAGTTTCAAAGCAAATGGAAAAGTTGAAACATCTGTAATATTAATAAAATGAGTGAAGCTAATATCGTGGCACGGACTGTATATGTATATTATAGTGATGCTATATCGTAACTGACCATATAATAGTTGGATTTTGCCTTGAGGCTATAGATATCATCATAAAATGAATAAGAGTTATTTTACAGAATATTCGTTTACAGAATAGCTATCAATAATCGGTATGAGAAATTTTGCCAACTTAAACATGGGCGTTCTAAATGCAGCTAAAATTGGGCGCATAGGAACGTTATTTTTGTGGTCCCATATAAAATTCCTTGGGCAGAACCCGAGACAAAAAGTTGTTTGTACATCTTATCAGAGGTAGTCTCTATTTGTTCGTTTTGCTCAGAAATCTGTTGATTTTATCAGATATGTGAAAACCTGAATAAAGCTGCAGTAAGTGTGTTTTGCAGCACCTCAAGTTTATTATGTTTTCTCAACTTCGATTTGAATTCCGCCACACTCTGAGAATTTCTCAAATAAGGCTGATTATGTCACTAAGATTATCACATTCCTTTCTGATGCCTCAAAATTTCAATTAATTCGCAATGTTGATCCATCGATGAACATAAAGGACATCCAAGTTCCATGTATTTAATTAACATAAAATAATAATTCTTCTGGATTACGAATTTTATTTTTAGCAAGCTTTCGACATTCTCAGCGAATGTCGTTGTCAAGGTGGGAACTTCAAACTGTTTGGTCCGCTACTTATGATATGGAACTAGTTAGTATCAAAGACACATTTGAAATATTAACACTATGCGTAATTAGAGAGGCTGGTCGAAAATTCACAAGTTATTTATTATAGGTCTATAGATTTCTGGTATTTAATGGTATCTGTTATAGCATTTTTGATTGAATTAAGAAAACGTTGATTCTAAGAAGCGTCGTTGTTTCGTCTGTTAACATTGCTATAGAATTTAAAAGTGTGACCAATTGATCGAATGGCCCGTGTCTCGTACGTGTTGATATACCAAAGAATTTAATTATTATTTCTAAACACTTGTTTGATGTTCTTTGATTATTGTGCTAATGTTTCGGCCAGTCTCTCCAATGTACGTTTAATCACAATTTTGACAATTTAGTTAGTAGACAACTCCACTCAAATCCGATGGTTTCTTTTTATCTTTACAAGTTAACATAATTTTTTACGCATGATATTTTCTTATTTTCTTGCAAGTTAGATGTTATAAGGCTTTAATATTCTGTTGAGCCGTTCGGATGTCCCTTTTATATAAGAAGCGCTGACATAATTAACGTTTGAGATTTTGACTGATCTTTATCCTTGCATGCTTCAGATGATCTTTTGTTACGTTTAATTACTTGTTTAATTAATTTTTTCGGGTAACCATTTTCAAGAAGTTAGTCGGTAATCGTTTTCAGTTCTAAGTCTATTTCGTCTTTGCTACATAAGGTGAAGGCCCTGGACACTAGGGAGTTGATGACACTTTTCTTCTAATTTACAGAAGTAAATGAGTGGTTGATTGTAAACATACATATAGACTAATAGTAATCAACGAATCATGAATTTTATGGCTGGATTCCTGTCATGAACAAAATTATATTCGCCGCAGATGTAACAAAGTACAATGGGCGTATTCTTGGAAGATTTTCTTCTCGGAGCCGTATCATTCAGCTGAAAAGAAACAATAACCAGTTATGAGTCATAAAGTAATGTAAGAGACCTCAACATCACGTCCACTATGAAAGCTATCGTTAGCAATTATATTATTCTTATACACAAAAGTTTAAGTCTCCATATTTATAACAAAGCTAATATTACAGACTCACAGAGGAAGAAAGAGGGGATGTAGATGTAGTATGTCAATAGACACTCTGAACCCATGCACGAGGGTGTTCCCGCACAGGATCAACGAGCATAGGAACAGCAAGTCGGGACAGAAAAGGAAGAATAGATGAAAGTAACACCAATATGAGTATGAAATCGGAAGAATGCAAAGTGGGCACGAAAGACTGACGTTCTGAAGGCTTAACTAATGGCTAAGGTAACTTACAGTGTCCTTCTGGGGGTACTGCTCCCCATAACACAAGATGAGCGAACCTAAACTGACCTAACCCTTTGGCCCATACTAAGCTCCCCTGAGGGGGCCAAAATTTCATGAAGCGAAAATCCTCGTTCCAATACCTACACAAAAAAGAAAAACCGTGATTACTGAGAAAGTTTACCTGATTGAGAGACCATTGTGATATTTGGAATCAGCGGCGCATCGATATTACGATACTCTAATGCAGTTGAAAACGCCTAGATCTTTGTCACGCTTTTGACCAGAGAATTACCGTATCGATTTCGTCAGATCAGATTTTTTATAATCGGTTAACACAAAAATCTCATAAAATACAGAGAAATTGGCGCCATTTTTGTAAACAGGGCACGATTTCCCTATATCAGTTGACAATCCTGAAACTATATACAAAAAGTATTTTTATTGACCAGCGTTACTCATTTTCTGGTGGTCCCTGCTACATACAATACCTACCATTGCTGGATAATCACCGTTTAGTAGCTACATTTTATTTTCACGTAGCATCACTACCGTACGGTACCGTATTGGTAATGAGGTTGGTAAGAATATACTGCGGTGCAAGTAACTCAAGTACGCTTAAACATGCAATCTAATGCCATAGTAAAAGCTTCCAAAAACTCCGAAGAAGGCATAAAGTTTCTAGGGCCTTCTATAAATAATTTTTGTACGATTCCACAAACAATGTAAAAAGGGTGAACGTTCGAATGAACTATTTTGCAGTGGTAAGCGAACTTCAGACTACCTCTGTCGGATAGCACAACGACCCGCGTTTTTGTGGGTTACTCCAGATCAAGAGGACAGGAGAGTCGTCACACTATGTTATCAACAGATAAGTACCTACTCTTGCCATATTTGTCTGTTTGCAAGTATTAATTTAACCTTCTACGTACTCTCAAATTTGACTTAGTTAACTCAAGTGCAGCGTGTAGGCTGTAGTAGTATTAGTTAAATTTTGATGTTCCTTGTTAATTTCCTCAACTTTCTTTTGATTTTTTCCTGATTTTTTTTTATTTTATGGAGATATTTGCCAGACCCACTGGTATATAGGTAGGCACCCGACTCCCTGAGCCTCATTCCGGACGACGAGCGAACATCTCGCTTAAAAATGAAGCCCAGAACATACAGGATTTGGAATCGATTTCGACTCCAGAGTTATTCTGCCGTTCGATTACCACTGGATAGCACCGACATGCCAACAGTGTAGCTTGCAGAGCAGGGAGGGGTTCTGTGGAGGGTGCCTCTCAATCTTGCCGATTTTACCCTGATTTGTTAGGCTCTTGTGCACTCACCTTTAGTGGACAAAACTCCTGCCAAGGTAGACAAGAGATTTAATTCTTGTTTGTTCCGTCCTAGTTAGTCGGAACGTATTCTTTCCCGTAGGTAAGCACAGTCTGTCCTGAACTTTGGACTGACGTACCACAGGTGCGTGTCTCCGAACTGCTTATTAAGGACTTTAGCTTCATACCCGGAAGGGAAAATACAATGACCAATGGTGCCAGTAACCCTTTGGCTCGAGCTATCAGCCGATGCTCTTTGAGAGCTGCAGAATAAGTGTCTGGAGTCCTTGTTCTCAGGTGGTATAACCTGAGGCCCTCTTTCGGTCTCTCCCGAAGGACCGAGATCCTTTCCTTTCTAATCAGGGTAAGTCTCTGTATTTGTTGAGCCTGTTTCCCAATATCCTGAACTCTTGAGCTGCCCCTGTACTGGAGCAGCTTCCCCTGAACATGCAAAAAAAAAATGCTACCTAATTGTGTTGTCTAGCCTATTCGCCTGGACGGATACCTCCGCCAAGGTCGTCAGTAATCTAACCCGGCTGGTTCATCGTAATCTACCACGGGAACTGCCCTTAAGAAGGTTCTCTTTAGTCTCCTTATTTCTTAATTAAGCGGTCTTGTGTTTAGGCTAAGTCCTAAAATGTTTGACCCTCATTTCGTTGTACTTGTACCTGATTTATCTTATTTAGAGCCGCACTAGCCTCAGTGGCCAAGCCCTGTCTAACTTGTTCCGCTTTGTTGGCTGAGGTAGCGAGTCCCGCAGGATCTTCTTACGCTCTTTGAAGACTACTTGGCCTTATCTCAAGGCTGTGCCTGAGTGTTCAAGTGTTCTTCCGCATGATCTCTTGGAGCAATTGTCTGATAGGAGCCCCTGCTGCGTTTAGCCAAAAGGGCTTAACACACTTCTAAGACAAATCTTGCCTACCCTCTCTGGACCCTCCTCCGAGTCCCAGAGCCGAAAAACACCTTAGTTACCGTTTGCTTATTTTGAACCTGCCCTTGCATAGGTCTGCTGGTAAGACTTGTAGGCAGCTCATCTTCCCGATCCTAGTAGGTACCTATGAAGCCAGGGAGCCCGATACGATGCCCTGCTCTCGTAACGACCAGGCTCTAGTGAGAATACTGGTACTGCTGCAGGTTAATTATACTACCGGGTGTGGTTAACCTCTCCCGCATTGGAATACGTCTGGACCTAGTAGAATCCGGAGTTCTGCTCCTGTCTGCGGATAAGGACAGACCTGAGTAGGGACGTTTAGTCATGTACTTGTCTCTGTACGTGGCTAGAGTGGGCTTTCGAGTCGGCTATGGTTTAAAACCAAGGGTGAATTTCCCTTAGTTTAAACTCGTTAGTATGAAGTTTCGCAACTACGTTCTGGCCTGTTGGCCCTCTAGCTTTTGTCTCTAAAACCAAAGGAATCGAATGGGAGTCTTAATACTGCCACTCTCCTCGACTTCCGAGGGATGCGTATATAAGATTTGTTTTGCCTGTCTGCCCTAAGGGCAGATCATCGGGAAATTGTCATACTAATGAAAAAAATTTCACCATCTGAGGTCCTGTTTTCAGTGCAACCCTTGGTTCTGTCCCTGAAAAACAGCTCTCTTTACTATTCGTGCCCACAGGCTGTCTACTTGTATCTGCTCAATATCCTGGGGCCCTGGGTCTTACTCAGTGAGGGTTAGTCCTGTATCGAAGAACCGATGCGGACTACACAAACATTCGTAAGACTTAAGATTATGGACGGTCTTCCTTATTGTTCTAATTCTCATTCAAGGAGCGACTGAACATTCCTAGGGTCTTGGAAGTCCTCGACTTCAGTTAGAGTCTGAGCCGACGTTACAGCTCTAACCCTTCTTGCTTAGTCTGGGCTTGTCACTTCCCAATCGGGCTTCTGTCGATCTGACGTACCTAGTTCATTAATCTTCGAACCGTTGCCTCAGTGGAAAGGGTCGGATTTTCCTCTTTTATCTTCTAATTCTGTGTCGTACTAAGCTTCTGACCTCCATCCACTACTGTAAGAGTCCGCCTAAAGGCCCTGAATGGCCCTGCCTTCGGATTCGTACCCCACAGAGCCCTCAAAGCCCCACTTCACCTAACTGTGAAGTACATATTAACTTTTCTTGTAAGGTTTACTTCATCACTGGGAAAAATAACCATCTTTAGCCCTTGTGGACTGCAGCGCACGTTCCTCCTGGAACGTACTTTCTTACTCCGGCTGTTTGCAGGGAAAAAGAGTTCTTGTAGGAGCGTGATCTCGACGCCCCTGTAACTTTTCAATGATTAACTCTCGTGAATCGTCAAACTAGGCTGGTGTGATCGGAGACCCGCTAGTGACTGGCTTTTCCGGCTCTGTTCTTGCTTGGACCTTTCGAGCTATGAGACTAAAGCCCCTTCCTGGGTAGGTATTAGCTCCTCTGTCACCAACACTCTCCCAATGCTAGAGCATAGTATATTCCCTTTCACACTTCGTTGGGCATCGGACTGGCCCAGTCTGAAAAAGCGCGAGGCTTAACAGGGCTGCTATCTGGAAAAGCTGATCTAGACGAGCTCCCCGATCAATTCGGAATCCCTGCTGAGATCGCACTTAGAGAGCTCTGCCTAGATAACTGCTCCAGCCTGCGGGGGGAGGGTTTTCACCCCTCGAGGTTAAAACGGGGGCTGATATATACTTGACTCCTACCCTTGGAGTCTCGTCTTCTCCCTGGTTCTGGCCGTCCTTCTGCTACCTTCATCGAAGGAGCACAGCTAGGCGACAAGCTAGATTAGTGCGAGGATCTAGGAGCAGTTGGAGAATCAATGGGCTGTTAGTTCGTTCACTGTTAGTGGGTTACTTACAGGTTTCAGATGTGTACAGTCTGTATGGGTTAACAGATCTATAGACCCCAACCCTTGCCGAACTGCGGCTCTCTACTCGGGTATGATTGGGAACACTGGTTTCGGTGTATAAGGCGACTGCTCGCTAAGAGCCAACACCCTGATTATACCATGAGGGGAGTCTAGATTACTCGTCAGTAGGCTAGTTTCTAGATTACGAAAACAGGCCACCACTTGGCCCTGAGTAGACTAGCGTATAGCCGACGAAAAGAACAGGTTTCTGTAGGTCAGAAGTTCGGAACTATCCTTGTGAGAATAGCTCCCGCGCTACTCTTAGATCAACTTCGGGTTCCAGACCCAGAGGTGTGCCACGGACGGATCCTTACATCTATCTTCCTGAGTTAGCACTTGGGCTCTGCTAGCCAGGTTTGAAACGAACCTTCACTCTTGAAGGAACCACCCTGATTTGGGTACTTTTTAAGCCGTTAGCTCTTAGCCAACTGCTCCAGCCCTACTGAGTCACGCTGCGATTAGAGTGTTAACTGCAGGAAATTATAACTAGAATTTCCGAATTAGGGTTTTTTTTTTAGATCTTATGTAGTCTACTTAGTTCTCAGGTCACCGGACAACCTGAACAAAGCCAGTCTCTGAAAGGAAACCGTTTCTCGGTTGTAGTTACTCGAAATAGTTTGCGCCAGCACAGGGCCCTACTGTGAAGCTGCGGTCATAAAAGGTACTGCTCCGGCAGAGAGCTAGTTCTCGCTCACTCTACCCTGGCCCATCTAGTCCAGCATACTGTCTGGCCTGTCAGTAGAAGCCAGATCCCTGCGCTTTCGTGACTTTAAAACCTCCTTGGTTTTTGTTCGCGCAGGAATGCCCACCTCTACGGTATGGGACTTCCGCGACTTCTAGGTCGCCCCCGCCTTATAGTGATACTTCACTATTGTGGTCGGTAGTCTAGCAGCCCCGCGAAAAGTTGGGGACCTAGGTCATAGCCCTCCCTCTGCGGTCATCGTAAAGTAGCCTGAGAATGCTGCCGTGTACCTCTGGAGAGCTCTCTTCCCGGCAACCCGGGTCTTTCTGTCTGTAAAGCCCGCAGAATCCCATAAGCCTGAAAGTCATTGGCCGCTTTGGTGCTCTACATTATAGGGCTAGGCCTAAGCAATCAGAGAGAGGGAAACCTCGGTCTTCTTCTTGAGCCCCCTATTGTCGCACTTTAGACCTACACTGAATCTGAGGCTCAACGGCCAGGCTAGACTCCTTAATTGAGCCCTAGTACGAGGATCTGATGACGGTCTTACAAGATAGGCCAGCCGTGCCGGCCGTACAGTTCTCTTTACCGAGTGAGACTTAGCTGCCAACCAGCGAATAGGTACGGCCTGGGGATCCGTTCGTAACTCGTGTTGCCGTCCCATGGCACTGGCTGTATATCATAATCCCAGCAAGTACAGGAGATTGTTAATCTCGGAAACCCCCGTGCCTCCATCTGTTGTAGTTGCCGTACATCGGCTTAAGTCAGAACAGCCTCGTCCAGATCGGTATTCCCGATGCCTCAGATCAGAAAGCAGTGTCTCTCCTCTCCGGCCATCACCGTAAAGACGTGCCGGAACTCATCAATCGTGCCGGGATAACGCAGCCCAGTCATGACAGGAGATATAAAAACCAGGATACCCCGGGCCTCCACGTTCTTGTTGGTGCTGCTAGGAATCAGCTGACAGTGCTGGTCAGCCTATCACTCATCTGGCATGCCGGTACCCGTCTACTGTGACGGAGCTTCTTATACCCGTCGGTGTTCCCGAAGCCTGTGATCAGAAGATAGTGCATGGTCTGAATATCTCTGATTAGGCCTGACGGGGCCCGTCGATCGTGATGAAAAAGCTTAGGCACTTCCAAAACAGGAGCTTCCAATGCCAGGCCGCACAGGGTCTCTACGTTCCTGTAGCTGTTCATCGGACTAAACCGGAATTCACCGGACACGTGGGTATTCCCGATGTCAGATATCAGATGCTAGTACTAGGTCTGCAATCCCTGAACAGGCAAGCCGGTACTCGTCGATTGTGCCGGTCAATCGAGTCAGAATAGTTTGATTGTGCCGGAAAAGGGCAATCAGAAACACGAGCAAGCCTCATGTTGCTGCTCATCGGACATAGCCGCAATCTCCTCGGACCCATTGGTCTGCCTATCACTTTATCAGTCCTGACGGTACTTATCCATTGTGCCGGCATAGCGCAAGCAAAAATCTGTGCTGCTCATAGGTTTAAGACGGATATCATCAAACACGTTGGTATTCCACGATCGTGTCAGAATTGTATGATTGTGCGGGAATAGCGCAGTCAAAAATACGAGCAATACTCCTGTTGCTGCTCCTCGACATGGCTGGAATCCTATCAATGGCATAGGCCTGCCTGTCACCTCACGGTCATGAAGATACTGATCAATCGTGTCAGTATAGCGCATGCACTACTAGTTGCTGCACCTCAGTCTAAGCCGGAATTCATAGGACACGTTGATATTCCCAGGCCATGCCGGAATAGTTCGATTGTGCTGGAATAAAGCTCATGTTGCTGCACCTCGGCCCTAGCCGGAATTACCTCTGATGCATCGGTCAGCATCTCCCTCTTGGTCCTGACCGTACTCATCCATAGAGCCGGTATAGCGCAAGCCCTACTAATGGCTGCTCATTGGCTTAAACCGGAATTCATCGGACACGTCGGTAATACCACGTCAAGCCAGAGAAGCTCGATTGTGCCGGAATAGCGCCGTCAAAACGCGAGCAAACCTCATGTTGGTGCTCAACGGTCATAGCCGGAATTTCATTGGTCACATCGGTTTGCATATCACTCCTCGGTAATAATGGTACTCATCGATCGTGCCGGTATGGTGCAAGCCATACTAGTTGCTACTCTTCGGAATAGGCCCGAACTCATCGGCCACGTCGGTGTTCCCAGGTCATGCCGAAATTGTTTAATAGTATGGGAATAGCACAGTCAAAGCAAGAACAAGGCTCCTGTTGCTGCTCATCGGACATAGCCAGAACTTCATTATACACATCGGTCTGCATTTCATTCATCGGTCATGAGGGTACTCGTCGATCGTGCCGGTATAGCGCAAGCAATACGAATTGCTGCTCATCGGACTAGGCCGGAATTCCTCCAACACGTCGGTATTCCTCCAATCATGCTGGAATTAAAAAAGTGACCGGTAAACGAACACATCAGTCACCGTGATATGCAGACGTGAAAGCAGACAATAGAAGCCCATAGCTGATCAGGCTCGGCAATTCCAGAACCAGGAGATATTTAAACTGAGCAACCTCCGGTCCTCCACCGTTCTGAATTGCTGTGCCTAAAACATTCAACTCCAGTGACTTCTTGACTCCGCCAGCCATAAATCATGAAAATGAATTACCACTGTGTTTCGGTAAGCCTCCTTTGAATAATAGAACTGATGCTTTTGAATTCAAATTCCAATCTAGAATATTCAAAAACCTCACGCTAGATACCTACCAGCATCTAATGGCTAAGTCAGCAGATCAGAAACTGACTATGCCCACCAGGTGGAGGGAATGCTAAAAAAGGAATACCAAATTTGAAGGCTATTATTCCGATCGTTAGGTCTGGTTCAGCAAGAAAAAGAGAGTTCTATTTTCTGATCCAATAATTTAAAACTATTAAAGTTTTCATATAATAGGAGTGAAGTCTTCAGAATTTCCGAAGCCAATGAGCAGTTTTCAATGGAAGGGAATCAATCAGAGAGCGTGAGATTAGAAAACTTCAAAAACTTTCAAAACGGATTTCAAAATTTGGGAAAATATTCACAAGTACTGTAAGTTTTTGTTATCTTTCAAAGGAGAATACCGAATTTGCAAACTTTCACAACTTCAAAGAGTTTCAGCGAAGTTAGGAATTCAAGCAAAAATCAATTTAAGTTAAACTCTTCCTTAACTATTGTTACTAAAGCACCTGCCAACAACTTTGATGAAAGTTTTTAGATTCAAGGTCATGCTGCAGGAGTTAAAGAACTTCTGGAGGAAAGGCCGCGGCTCACCGGAGTCCAAAATTTTATCCTCTATTGATGGCTATCATTTACTTTAATAAAGCTATTAGAGTACAAGTTCATATCATGATGAAGGCTAATAGTCATAAGGTTGGAAAAGCTGAGACTAAGTCGGAATGAAGGACTAAATTCAAAAAACTTCAAAGTTGTAAAGGCCTTCAAGGGTATTAAGTGATCTCAGATATAGCCCAAGTCCATACCAGGATCTAAGCTAAGGGTACACTCTGAGGCTAAGTGTCAATTGGACCATTCCAATCTGAGACTAAGTCCCTTAGGTCGGTTGAGAAAAAAATTACATCAGAAAACTGATGAGAAAATTTTTCCAAGTCCCAACGGCACAAGATGAATCTGAGTTAACAGTCCCCAAAGTGGGGGCTCAAAGAAAAACTAAGCTACACATATGCTGCAAAAACTAGAAAACTTACCATTAAATTCTTAAGTAGGACAAGGCCATGTAAAAATCACTTAGTGTTGGTCACGAACTAAATGAGACTAAGTCAAAATCGGATCAGAAAATTTCAAACACTCTCAGGGCATACGGCTGTTTTGGGGCAAAGTCCCAAAACATCTAACCCGAAATATTTCTAAGTATCAAAGGCACTCCACTATACAGAAACTAAGTCCCAAAGGGTGAGTCGAAAAATTTTTCCGAGTCCAAAAGGACGAACAAGAAAATTTTTCCAAGTGCCAAAGGTATCTCACTGCACGGAGACTAAGTCCAAAAGGGACCAATCACTGAACTTTTTCCAAGTTTCTAAGGCACAAGAGGAGACGAGCTGGAGCTGTTGATCGCACCACGAGTCGTACTGGAATGAAGCTTAGGGGGTCGGGTGCCTACCTATAAACCAGTTGACCTGGCAGGTGTCTCCATAAAATCAGAAAAAAAATCGGGGAAAATTTTAAAAAATCATTTTAAAAAATCAGAAAAAAGTGAGCTAAAATCAACAAGGAACACCAAAATTTGACTAATACTACTACTACAGCCTACATGTTGCACATAGTGAACTAAGTCAAATTTTGAGGGTACATAGAAGTTTGGATTAATACTTGCAAACAGACAAATACGGCAAGAGTACTTATCTGTTTATCACAAAGTGTGACGACTCACCAGTCCTCTTGATCTGGAGTAACCCACGAAAACGCGAGTCGTTGTGCTATCCGACAGAGGTACTGTGCCGGAAGCGAGCCACTGCAAAAATACTCACACATTGCCTAAAAACTGTAAAGTAAATAAAATAAAAGTTCACTAGTATTACATATTAAAAACTTTAACAAGGTGGAATCGGCATCAGCAACTACGGATCATAAGAATCGGCAAAAAGTTGGAATAGGCACGCACTTGATGAAAATGGAAGCCAAGTGGGCTCGAAAGACAAACGTCCAAACGGCATAGCTAATAGCAGAGCTGGGACTACCGAATGAAATTCAGTATTTCGGTAGTACCGGCGGTAGATTCATTTACCGAATCTTTTATGCAAACTGATATTGAATAGATCTACGGAATGACTTTCTTGGGTAGATTTGAATATCCCGCGCCGACAAAAGCATCTTCTAAGCCCTCTTAGGTCCACCGTCCTTCCTTGAAGACATATGAAAAATTACATTGATTTTCGTTCACTTGAGCTTCATCACGCTGTATTACACTTCATTGAAGAGAAGAGAGGTTGCACTTTGAGAAATGGGCATGGAGTGTCATAATGTTCCACTCACTCAACTGCCACGTGCTTCCGAGCTTAGTGGAGCGTGAACTGCCAATTGGTAATGTAGTTGAAGGCTTGAAATAGTTGTTCTGTGGGCTCTTGAATGTATTAAAAGCCTTTTAAAGGTGTTCCAAATATACATATACATTCTAAGGAGTTCTTTAAAATCTACCGAAATACCGAACCAAACGGCCCATTTTTAACTACCGAATACCGATACCGACGGTAGGAAAATCTACCAAAACACAGCTCTGGCTAATAGTTAAGAAATCTACAGAATTTTCATGGGGTCACGGCTGCCCATAAGATAGGATGGGAAAACCAAACTAACCTCAACCTCTCTCTGGTCTATGGCCCACTCAATGCCCCTTAAGGGGGACTGACTATGAATGGCCAATAACAAATTTAGAACAAAAAAACACTAACAGATTTCTGAGATGCATCGGTGCGTCTTGTCATAAGGTGGAGCTTGCAGCCCTCGGTGACACCAGCCACGTCCATACTCATGTGATCTGATAGAAATAAAGCATCATAAATATATGAGCTACACTCAGCGATGGCGAACATAGATATTAATACCCAACTAATCAGGACGAACACTCTGAAGCACTACAACTCGATCACACTGCCTTAGGAAAATAGAAGGTAAATAAAATTAATCTGCTACAATAATAGTTCAATATAAAGTTGATTTTGGCAAAGAGCTCATAGTGGCACAAAAAAAAATTTCAGATGCTGGAAATTTGAGCATCACAAGAAGCCACCTAACTGGTATTAAAGCAAATATACAAATTGCAGCATGTAAGCGCAGCTCTTTAATATCCGGCTATTGCTACAAGGATAAACAAAAAGACCAAACCGCCATACCTATTGCCGCACAACGTAGGTAAAAACACTTAAACAGCAAATAGTTAGTTACTCCTAATAGAAAAGAGTCGCATTCGGGGCATGACTTTTCAACTAAGAGGTTTTCTCTCTTAAGAGAGCAACAGTTTCCTTTACATAATAGTGAATGGGATACTGCAATAATTTCATGTTTCCATTTCAAATAGCACAGCCGCAATTATTGAAAACTTGGCAATCAAGTGCTTAATATGCATAATATAAACATTCAACTTTTTTTATAAATTCCTTTTTACAATTTCCATTCAGAATTTTTTAAAAAAATAATTTTCATTTTCTATTTGTTCTTTCTAGTCCCAATAAACTGTGTGGACAGACATTATAGCACACTTTGCACTATATCATCGTCAAGTGTTTGCAAGGGCAAAAAAATACATCAGCAAGGGCAAAAAAAAATACATCTGCAGGGGCAAAAAAAAAAAAAAAAAATACAGAGTACAAATTTATGTAAGGAGTCTCACTTTGACGTAGTGAAGATTCATATGAATAATCGGCGGAATGTAGCAAGACCTAACATCAAAACCAAAAATCTAAATTGACGTTCCGTATCCATTATGTAATAAAAATGAATGGAGTGTTGCAACGAAATTTTCTCAGTGGTGAGCAAAGACAAAAAACACCTCTGTCGGTTGCACAACCCTGCAACAGCACCCAACTCTGGTGGCGCCTAAATGGTAGTTTAGACAGTTTCAAACATAACCCTCAATTGAGTCAGCTTTTGGTGTTCTTATCTTTGTTTCCTTATTCTTTACCTTTATTAGGACCCGCACACCTGGTATCTCAGGGTCCCAGCACCAGCACTCCTCACTTTGGCACGACGAGCGTACTAATACGTCACCCTAGGCCATGGAACTGAAGAGGCTTTGGGTTTGTTTGATCCTCCAGAGATGTTCCGTCTCCGCTCACCACTGAGAAAAATTCGTTGCAACACTCAATCCATTCTCAGTGGCTCGTTCCGACAGAACACCTTCTGTCGGTAGCACCGACATACCCACGGCGCAGCAGAGAGGGGTTTCATGGCCCTCTAAGTTGCTGGTGCTAGGGATGCTGACCTGAACTAATTTCTTTTCTTTCTGTTGACTTTTCCTTCAAACAATCCAGCATTTTCGGCAATATACCTTACCTTTGATACCTTTGATACTTCGGACGAGGTCCAGGCGACGTTACACACGCCGCCCATCTTGCGCAGAGGTGATGCTGCAGTCTGTGACCCGCGTGGTGGCTAACAGCGAGTTATCCCCCCAGTTCACGTAGCCACTTACAGCAGGTTTATCTGGCACGTTCAGTAAGCATGGGTCCAGTAAGTGCTTAAATTTTGCAGTCTCTGTACTGGTCACATTTCGAATGTGGCGAGGTATTTTGTTGAATAATCTCGCTCCTCGGACCACGAAACTATTAGAATACTTTGTGACTATCGCATCACCACCAGTTTTGATCGGAATACGCGCCTCACAAGTGCAACCAATACGGTTTGAGTGTCTGGCCTGGATTCGCCTATTGACATTGACAGTAATTCCTTCAAGAATTTTCCAAATATATATAATCGTAAAGCGCTCGAATCTCCTTTGAATTGAGTACATTTGAAGTTGAGCCAGTCTTTTGAGATAGTTTAAATCTTTCATGCCTCGGATTTTGGCAGTGAACGATCTCTGGATAGCCTCGAGGCGCTCTAAGTCTTTCCATTTGCTTGGCATCCAAAGAGGTGAAGAGTATTCAATCCTTGGCAGTATCAGTTGTTTCCATAAGGTGAACATTGTGTCTGCCTCTCGTAAAGAGAAAGTCCGAAGCACCCATCCGCTCCATTTCTTGCCTACAGTAACAACTCGAGCCACATGATCTTCAAAAGTGGCATTATCTTGTATTCTCACCCCAAGATCCTTTAAAATTTGTAGTCTCTCGATTTCACTCCCATCTCTCATCGTGTAGGACGTGGATTCCGTAAGGGAGAAATTTTTTCCATATCATAAAGTTCAAATTTTGATTTGCTGTAGGTCATGTTGTTAACCGATGTCCAGTGAAAGATGTTGGTTAGGTCTAGTCGCACATTCCGTACGTCCGCCGTTGATTGTACCGCTGCTAATATCCGTGTGTCATCAGCAAACGATGAGGGAACGGCATACTTGCATTGGTGCCCCATATCATTTATCATGATAAGGAAGAGTATTGGACCAAGCACGGTGCCTTGTGGGACTCCACTGAGTAGCTACCGGCTGTCGTTTAGACACTTTATTATTACTTATAATTACACTTTGGGTTCGGTTTGTCAGAAAAGCTTCAATCCATCTAAGACATTTTCCATGGATGCCCATGTTGAACAGTTTGAGTAGCAGTATTCCATGGTCTACTTTAATGCTTTGGCAAAATCTAAATATATAACGTCCACACTTTTGCCTTGGCATAGTAGGTCGAGAATAAAGTCATAATGCTCAAACAGTTGCGAAGCGGTTGAACGTTAATGGCGAAAGCCATGTTGATTTGATGTAAGTACCTTATTGCTTTCTAAATGATGCACAAGGTGTTTCCTAAAGACCCTTTCAATAGTTTTCACTACGTGGCTAGTTAGGGAGACAGGTCTATAGTTCGCTGGATCCATGCTATTTCCAGCTTTAGGAATAGGTGAAATAATTGCGTGCTTGTAGGTGAGTGGAATTTCTCCATCATCCATTGATTTCCGCCACATAAGGTATAGGAGGTAAGAGATGCTTAGCTTGCACATCTTGAGAATTTTTGCAGGCACATCATCTGGTCCCGCTGCACTGTTGCCGCTAAGTTCATCAATGGCTAGTTCAATGCTAAGTTTTGTGAACTCGAAGTCCGTTAGGTAGTATGTAGTTAAATCAATTCTTGGAATTTCAAGATTCAGAATTTTGTCACTAAAGACTTTTTGATATTGACGACTTAGTATTTCGCTCATTCCCTGGTCATCCTCAACAATAGATCCTGTATCATTCAACAGCAGCCCGATATTTTATTTTATCGAGGAATGGAGCGATGCATAGGCAAAAAAATATTTGCAGTGGCTCGCTTCCGGCAGAGTACCTCTGTCGGATAGCACCACGACTAGCGTCATCGCGGTTTCTCCACGTCGGGAGGACTGTGCTAGTTGTCACGCTATTGTTAATTGACAGGTAAGTACTCTGGCCGCTTTTTTTTTGGGGGGGGGGTACTTAGCCAACATTGCAAGGTATGCTCTTTTGTAAGTATAAGAGCTACCTCGTTTGTAGTTGTTCTGTACTTAGTCTAGTATCTAGTGTAGACTGTAGTACTAACACTCAACATGTGCATGTTTTTTTTTTGTGCCCCTCTGCCCTCCCCCACCGTCCATGGCTATATAGGTAGGCACCAGACCTCCCAGCCTAATTCCTAAACGACTCGCGGTGCGATCAACATCTCTAGCTCCAGCTCCTCTCCTCTTGTGCCTTAGAAACTTGAAAACAGTGCAATGTTGGGTCCTTTAGGGACTTAGTCTCAGTGATTGGTGATACTTTTTGACACTTTGAAATTTTTTTGGTTGATTCTTACCTGAAGGACTTTGAAACTTTTTGGGCCCTCATAGAAGGGTTTCTGGCTCTAAAGGACTTGTCTTGCAAATTGAAATTCGGTTTCAGCTCTTCAAGCTTGTGAGAGCTAATGAACAATTACTTCAGTTTTCCTCAAGCGCTTTCAGTAAGGATGAAAGTTTATAGTCTGGTGAGCCGCGGCCTCTGGCGCAGCAGTTCCTTGAACTCCTGCAGCAATGATCCGGACTTGTAATTTTCATCTGGATAGTTGGTTAGCATTGAGGTAGTACCTTTTTAAATTTAGTTTATGAACCCTTCAGTAAGGATGGAAGTTGATAGTCTGGTGAGCCGCGGCCCTAGGCCCAGCAGTTCCTTTAACTCCTACAGCAATGATCCGGACTTGAGATTTTCATCTGGAGTGTCGATTACCTATTATAGTCGTGTATAGTTACAGTCCCTGGTAATTATCATTACTTTCGTAATTTCCTAAAATGCGTTCAGTAGGATGAGAGTGTAGTCTGGTGAGCCGCGGCCATAGGCCCAGCAGATCCTTGAACTCCTGCAGCAATGATCCAGACCTGTAGCTTTCATGTGAATGGCTTGCTAAGATTAATGTTCAATTCCTACTTCTACTACAGTCTTTCAAAAGACTTCATCGGATCAGAAAATGATGTTTCCAAATCTGCAGTGATAATTTCTAGCGCAGTGGTAATCGTTGTGAGGCACTTGGAGAGGAGCTAGCAGAGGTTATTTAAGAATCTGGAAACTGATTTTAGACACGACTGTGTTGAGCCGGCAATATGACAGTTTCACAGTCTGGGGAGCCGCGGCCCTAGGCCCAGCAGTTCCTTGAACTCCTGCAGCAATGATCCAGACTTTTACCTTGCATCAAGATTGTGGGTTAGACCTCGTGGACGAGCCTAAGCAGCTTTCAGGTTTTTGTGTCGACACGCTTATCCTGGGAGACCTTAAAGATGGACAATTTTTGATATCCACTGAGCCGCGGCCCTAGGCCCAGCAGTTCGTTGAACTCCTGCAGCAATGATCTGGGCATTAAAGATTTTGTCATCGAGATAAGCGAGCTCGTTTTGTGACCTACGAGCCACGCCACTATCGATGGGGGATTGAAGTGAGCGTTTTTGTCAACTCGCATTTCCTTAAAGATGAAAGTTGTGTAATCCAGTGGGCCGCGGCCCTAGGCCCAGCAGTTCAAATCCTGAACTCCTGCAGCAATGATCTGGATTCTTAATTTTCATCGGGGTATGCAAGGGCCACGTTCGATGGGTACCGGCTGGAGGTTGA
>LQNS02278001.1:4352011-4367668 GCA_001587735.2 Parhyale hawaiensis
AATACAGGACGGTACCCTGACATAAATACTTCTAGAAAGTATTAAAAGTTTCAAGTGAAGTCTTAGCCTCAGAACGGAAAGTCCTGTTGACACTTAGCATCAGAATGGATGGCCTTGTGGGCAGTTAGCCTCAGAGTGAATGACATGGGCTACAGTCGACCTAAACCCGGGTCGGGACTTAGGTTTTCAGAGGTTCCTTAGTTCCTGCCGGCCTTGGGAACTTTGAAGTTTATACGTAGTCCTTCATTTGGACTGGGTCCCAACTCTACCAGATACTGACGGCACTTATACTGATTGATTTCGTCTATAAGTGGAAATCTTCTAAGATGAATAGTTTGATAAAGAAGTTATTTTTAATGCAGTAAATAATCTGAAAGTGGAAAATTGTGGGAAGCTTCGTTCCAATAGCGGAGAAGAGAACCAGGGTCTAACTAGAAGTCTCGCTCGTAACTCCCAGCTGGTCGGCAGTTCTGGTGATATTTGAGAGTCTCGTACAAGGCGAGGCTACACTGACGTGCAAGCACGCTTAACTTCAGAATTTGGGAAAGGAGAAAGACTAATACACTAAGGATGTAATCATGTTTGACTTTGAGAGTGGTCAAAATTCGTCCTTGGGAAGTCGAGAAACCTCTCAGCCGTCCGCTTGGAGACTTAGTGCGTCGCATCCGGGCGGTACCGTATAGCTTTCCGTACCTGTTTAGTAACCTTTTACTAGAGGAAGACCTTCGGCCACGGTGAACCTGTTGGTGTGTCTATCCTACCTGAGTGGGCCCGGCAGGAAAGGATAAACGGCGCTTTCCGATACTGTCTTATTGAATCTGACACCTGACGCATTCGTCAAAGCCGAGTCAACTTTCCCAACGCCAGTTTTCTTCCCCTCAGCTACCAGAGCTCTGAAAATGTTCAGGATACCAGCTCCAGAACATGTAATTTTACCGAGAATCCATTTTGACGTCTAACTCTAAATAAAGTAGTGCCTTTTAGACTCAGAAAAATTTTTGGGTTACTCCTTTGGGACTTGAAGAAATTTGTTTTCACATGGTCCTTCGACACTTTGCCTCAGATACTCGGGAAGATTTGTAAACTTAGAATTTTTTTGGGTTTCTTTTTGAAACTTAGAAAATTTTTGGAACTTGCCCTCTGACAGTTAGCCTCAGATACTCTAGAAGGCTTTTAAACTTACGAAAATTTTCTTGGTCCCCCTTAGGGATTTTGTGAAAAATTTTTGAAAAGACACACACTGACATAACATCAGACTGAATGGAGTTTTTGAACTTTTGTAAATTCTCTGGGTCCCACAGTAAGGACTTAGAGAAGTTTTGAAGAGTTAAGAGAACACTCTTACACCTACCCTCTGGCAATTTTCAAAAAAGTAATTCCTATGTATACCTCGACGCGGGGGTATCTCACCTAAGCCTTGGGCCTCCTTATTCAAACTAAGTAGGCTTCAGTGCAAAAAGAAAGCGTTGGATACGCGCTTAGGGTATCTCGAAAAGGAATGGTAGTTGGAAATTACTAACATAGGAAGTGATTAAAGTGATGACTGCTTACATGCTCTCGTGGTAAGTGAGTTAATACAATGATCGTGGTACAAAGCAGATATACTTGTTCCCTTTGGAACTTTAACTCTGGTACAGTACAGCTCTTTGGGCTTAGAAATATTTTGGCTTTCCACCGTTGACACTTAGAATTATTCTGAGGTAATCCTTAGAGACTAAGCCTTAAATGCATGGAAACGGTTATACTGGCAAATTTTGGGTCCCACCGTTGGGACTTAGAAAAATTTAAAGAAGGCCATTGAGTTTGCCTCTAATACAGTGAAGAGACGGACGTTTTTTAACTGGGGTTTGAGAGATAGGGACTAAGTCCCTTATTACTCAGTGCCCGTGGATACTTGGATTAATTTGAGATTTGGAATTTGTGGAAAACTTTGAAAAACTTTAAATTAATAATGTCTTACCCTGATCTGTAAGAGTAAAGTCGCTCGCCCAGACGGAGACACAGACAGAGCAGACCGCTCCCTCAGGGTAACTCTCACAGGAGAGAGAGTTTTTTAGATACCAGCAATTGGAGTTCGGTTGTCCACACAAAAGGACAGAAGAAACATAGATACGCAAGTTCAGAATTAAAATCTCTTGTGGCAGGTCAGTAGTTAGTTATAAACTTTGTTTAACCTCCGTAGCCACAACTCAGGCGTTCCAACAGAGATGAGTGTGTAGTATTCAAATACCACTAAATTTGTTGCGTGGCCTACGTGCGCTACTACGGGCAGGAAACAAGGCGCAAAGCATAGTAGAAGACACTCGCGTGGTCGGCCTCTTTCACGGCCTGCCACACGAGAGAGATGAGAGAAGTCCCCCGGACTAGGTACACTATCTCTATCGACAGCCCACCTCGTGGAACAGAAAAGGAAATAGAGAACCTACCTAACTTTACAAAACTAACCTCGTCAGCAGGAACTGCGGCCAGATACTACATCCCCTGATGAGAAGGCACTCGGGACCCTTGGGTGCGTGATGCCCAAACATATTGTGGCAGGGAAAGGGCCCGCCACAATATGCCCCTGAGGGCGGCAGGTCAGTAACAAGACCACCACAGACAGGAATAATAAACTCAGATCAGGATAAACTTAAGCACTTTTATGGCACCCTCCACATCAGGAGTCGCCACAGAACCCCTCCCTGCTCCACAAGCTACGCTGTTGGTAAATTGGTACTATCCGACAGAGGTACTCTGCCGGAAGCAAGCCACTGCAAATAGGCTGAATATTCCAATGAACAATTTAGCAGTGGTAAGCGAAAGGTAGAGTACCTCTGGAGGTACAACCTTCCTAAAGCCCGTAGTTCTGGGCTCTTTAGTAGCGAGATGTTTCGCTCGTCGTCCGGAATGAGGCTGGGAGGTCGGGTGCCGACCTATATAGCCACGGACGGTGGGGGAGAGGAGAGGGGCGAAAGAAAAAGTTAGAGTACTTAGCTGTCAATTAACAATCGTGTGACGACTAAACCAGTCCTCCCGACGTGGAAAAACCCGCGATGACGCGAGTCGTGGTGCTATCCGACAGAGGTACTCTGCCGGAAGCGAGCTACCGCAAAAAATCCTGTTAAGGCAGTAGGTACTGTTTCAACCTGGATTTCTGCTGATTTCCACCTTTACCTGATATTCTGGATCTATTAACCAGCGAGATGACTCGCCTGTTACCCAGAACCGTCTTGGAACCCCTACGGTTACTGCTCTTAGCTTGCTTCCTCTAGGAAGAAAAGGGGTTTGACCCTTTTCCACAGCCTGATTCTGATTCATTCCGAAGCTGACCATCGGTAACAATGGTCGAAATTCACAAACGCTGGCTTCCCAGCAAGAGCTGTGATCCAACAACCAAACTTCCATACCTGGTTAGCCGGCGGCTTTCCAGGCAGACTACCTACTACACACCAAAACTTCTCTGGGATTGTCTTCCCACAGTTATCTCTGACAGCAGTCTGAGGTTACTCGACTGAGGATCCTGATTCCTTGGTTGCCAAAGAGGGAATCGGAATCCATAGGACGCTTCCAGCCTCTATCCTCTCTCAACCAGCCTCCTGAACTGTCTTATCAGTAGAAAGGACTAGGTCAATCAATAACGCTTCCTACTTTCAGGAAGCTCACTGTTTCCATTACCAGAACTTGGATACCTAAGTACCCTTTCCACTAAACTGACTCAAAGAGTCGATAACCTCTTACGCTCAGGAAGACTAAGCTCTGATGTCCGGTAGACGCTAACCAGGAAGAGCACTTCTAGTGTGTGTAATTGAGGACGATTTCTGTTAAAAGGTGGGCTTCCACCGCTGTAGAAGGGCCCCAACCTTAACAGGGCTACCAGAGAGGCTCTTGTGCTGGCCTTAAGTACTCAATGGTTAAGCAAGCCTGCCCCTTCAGACAAGGGCAAGAAGAACCTTCGATGGGGACCCTGTGAGTATGGGGAAGGCTCTTAAATTGGATTTCCCTTGACCCTGGAGACCTAAGCCTCCTATCTGAGATTCTGGAATTGGACTCGAAGCGATTTTTGGTCAGCTCGTAACAGACTGAAACTTCCTCCTCAGATTGTTCTGGAAAACAGATACACCTACCTTCCAGGCTTCTGCCTGAGTAATGTCTCCTCCTGGTGACAGATCCACTATCTAAGCCTGTTACGATTCAGTTTAGCTTAGATCCATACTGAAGCTTTCAGCTGCTACCCAGCTTCAGACCTGTCTGGGTCTACGTCCACTAGGTGACTCTGGATTAAGGTTATTGTCGCCCCGTGTCAGGAGGGAGCAGGATTAACCTGCTCTTAGAGGACCCCATCCCCTATAAATCAGTGCCTCCCCTCAAGAAAACTCAGGCCTGAAGGAGGGACTCCTTCCAGAGGGGACAGACCAAACCTGATAGGGTGAGACGGTAGTACCGCTCTCTCAGGTATACTTAGCTGCTGGTAATTTCTGTAACATCCATACTAGGAGAGGCTCTTCTACAGAAATTAGGAGACTTCCTTCTCCGCCCTCAGGCTTCCGCCTGGGACCACAGTGCTCCCAAGACCTTCCCGGAATGGTCTTCTTCATCCTGTCTATTGCAGCAACTTATTTGCTCGTCCTCGGCTTTATTGCCTGCCTGCTAGTCTGAAGATACCTGTACTTTTGAAGATCCTAAGATTTCATTCGTCTCCAGCAGAACCAAGGATATGGGAGGCCAGCTGCTAACTACAGCTGGGTTACACTGCCAGTCTACCATCTCAAGTCCTGTGACTTAAGATAACTCTCCTCCCATCAAAAGGTTTCTTCAGGACTTCGGGGAGCAAAATTGTACCGGAGCGCTGTGTTTCCACCTTAAGATAGATCGCAACACTCTGGTGAACCAGGATTACTCGATCAGCAAGACTAGGTATGCTTGACTCTTTGCGGCAGTTAACTCGGTACTGCCTACCATCACCTGTCCGGAATGCTTTCTTCCTAGTTGGAATGCCTTCTGGTTGTTGACCTTCAACAGACGGATCAATTCTAACTAATGCAGGCTAGTAACAGCCCTCTGGGCAGCAATGGGAATTGCCAGGGATAGGCAGAGGTAGGTAGCTGTTGCAACGTCTGCCATTGTCATATGTCGCCCTACTCGACTCTCTAAAGTTAACCTTTAGCTCCCTTCTTTAGGGAAGGGACAGAGGCTATTTAGGGAGGCACAGTAACTCTGGTCCAGACACTATCTACCTGGTCCTGATTAGTCCCCGCGAGCGAGACCCAAGAGCGAAACCTCCAACCGTAAGCCCGCCAGAGGATTCTAGCGGAAGACCAATCTATAATCTCCGTCAGAGGTTAGCCTCGTCCTATCTTGCTCGCCCTCTGCAACCTACGAGCCCTTAACATGCCTCAATAAACTGAGCCAGCAAGGGTCAGCAACCCATTCTCCCTCCCTGGAGCCTGGTTCCTGACCCACCCCAATTAGGGAGAGAATAACTGTTGTACTGCTTCTGCTCATCTTAACAACTCCCTTTGCCGTCTTAACCCCGTTAGAGACTGACAAGAACCTATTGTAGAGTGAGGACCTCTGTACCCCTCCACAGACGTTGTTCAACACTTGAAAGTCAGAGACCTCCCCAGGGCCACCCTGGGTTAACCAGTCGCCATCTTAAGCGGAAGCCTACTGGCGTATTATTAGCCTGAGCGTAGCAAAATAAGAATCTTAAAACAGCGCTAATCCAACCAATAGTCCAACCTACTCCTAGAGTTAGGCTATAAGACTCAGCCCGGCTTACCGACTGAGGTTCTAACCTAGGTACGCATCTGTTCCCTGCTGCGGACAGGAGATCCTTATCCTTAAACTTAGGAAAGGGGCCAATCCATTGCAGCACCCATAGCAAGGGAATTGACTCTTTCTTCAGAGTATATCCATAGCTTAAGCTCATCCTATCAAGATGAGACTGAGAGAGCAGGTTTCCCTATGGGGAGCTTCTAAACACTGGAATATGTACTCTGTACCTCTGAGGCCAAGCCCTCCGGGTCTCCTGGGAGAAACCTGTCTCTTGCAAAGAAGATTACTGTTTTGGCCGAGCTGATTCGAGAAGGTAAGCAGCTTGAATCTAGCTTTGTCTCCAATCTTCAGGCACGGGCCAACTTTCTTTACTAATGGAGTGACCAGGAGAAAGAGCCCAGGACTACATTGAGAGTGTCTACTGTGAGCTGCGAACTTCATAGCAAGAGCCGAATTTGAGCCAAAAAAGGGTTAAGCTCTAATAAGGCTTCAAAGGTCCCCTTAAGCAAGGTTATAGTGTAAGACACGCCGGTCCAATTTTCAAGGCTGGACCTTTATGGAGGAGTCCAGATGGACAGTTTAAATTATTCTTACACTTCCAAGAAACCTCAGTATCAGAGTAAGCTCCCTAAAGCCCCAAATTAAGGCGTAGGGCTGTTTGGGGCTATGCCAATCCAAGTCAAGGACTCCAGCTTCGGCTGGCCTAGGCGTACTGTATTCCTAGATCTCAGGGTTAAGTATCTAAAACTAAACCCCAAAGCCCTGGGAATCAGACCAATTCAGAGGAATGTGTTTAAAGGACAAGTCTGACAGTGAACCTTGGTATCCTACCTAGGGTCCATCATCCTGCTATCAACCCATAGCAAGAGGCAAGGGTTCAGTTCACACAGGCGAAAAACGGCAACTCATTCTTACCTCAAACAGATAGTTTCCCTCCGAGGCTGAGGGCTAACTGTCCACGCGTACCCTGTGCTCAAATTCCGAAGGGCTACAGTGTTCTGGAGATAACTCCAAAAAGAGCTTGATTAATACTATCCGCAACACAGGCTTATTAAAAAACTGTTGAAAGTATGTGCAGCAGTCTCCTTCCAATGCCTCCATGAAGAACTCCTTTGAAGCTAAGTCCGAAAAGGCTCGCTCGGTGACCTGCGCTAAGTCTCCAAGGCAGTACAGTGGAACCCCGTTTTCCCGGAACTCGGTTTCCCGGACTTTTTTCACTTTTCCGGGGATTTCCCGGAACGTTTCGGAAAACTGAAACCAAGCCGGAATACCGGAAAACTTCGGCATTTCCTAGGAAAGTCCAGTAGTTCCGGACCTTCAGAAGAATTCCCGGAAGTGACGCTGCGCAGATACTGCAATTCACCTATTGCGCAGCGTCTTTTCCGGGAATCGGAAGGCAACGTCCGCCATTTTCGTTCAGTATTGGTCTGCACATCGTGGTGTTCAGTTGAAAAGTATTATTTTAGTGATTCAAATTCAAATTTATGGGTTTAATTTTGGGTTTTTAAAGTGAATGTGATGAATAATATTGAGTGCTATACTAAATAAAAGTAAGCTAGAAAAGTCACTTATTGTTTACTTCTAACGAAAACATCACTTGGTGAACTCGTAAAGTTAACTCTAGCCCCTAGGCCAGCTTTGCAGTCATTCAAACGCAAATGCATCAAGTACTGTAGCTAACTACATAGCTACATACTGTACAGTATGTATTCATTATGAGCAGTAATGTTCATTAGATATATTAATGTTATTCTCAGTTTTTTTGGGGGGTGGGGATTACATATTTGAGCCTAGCCTCACTGTACTGTATACAGTAGTATTCATAATGGCTAACGTTAATAATAACGGTGACCCCAGCCTCAACACTGCAAATGGTGAGTACCATTATCTATGTTACTATGAATTTACATGTACTGTATACTGTATGTTAATACCGTACGTAACGCACTATGTTAAGTAGATACAGTACTGTACTACGATGTTATATGCACATAACTAATGTACAATAGCTACTGTGTGGAATAGCAATTCCAGAAAGAGTTTCATTTTCGTGCATCAACGTGCGGCAAATGGGGGCTTTTCTGGCAGTCAATGTCCCGGAAAGTTTCAATTTACCGGACATACGTCCGGAAAAGAGGGGTTTTTCTGGGAAATGAAATCTTCTCGTTTTCCCGGAAATTTCAGTTTCCCGGAACGGGCTCCCCCCGTGCTGTCCGGGAAAACGGGGTTCCACTGCACGTGCTCTGAGACAAAGTCCATGACTGGACCTCCATTTCCTGTTCTGAAGCAGAGTCCAACTAGGTAATCCGCGAGGACCATGCACCAACACGTCTGTAGCAGATTAGTAAGTCCAGGCTCGAACTTCCCAAATTAATTTCTCACACGACTTTGGTCAGCCGAAGCAGTATCACCGTCGGGTTATAATTGCTTTCATTTATGCCACACCGGGATGCTGCATCCCGAGGCTAAGTTCAGATGGTTCATACGTAAAAGGTCACAAACTCAATAGGTTGCAATTACTCTAGGAATAAGTCCACAAACGGCCGTGCAGGGCCTCTACAAAGTTTCTACCAGCGTGTTCTCCCAGGATTAGGACCCGGAAGGGTCCTAGGGGGATACACCTTTGTCCCAATCAACTGTTCCATTATGGGACTAAGTCCAAAACCGGTCACTACGTGGCGGAGCCAGCCTGCAGTGCATTGCACAAACCATGATATAAGACAAGAGAGGGGCCATTACGGAATTCTGCTCAAGTCCCAATTTCTTGTGTACGAGCAGGAATTGATCAAGTTTCGACCATCTGTAAATCTCCTGAAGTTGCGTTCACCTGCAGATATTTTTTTACTTAGCCACAAACCAAGTGGTCACTCTTGTACTCCCTTAGGGGAGCAAGAGTGCACCTCTGAGGCGCCCAGACGCTTCCCAGCGTCTGGGCGCCATCATGGAATCGGCCCAGGTCGAAAATTTGGCCGATTTGAGCCTTCCAATTATTGGAGAGCATCCCTTTTTCCAGGGAAAAATGCTCCATGGCAGCAATATTAGTCCACCATTAAGTGAAGGGCCTCGCTCATGGCGGCAATTAGGCCTCCAGTGGAGGGACCTCGCTATATGGCGGCAATATTAGCCCATCATATGGAGGGCCTCGCTCTATTGCGGAATATATGCTCAGTGGAATTTTTAGGGCACTTCGGCCTACCACCAAGTCTTTAAAGCAACAATATATTTGGTGGAATTCTTAGGGCACAAGTGCCTACCACCTAAATGTATAACTGTGCTAGATGGAATTGTTAGGGCAACGAGGGTCTTCCATCCAGTCTTTGCTGTTGCATTTAACAGGTGGCACAGAATGGCCGTAAGGACCACCACCGCAAAAATCGCAAAATTCATCAGGCAATATACTTCGCGAAATAGTCAGGGCCACTGTGACCGACCACGAAGTATTTAGGCAAACAATATATTTGTTGGAATTGTTAGGGCCACCAAGGACCGACCACCAAGTATTTATTCCTCTATTCTGAGGAAAAACGAATTACTGAAACTTCAATTCCCAAAACAAACATCACTGATCTTCAAGAAAAACAGCTGCTCCAGCTCTGTGAACACAAGGAGATATGGGTTAAGGATCCAAGATGGCGGCACCTAAAGCCGACCACACACCAAACACAGTCTCCAAACCGTATCACTAAAAACGGTAAAAACACATACCCAAAGAGGAAAAACCGTATTAGAGCACTAATAAACTGCAAGGGAGATATTTTCCAAGCTCTAAGATCGATAGGTGAACACAGAGCAGCAGTTTGGACCAGAGCACTGATGGAGAAGTTAACAGTAGCGCGAGTCGTAACGAAGTGCGGAGTGCTGCTGCAAGGACCCTGTGGTACCAGGGGGATGAGGCCTGTAAAAAATATGCTTGTGACAAGCCAAAGGCGAAGGAACACGCCCTTTTTCTCACCGTAAGCGAACTTGACACCGTATAGGACTTAGCCCAGGGGATCATACTGCCTTTACCTATTGATACCTGCTTCACAAGTATAAATCGTTACAATTTTCGTATGTTTGATTAGTATTATTAAATGTTTCAATAGGTAGTAGGGTGCTTAATCTTTGTCTCTTTTTGAAAAGTTTTTCAGGTCGCTGTCGGGTTCTCCAGGGGTGGCTTCAGCCAGTCCGGCACACCGGCAGCCCGCAAGGCCGTCAGCCGAATAGCCACGTCCTCCGCCATGTGGCGTCCGAGACAGCCACCCGTTGGCCACCTCGAGGCATCTGCTCGATCCGCTCCTCATGCCCACGCATGAATTGGTCGCGACGGGGAGGAGCGAGGCGTCCACGGTGTCAAGTTCGCTTATGGTGAGAAAAAGGCGTGTTCCTTCGCCCTTAGCTTGTCACAAGCATATTTTCTCACCTCTCGCTCACTTGACACCGTATAGGACCGATTAACCACGGTCCGGACGAGTATAGTACAGTAGATTGAGCTACCAAGTATCAAGGTGTAAAGGCAGGCACTAATGTACAGCTACCTTTAAGGTCCAAATACCTAAGGTACTGTACTAGCTTACTATATGAAGTTAAATTTTGGGTCTTAGGTTTTGGCTAATCTGGGAGGAAAGACGCAGCCAGTCAGTGACTGGCAGCTTACAGTTTGCCTGTGCGTCAGGTGGGGTACACTGCGGCATAAATAGGCTATAGCTCGGAAGTGCGGCTTTCGGAACATAAACCTTTGTCTCACGTGAGCTTGAAGTTAAGGTCAACCGGCGGCCAAGAGAGCCGTAGGCGGTAAGGCAGAAAGCTCTGTCTCCTCACTCAGCCAACGCTCGAGTGCATGAGAAGCGGCGGTAACCGCCCAACCACGAGCCGCTAAGCCAGTGGGGCAAATGGGACAGGTTGAGGTTTGCATATTAAGTACGATCGGCCTCCATGCTTGAAGTCGTGGGATATCTAGCTGACAGTAGAGGTTCAAGAGCGTTTTGGGGAGTAGGTTTGTCGTTCAGATCGTGGTCGATGAGAATGTTCCCTCCTAGGTGCATTCTGTATTCATATGGGCCACCATCAGGCTCCTGCGGTCAATTCCTGGATAAGCATAGTGCTAGGCTGGTACACGTTCACCTTATGTAGCTACCCTAACTGAGTGCGTACCCCGATTGGCCCGTATATAGAAGTATTCTGACAAAGCGCGCGATGGACTATTCGATTAGGCGTCGCACGGGATAGAGTATTTTGCTCGTGTACTACAGAGTCGTCGTTCCTCGGAGGAAACTCCTGACGCGGATGGTATTATCACCGAGGTGACTGCTCAGGTAATTTGGATGATATAAATTAGAACTACGCGACCCTTGCCGACGGATATCGATGCTGAGGCGGGTGTGTAGGTGCTTGGTGGCAGATCATGGTTTGTTAGCCGATAAAAAACCTTTAAGGGTAGCCCGACGGGAAGTGATTAACTGGAGACTGAGAGTCAACCTGCTGACGCTGCGTGGAGTAACCGGTAGCGTCATACCGGGTATACCTATGTACTATTACTCCCGAATGATTGCTCAGGTGAGCAACCTGAATATTGTTTCGACATTTACCTAAAATTGGTAGTAAGATATCGTCGAATAGCATGTTACTCAGGAGCAATGTTGCAGGTTGTAGATTAAAGTTTTCTGCGCGGGAGTCTAGTGATCTAAGGGCATAGTTACTTGAGGGTCAATACCTTTAGGCTACTTTTGTTGTTGGGGCTATGCGTACCTTTTCGAGGGAGCTAGCTTCGATTTACTCATGGTGATCGTGCTGAGGCGTATCTGTTATAGGGAGGGTCAAAACAAGACCCGAACTCCCCTAGGGGCAATAGCGGGGGAATCAGCCCGTACAGACGGAGGATGGTACTCCAGACGCAAGGAACTGCGACAACGCTTTACTCGTTTTGGTGAAATTACCGTAGTGAGGGCGTATATCGACGCACTCGGCAAAGTAAAAACATAGCTAACGGTGGGCTGGGAAGCCCGGTATTCAAGCGTAAGCGAGTAGAGAGGAGATGGTGGTTAGGTCGACGCTAGAGCTCAAACATGGTTTGGGGTCTCGTTTTAATAAGCCACGGTAAGGTAGTTAGCTGGGGCCCCAAGGCGAATGATGAGCATTCGTCGGCCTAAGATCCTCAGCGGCCCCGATAATGGGTCAGCTACTCCGTTTGGTACTACTTCGATATGGCTGGAGTGTATAAGATGACCCTGTTGCCACTGGTCCATTACACACTCTGCCGGCATTTCTTAACCCTATAGATTATGGGGTTATAGCAGTGTAGCAGCTCGTTCATAAGTATATCTATCCAAATAATATATTAGGAAGCACTCTCTATATACACTCGCTGTCCGGACCCGCGGCTGCATATAGGTCTGTAGCTTTGCTATTTGGGAGTCTATATAACCCAAGGGTTTTTATCCCTGAGAAACACTGCAATTTAGCTGCTTTTTGGTCTTTCATACTGTGAACATTTCTATTTATAGTATACTTTATATAATCTTATGGATCGACTTTTGGTTAATGTAAGATTATAGTGACACTTTTAGTCGATTCCATATAGTAGGTGAGAAGCAATTCTGCGACACTGGTTGCTGTACCAGAAGAAGAAGGGAAACACTTGTGACGACCATGACAACTCCGGGGACACTTTAAAGTATACTTTTATAGTGTACGTTATGACATTTTATGGGCCGACTTGTATAAAGTGTTAAGTATAGCACTCTATTCAAGTTGTCTTCATATGCAGATGGGTGTAAACCCTGGCTGCTTTCCAGAGAGACTGGAAGCGCCGTGCCCCACTCCAACTCCGGGGGCACTTTGTCATTTGTTATAGTACACTTTTAGATTAGTAGTATTAGGGTCTAGCCCTGCTACTGTTTGGAGCGGCAGAGCAGACGCAGTGCCGCCCTGCCCACTCCGATCTGTCTATTATAGTGCCCGTATACAGGTCTTATGAAGCGTTTATTTTATAGTGCACTTACTAGAGTTAAGCGCTTACTGTGGCTCATTACAAGCAAAAGGGAGACCATAGTCCTTAACTCAAGATCATTGCTGCAGGAGCTATGAAAGCTGCTGGGCTTTCGCCGCGGCTCACCTGGCTTTTGCTTCTAGTGCACTTGCCAACAATATCGATGAAGTTCTAGATTCAAGATCATTGCTGTATGAGTTCGAAAACTGCTGGGCCTAGGGCCGCGGCTCACCGGAATCTAAGTTTCATCATGCATTGTTGGCTATTATCTGGGGCATTTAGCTCCAATAGTAGCTATTCTCTGCTTGAAGGGAGTTTCTAAATATTTCTTCTTATAGATAGGGTAGAGGCGTTAACCTCAGATCACTTTTTGCAAAAGAAAAAAAATTCCGCGCCCTATAATTCCCATAAAAATGATAACTCAGCATTGTTATGTATCAAAAGAAAGAGCATGAATTGAACTGTTTTTTATGAGCAAGTACATTATTCTATGAGTATTAGTTTTTTGTTATGACCGTTATATTGGGCTGATCGGACACTTTGGGCGAGCCAGTAACTCCGATCAATTTTGACCGCTATTGATCACTAAAAAGGAAAAATAGAAAACACTGCGATTACTAAACAAAGCTATAGGAGCTGCTAGATAAACTTGCTTTCTTACTTTTGAGTGATTTTAATACAGATCTGATTTCAAAAAATGGAGTTATGGCTTGTCCTGTAACACAAATGAGACCCCCCAAAAAATGGTACAAAAGTCGACTTTTTGAATAGCATATTTTTGGATTGTAAAATGAACTTCTGTGTAGTGAACCTTCCTTGGGCAATAAAATAAAAATTCTAGAAACATATTTTGAGCTCCAGTTTAACTTTATTTTGGAGATATTAACAAGACCGTTTTTTCCGATCACCTTTTAACTCCGATCACATAAATTTTATGAAAAAACATGTTTGAGCAAGAACCATGCACTTTAAAGTCAAATCCGTGACTTGTTCATGCATGAAAACTTACTACATGGCCTAGGATGTTATGTTTTTGCCGGGGTTTGTTTGTTAGCCGCATAACTCAATAAGTTAGGGTAGCACCACCAATAGGGACGTACGTTTCGAAAGTTTTTATTATGGTTTTACGATTCGTGACACGCACAGGCAGCTGATACTTTATGCGCCGTATATACTGACGCAATATACTAGCTATCTGTGACACGCACAGGCAGCTGGTAATAGGCTATGCGCCGTACATACTGACGCAATATAGTATACGCGATACGTACAGGCCGCTAATACCTTATGAGCTGTGTATACTGACGCAATATGTATACTAGCTACACGTGACATGCACAGACAGCTGGTACCTTATGCGCCCTGCATACTGACATGATATGTATACGATTCACAACACGCACAGGCAGCTGGTACCTTATGCGCCGTGCATACTGACGCAATATACGATGCACAACATGCACAGACAGCTGGTACTAGGTACCTTATGCGCCGTGCTTACAGACGCGATATACGATACACAACATGCAAAGACAGCTGGTACCTAATACGACGTGAATACTGACGCACTATACGATAAACAACATCCACAGACAGACCAAATGCTATGGGTTCGTGGTCAGGTGGTGCGCTTTTGGAGGTCAGGGGCGCAACAACCAATACAGCTGCCACTGCTGCACCGCACACTCCGGCCACACACGGCCCCCTTTGCTCCCAACCGAGTCTGGTCTCACTGAACCTTATCCTGTACTGACCCTCTCTTCAACCTCAAATCCTAATACATAACTTAACGGCCTCGCGCTTCTTCACCTTTGACTCGATGGGTCCCTGGTCACTTCTGTGGCCTAGCTTGGTTGATTGCCGACCTGTTCTCAACAACATTAGATGGCAAACACCGTGGCAAAGGATCTCTCCCAATAACTACAGTGGCACTTGTGCCCTTACGAGGGGGATTGACTTCTTTATGAAGCCGAGTCCAGTTTTCGCTCTACCTTCCGGGAGCCTTGCGGGGTCGTGTTGCCACAGCAGGTTTGGCTAGCGGAGGGATTACGAAGCGCGCCGTGCATACTGACGCGATATACGACACACATGCACAGACTGCTGATACCTTATGCGCCGTGCATATTGATGCAATTTGTGATACACAACACGCACAAGCCAATCATTGCCGTTAGCCTATCTGGTTGACCACTGTGGTCGATCAATATACTGCAATATCCGACCAGTTGATTATAGCGGTTATCTGGGCGATCAATGGTCTTTAATTTCCGACCGGTTGATCACTGCGGTTTCTGTGGTCGGCCACTGTGGTCGACCGATCTGCCACAGTGGCCGTTATGGTGATCAGAGACTAATGCCATCCTGAAGCAAGGAAAGTATAAATGTTAGAATATGAAGCCGCTAAAAAGTGCGCCAGCTAACTACAATGAACCGTAGATAATCGTGGTTCCAAAAAAACTAATTTTGAATATTGATCGGAGACTAACGATTTGCATCCTTTTTGCCTGCAATGTCCGATCACTCTCTCCCCCCATAGGGGGGCTACGTGGACTCTTGATAAAATTACCAGAAGCTGGTCCAATATGTGTACTACGATGTTAAACACTGATATTGTGACTTAAATGCAAACAAACCCCTCAAAAAAATTATTTCCCGAGAGTGGTAGTTTTCATAATACCAAAAAATAGGCACATTTTTATGCAATTTTCCAATTTAAAAAATTCCTAGACTTTGAGTTTGGGGAATTGCAACTTACGACTTGCAGGACTCACCTCTCTGTAACTCACCTCTGCAGCCCCCAAAGCCCAGGCAGACCAGAAGCAGCACAGCCCGGCCAGGGAGGCAAGCGCGGCCCTGCGCGCCGGCACCAGCAAGAGAACGCACACGTACACACCACCAACGAGCCGGAGAAGTGCGCAGTTGGCCATCGGGACGCC
>LQNS02278001.1:4374007-4385052 GCA_001587735.2 Parhyale hawaiensis
CCTTGGGATTAGTAATAATTTCATCTGCAATGGTGAGAGGAACTCGTGTCATTGTGGTAAAGCCTCTCAATTGTTTAAACTTCCTCCAGGCAACTGCACTTGGAGTATCAAAATGTAGAGAAGAGATGAACCTTCTGAATGATTCTTTTTTTTCCGCTTTATCAAATCCTGTGCTGTGACACACAATGCTCGATAGTGCTCTCTATTGGTAGGGGTTGGATGTCTTTCCAAACACCTACGAGCTCTTCTGCGCTCTTCTACCACAGAACGACACTCCTCGTCCCACCAATAAACTCCAGAGCTCTCCGTAACTATGCCACTAGTTTGATGCAATATCTCGTCAGCCGCTGTAAGAAGTCTGTCAAGGAAATCAGAAGCGAACTGCTGCACAGCCACAGGCTGCACCAATATTGAAGGAGAAATAGAATTTGCATAAGCTTGTAAAGTTTGTGGTATTTCCACCTTGGTCTCCATTTAATCGGATATACAACAGGTCGTAGGGAAAATGTATTACAGACTGGTAAGTGATCACTGCCCACATCCCTGAGAACACGCACTGATGTTCCCGCTGCAACGTGGGGGGAAGCCAAGCAAATATCCAGACATGACCGTCTGCCAGAAGCTGCATGCATATACGTATACAAATTCTGAGGGGTAACTAGACAGACATTATGGTTAAATAAAACTCTTTCAAGAGAGCGTCCCGTAGGATTTATTGTTGGAGAATTTGAATCCAACAAATATGTGTGTGCATTAAGATCCCCAAGTAGTATATATATATTGATGTATATAATGCTCAAGTTCCTGGTGGGAGACATTTTTGTTTGGGTTGTAAAAATTGGCAACAACCAGGGAATATGAACCCTGTAACTGTAGAGTGAGGGCCTGTATTTTCAGGCAACCGCCAGGAAAAGGAACCATGTCAACTACTGTATATGGTACACCAGCTCTTATCAAGAAACCCAGTCCCCCACCAATAACATTCATGGGTAGAGCTTTCCAGACAGTAGAATAATTTATGAATCTAGGAGTAGCATCTGTAAGCCATGTCTCGCATAATGCAAAGACATGGGGTATCTCCGCATATAATAAAAGTTTGGTTTCAGCTAGTTTATTATTGATACTATGGCAATTGAGTTGGTTAATAATAAACACCTCATTAGTTATGCCATTGTTGGCCATTGCCTAAATTTTGCTTAGATGCTCCCTTTGATTTTTGTCCCTTACTTGCATTATTGCCTTTATCAGTTTTAACCTTCTTACTGCCTTTATTATTCTTCGCTTGATTCTTTGAAATAGCATCTTTTCTAACTGTAGCATCCTCAGAGGCTGTGGCAGCAGAAGCAGTCACCGCTGATTGCACCTCTGGTGGAGCATCACTGATCTCCTCATCTGATGTCTCACGAGGACTTCTCCGTGCACCAATATGATCCACTTTTGATGCTTTACTTTGCTTAGGAAAATTCCTTTGTGAGGTATCAGCAACTTCCCCAAAGGAGTGCATGAGCGCATTGTCAATAAGGAGACTCTGAGCTTTTCGAGATTCTCTAAAGATGCCCGGCAGTTGTAGAATTTCCAGAAAGCATTGCTTCAACATCTTAAAAAAGTCTGTGGATTTACAAGGAACTGGTATTTCAGTTTGGTTAGTAGGGTCACAGTCCTCAGTTTGTGTTCCAATACTCTTCTGTGACTTGGTAGCCGTGCTTTTTACAGCTTTAGATGCACATAGCTTCACTCGATCACTATAAAGAGAAGGCCTTGGAGGCTGACCAGAGTAGGTATTGTGCACCTCAGCAGTGATCACATGGCTTGTCAGGTTGGAGGGCCGTGAGGCATGCTCAGAATTACCCAACACATGCCTTCTGGCAGTAAGATAAGTCTCACCGGTCACTGATCTATATTTTTCAATCTGACAGGCAGCAGTATACAATTGGCACTCCTTTGAGTTGGCTTATGAGGCCCCTTACAGTTGGCACAAGTACAAGCATCCTCTGCAGCCCTTGGACAATCATCCTTTTGATGGTTGTCAGCACAGAGCATGCAACGCACTCGGGATGTGCATCTTTGCGTAGTATGTCCAAGTCGCTGACATTTATAGCACTGAAGGGGCTTCCCTATAAATGGCTTTTCTCTATAATAGGTAAAGAATATTTTCACTGCCCTGGGCATTGTTGTCCCACTAAATGTCAACTTGACTGACTGTGATGGCACCCAACCTTTAGAAGTCTTTCTCTTCAGTCGTTCTATATTAGTGACAGATATTCCTGGTGGATCCACTGTTTTAATTGACTTCTTCAGTTTGCTTAGGTCAGAACTAAGGTCTACGGGAAACATAACTCCATACTTAACATCTTCCCGGTGTGGTGGTTCAACCTTTACGTCATAGTCTCCAAGTTTAGTGACTGAGCAGCAGGCATCTATGTTCTCAGTTGTAGGATCCTCCAACGCCAGAACAATCAGCTTCTTCCTCTTATTAGTTCTAATGTCTTTCATTGTAATATCATTCAAGGGGCTATTCTCTAGAGCCAAAGCTAGTTTTTCCGGATTTTTGAGTAGCACTCCTTCTGAGTCAGACAGGACCCTCACAAGGAGAACAGAGCCTGTGCCCTCATTTATTAAAGTGGAGTTCACAGGTGGAGAGAGAGGTGGCGTTCTTCGCCTGAAAGTAAACTTCTTTTTTGAAAGCTGTCTCTGGTTGTGCTGAGACTGCAAGGCCTCATCGGTAAGTTCACTATCAGACACATAATCAAATGAGTCATTCAGTGCCTCTGGTGAGCATAGCTCTTCATCAGCTCCTGAAGCTCCTGCATTGACATTATTTTGGCCGGCAGGGGCGGGGATTATGTCATCCATTTTATCATAAGACAAAATGGTGACCTCGCGGCCCGCACCACAGTTGGATCAAGCAGTTGTTTAGTACCTACTTGAAACCGAATATGAAAGTGATCAATAAATACAAAATAAAGCATCAAAAGCGTTTACCGATTTATTAAGGGCTAGTACTCAAGTAGGTACTTTACCAGCGCTCAATCACCATACGTCTTGACTCGCCGACATCCAAATTCCGACCTCAAACACATTTCACCCTGACAACAACTCCTATCCACAGGTTTACAAACAAACGACAATCTTTGTTACATTAAATTCTAGAAATTGCTAGCACAGTCAAGCGAGAAACTGAAGAGGACACGGAACAGACCTCGCGCATCCAGACCCGGTCTACCAGTTTTGTCTAATCCGCAGCGGACAGTACCTACATCTCGTCCTATCAGTGCTCCTATACTGAACTTGAAGGGACAAACAACAACAGTATGTTGAATGCTTCAAAGTGTAGTGAATAGTTACTGATTGAATAGGTATTGGTAAGTTAATAGTTAATAATAAGTGTGCTACTATTCCTAATGCATAAATAACAGAAGACAATGTTGAAATCTCAAACTAATGCTAAGCTACTGCTCTAGCCTAGGGTAGCAACTTCCAATGTAAACTGAAGTAGTGGTGATGGTGGTGTTTTGAGACAGCTTCCTGTCAAAGAACTATAATCAGATGTTCGGATTAGGGAGGGGTTCGGATTATTGAAGTGCGGATTAGAGGCGTTTCACTGTATAACTGTACCAAATTTCATTCAAATTGAGTGAGAAATGAAGGCGTGGAGTAAAAATCAAATTAAAAAAAGGTTAATTTTTTGTTCAATGATTTTGACATTTTTTCTATACGAAAGTGTCTTTTCAATCATATAAAACAAGTTTCAGTTCATGAAACGCAAGAAAATAGATGAAACAACCAAAATGTATGATTTTGGGGTTTTGCTCAGACTGTCCTTTTAAGTGTCTCTCCCAAAAAGCCTGGGCCAAACCCACGGTTTTCACATTTTTAAAAGCCGTGACCTGGGCCAGTATCGATAAGCTGGGGCCGGATCAAGCAATTTTTGATAAGCCAGGGCCCGGGGGTGAAAAAGGCTGGGGTTTGCTGGGGCTGGAGCCCCAGTCAGTCCTGTAACGGCGGAGGCCAAAGGCCGACCATGACATAGCTACCATCGGCAAGTTCAAATACTAACACTTTAATACAGGTATAAAATACCATAAAAACCCAAGAAATACCTTCAACATAGACAACTAAAGTACATCAGAATTTTAGGTAAGCAAATACTTAAATCACTAAGCAGCAGCAGAGCTTCACTTCAGACATGTTATCCCTCACGCGAGTCGTAACAAACTGAAGAGCAGCACGGGCGCTGGTGTCACTCAGCTAACTCAGAAGGGAGCTGGAGTGGGAGTGGAGGCCGAGCACCTCTGGAGGTATTTAGTTACCCAAAACCATCTGTTCCTATGGCCTCTTTCGAAAGCTAGCTATAGGAACACTCATCAAACAGATTGAAAAACCCTGGTGCTGGTGTCACAGAGCTGCCTCAAAAGGGAGCAGGAATCAGAAAAAGTACAGAGAACCAAAATCTGTCTATAAGGAGAGTTACACCTCAAAATGGTATACAGTATATGATCATATATGATGCGCCAGAGTTGGGGGCTCATGCTAGGTTTGGTGCTATCGACAGAGGTGGTCTGCCGGAGTGATCCACTGAGAAAAACTAACTAACCTAATCCTATGGCCTATCCTAAGCCTGCTGCTCATGGGGAAATTATTTACAAACTAGAGCACTCTGAGAGAGCATACCTCCACCAAGTGAGGCAACGGTAACAAAAAATTCAAATTGGCTCTGAAACCATAATTTTTTTGTAGCTACCTATCAATCGCTAAATCTGATAATTTGTACCTTTAATTGTATTAACAGTTTCTGCATTTTTTTCTGAAGATCCTTTCATAACTGAGTTAGTTATAGGTACTGCTAACAAACATTATGACAAACGTTAGTCAAACATAGAAATGAGTCGGCCAATCTGCACCAAAATTTAACCATTTTTGCCTTTTAACATTAATAACAATTCCTGTAAGTTTTATAAAGATTCACTCAAAACTTTTCGAGTTATTGCCCTAACAAACATAAAATCAAACACAGCAACAAACATACGAATGAATAAAGAGATCATAACAAAAATTTGGTCAGTTACTCTTTATGATAAACCTAAATACTCATGTAAATTTCATAAAAATCCGTCCATGACTTTTTGAGCCATGGCATTGAGAAAAATGAGGCAAACAAACAAATGGATGGACAGATCTTCACCAAAAGTTAATCATCTGTTCCTCCTAACATACCAAACAATCCATGTAAATTTCATCAAAATCCGTCCATAACTATTAGAGTTGTCTTGGTGACAGACAGACAAACCCAACAAAAACATAACCTATCTAGCGGAGGTATTCATTGGCTCACTACTCAAAAGTAAACCTGTGCTACTCATAGGAACAGCCCTTTTAACCTCTTACTACTAGATAAAAGAGCATACCTAAATGACTAACTTCCATAATTATATCCCAACAAAGGCATTTTTGAGCCACTACTTACAGTAAAACGTTGATAAAAAATAATATATCACAAAATGGAAACATAGTGTTAAAGGGTAAATTCAGAAACTGTATACCTTTCTGTGGCCAAAAGCTTAGATGGACAGGCAACACCCACTGGGTCAAGATTCGAAGGGTTACCACGTAGCTTGATAACATTGTAAGAAATTTTATAGCTAATGCTTACCAGTCAAAGTTTTGCCATTGAAGACTAACGTTTGAGCAGCAACAGGCACAGTAAGCATATTTTCTATGCTTACTTTCAAGTCAGACACCAGTGTGTGCTCCTCAACCTGAGAAAATAAGAAATAGCCATTACTTATTTGAAGTCACTTGAACTCCTACCAACAGAGAATGCACATAGCATTGCTCCATAACTACTGGTATATTATGGTCTATGAAAGGAAATTATATTTTCCTTCTCAAAGTAGACATCCACAGGCTAGCTATGTAGCTATATTTTGTACAATTTTCAAATTTAAGAGCATAGCTGATAATATGCAAGTGCGGTATCTTTTATTTTCACTCAAGGTGTTGAGACTGTTTCTAATAGCCCCTATAGATTTACCAAGCTTGTTCTGGTCTCCTGAAAAAACAGGTGCTTTTATTCTGCTCGAACAAACACTATCACACTCAGACGTTGAGATGATGAACCACATTCATTCAATACTTAAGTGAACATGACATATGTGCAAGACTTCAGTAACCATCTGGTCAATGGCATTAATTTTCAATTTACCTACATAGCATGAATAGTATGGTGAAAGTAACACTTTGTGTGGCCTATCAGCTACGAAAACAAAGGCTATCATAAACAAAAGCTTTTCACGACTTGAAATGCTTAATACAAAACGTGATTAAGCATATATTACAGGAATGTAACAAACACAATTGCATGTGCTTATTTATACAGGTATATCTTTAGCAGTAGCTATCTCTCCGGTAGAGTAGGTACCTGCTGGTAGTATCCAGACCCACACTATCAGGGGCGTCTCTGCTTCAGGGACTGTTCAGAGTTGTCACAGTCATCATTTGACAGGTACTAAGCATTTGTTTTGTGAGTGCATTTTTTTGCACTGTGTGGTAGTATGTAGCATAGGCTAGTATATAAGAGCAGGCATCGCCGGGAGTGTCACTCCTCGACGACTCATGCTTGGGTCAGCTGCCATTGAGAAAAAGATTTCTAGGTATATTTTCTCACTTAGAATACTTCCCATCTTGGAATATTTTGAGACCTATGAGTTAAAATACTTTTCAGGCCGGTGTCAACACCAAGAAATATTGTCGGACACTCTGAAACTTTCAAAACTCTAAACTTTCATTAACTCTTACTCTTAGCTGACCTACACTTTGAAAACCTTCTAGAACTCAAAGGTTTCAAATACATTGAAATTTTGTGTAAATGTCCATGCTTGCAAATATATTTGTGGGAATTAGAATAGCTGTAACTTGTACTAAATATTTGATTGTAAGAATTTGGAGAAATTTTGTACCCAGCTGAGATGTGGACCTAGAAATATTTTCACCTTATTACTTGGTATTTTACCGGGCTTTTCAGTGGAGAAGTGAAGTGTTGAAAAGTGAAATGATTTGTAGGCGTATGTGTAGTATGGCCTTCTGCCTACCCCATACTCATTCATTTTGTTCCGATGGCAGCTGGACCTGGTCCGTGCCTTTCCATGGGATCTGGCTTTGCCTCTCCTAAGGAACAGGGTAACCAGGCTCAGTTCGTTATTGACGGACCTTCCGAGCTCGAACTAATTTTTGCAGTCCTTTAAAAATGGACTGGCCTTTTGTAACCTTGCTTTCAAATAAATCTCTAATCTGAGTACAGTACCTGTCAGAACAATTTCGGCACTGCTGACGATTTTCTTAAGTTATTTTATGGCCTCTATGCCCGAGCTGAATTTGTTAGCTTGGAGCCACAGAATCATCTCTAGGAGTGTAGAGCAAGAGATAGCTGCATACTCTCTCTGGGACTTGGCGCAGTCTCTCCCAGAGCCAGAGCAGCCATCCCTCATGGTCTGTGACCATTATACAAGCATGACCAACGACTGATACCAGCATGACCAAAGAATAATGCCGGCATAACCGACAACCGTACAGGCATGGCTGATGAATACCGCCGCTATTGTTCTGACAGGAAGCTACTCAGCTTGGGAGACTTGTTTGCAGGCAAAGTGGAAAGATGCTCAGGTTCATTTTAAAGGACTGCAAAAATTAGTTCCAAGGCGAAAGGTCCCTCAATATCAAACTGAGCATGGTTACCCTGGCCCTTAGGAGAGGCTAAGAGAGCTCCCAGGGAGAAGCACCAACCACATCCAGCTTCCATGGGAACAAAATGAATGAGTAGGCCTATGGTGTAGGATGACAGCCATACTACACATACAAATCATTTCACTTTTCAACACTTCACTTCTTCACCACTGAAAAGCAAGTTAAAACACCAGATGACAATGTTGAAGTATTTCCAGGTCCACATTTTAGCAAGGTACAAAACTTTTCCAATCCTTACAATCAAATATTTAATGTTAGAGCTATTGGAATTCCCAAGAATATTTTTAAACACTGACACTTCCACAAAATTTCATTGTATTTGAAACCTTTGAGTTCCAGAGGGTTTAGAAAATGTATGACAACTCAGCGTTGATAAAAATTTACAAAGTTTTGAAAATTTAAGAGTAGGCTGTCTGACAATATTTCTTAGTACTGTATTGACAAAAGGTATCCAAGAAGTGTCTAAGTCTCAAAATACTTACAGAAGGGACATATATATTATTCTAAGTGTGAAAATGGCCCTAAAAGAATTTTTTCTAAGACTCAAAACAATTCTTTTATTTTAATTTTTTCAAGTTTTAAATACTGCCAGGGAAAAATATTTCAATTCCAAAAGCGATTGAAGATGGGAAAAGTACCCGAAATGTTGACTAGAGCGCGAGTCGTGAAGGAGCGACGCTCTCGGGCAATGCCTGCTCTGATACAGCTACTATGCTATATAGCTACCTACCACACAGGGCAAAAATGCAGTCACAAAAATTGCTCAGTAGCTACATACTTTACCTCTCAAATGATAAATGTGACAACTCTGAACATTCCTTGAAGTGGAGACGCCCCTGATGGTGTGGGTCTAGGTGCTACAGACAGGTACCCTACCAGAGAGACGCCACTAAAAATATACATTCACATTTAAATATATCTACACGCACAAATGTGTTTGTTATATTCCTGTAACATATGCGTAGCCACTTTTTGCATTAAGCATTAGCTACAAGTCGTGAGAAGTGTTTTGTTTATACATATTAGTCTTTGCTTTCTTATTCAATACACAGTGAGTTACTTTCACCACACTAGTCAGTATTCACGGTAGCTACATAAGTTAACTGAAAATGAATGCCACTGACCATATGGTTACTAAGTCTAGCACTTAGCTACGTCATGTTCACTTAAGTGTTAAATGAACAAGATGCATCATTTCAACATCTGTGATATGCTGTTTGTATAAGCAGAATAAAAGAAATTTGCTATATAGCTACTATATTTGCCAAGTCAGTGAGACAGCCCAATTGGCAATGATGAGCAAGTCAGTGAGACAGCACATTTGGCAATGATGAGCAGTCAGAAAGAAGATATAAAATTTGCTCATACTGGCTCACCATAAAATTTGTTCAATGATGTTTCCATATTAGCTTTTTCTCTAATACTGAACAATATACAAATGTAATGAAAAGCAGACAAATGCTGAAGCTTCAACTTGAACTGTGTTGTAAAAGATAATCCTTTTGTTATTCTTACAGAGTCCTCATATTGGTTACATTATTATTATATTGTGGGTTTTCCGACCATATTAGATACAAACACTAGCCCTATATAACAGCAATCCAATTTTGTATGATATAGTTTAGAAGTTTAGTCGAATTCAAATGAGTTCTATTAGAACATTCTTGGCCAGGTGCACCATGTCTGACAGGAAATAGGGCGCGAGCATCTCCAACTCCACACGGCTTGGTCAAATGAAATCGCTCAGCCGTGCGGTGCAGAGAAGGAGACGAAAAACGAAAAGAGAAGATAGAAAAAAGCAAACACTCGTGCGAGGGGTCCCTTCCGTGGCCTCCCACACGGGAGCAGATAGGAGTCCCATGGGATAGGTCACTTAGGGTAACATGTCTAGTACCCATCCACCATGCTAGTAGCCGTCCACTTGGCACTAAAAAACTTCCTGTGTGAAAACTAAACAGTGCTAGAAAGCCGTACATAGGCTTAAACTGTAGGCTAAGTAATGCCGCACCACCCCTGAAAATGACAGGCGAAAAAAATAAAACAAGAGAAAATGGTGGTGGTTTTCTCATTTTTTCATGTTTTTAGTGAAAAACTGTGAAAACCACCATCATTTTTTCTTGTTTTATTTTTTTCGCCCATCATTTTCAGGGATGGTGCGGCACTATTTAGCCAACAGCTTAAGCCTATATACGGCTTTCTAGCACTGCTAGTTTTCACACAGGAAGATTTTTACCGTCAAGTGGACGGCTACTAGCATGGTGGACGGTACTAGACATGTTACCCTATCACCATTCGGCGGCCCATCTCGCGGAACAGAAGGGGAAACATAGAGAATCTACTTAACTCTACAAACCTAACCTTCTCAGCAAGAACTGTGGAGAAGGCACTTGGGACCCTTTATTGGTTACATCTACTAATGGTACTCTGAAAGTTTGAACCAGACAAATTTTACCCCTTAGTGCCTACTGCACACATAAGTTATCATTACATGTAGTGTTATTCCTATGAAAAATGATGCTTAATTGAAGCACTTAAGGGTTAAATAGCTAACACCCTATAGCAAATGCCCAAATGGCTTCCATGTTCTGCATTTTTAATTTAATTTTTTTTTCATTTTTACAAAAGCTTTAGTTCCTGTATAGTGTTTGTACACATCATAGCTAGATATTCTGCACTTAGCTAGTCTATGTTTCACACCAGGCTGTGCAAAGTAAAATGTAGGAAAATGGTCTATATGAAAAATGATTCATTAGGGTAGAGGCGTTAGTCTCCGATCACCGGCTTAGTCTCCGATCACTTTTACACCCCTCAATTTAAAAAACTGCTGCAAGACAAACCATTGATGCTAGGAAGATTAGCTAGGGCTCAAACTGTAGCTAAAGAAATGCTTAATATGTCCTGCAAGTCGTAAATTTTAATTCCCCAAACTCAAAGTTTAGGAATTTTTTAAATGGGAAAATTGCATGAAAATGTGCCTATTTTTTGGTATTATGAAAAGTACCACTATCGGGAAATGACTTTTTTGAGGGGTTTGCTTGCACTAAAGTCGCAATATCAGTGTTTGACATCGTAGTGCACATATTGGACTAGCTTTTGGTAATTTTTTCATGAGTCGGACATTGCAAGCAAAAAACATGCATGTAGTTAGTCTCGGATCAAAATTCAAAATTATTTTTTTTAACCACAATTATCTTAAGTTCATTGTAGTTAGCTGGCGCACCTTTTAGCACTTGGTTTCATATTCTAACGTTTGTACTTTTCTTGTTTCAGGATGGCGTTAGTCTCCGATCACCATAACGGCCACT
>LQNS02278001.1:4502765-4535198 GCA_001587735.2 Parhyale hawaiensis
GCCTATCACTTTCAATGGAGCTTGAGAGGACAACCAGAGCCTCCAACCTGGGCTAAATTCCGCCTATCTATTTCGTTAAGAGCGTGGCACCGAACATATAAATATATTTATAAACACACGACGGTCATTCTTAGTATTAGATTAATATGCTCTTCACAAACCTATCTAAACATATCACCGTATTTTTCGACCTAATCCGTTCCATCTCCGGCTCCTTACTGGCCAATTACGTTAGCTCCACCCATACACAAAACACGGTAAAACTGTGGTCGGCAAGTACAGAAAAATTGAATAATAACTGTTTTTATGGTTTCTCTCACCTCAAGTATGTAACACTGCTTATATTTTTGGTTAAGATTAAGAGCCCAACTTACAGAGGACTGAGGTCCTACCCTCAAATACTTCGACTCGTCGGTGTGACGTCAGTCACCTACATGCTGTCCCGGCTGCGTTTTATTATAGTCCCATTGAGTCCTCCCGTTACGCCAGTTGGCCTATGTCTGGCGCACGAACCAGTACGTGTGGGTTTCCCAGTTGAGGGTGCATTCAAAGTTGACTTTACCTCTACCCATACTAGTAAATTCGTGTTCAGCACATCGATGTCTACCAGAATAGCGGTGTAAAATTTTTGGATTTGAGTGGAGAGTAATAGTAAAAAATACCGTGTTGTGTCTCCCTTACAAACTGCACGAAGAGGACTGCATTTTCTGTATGGGCTAATTGCACAGACAACTTGGTTTTAAGGGGAAAATACCGCAAAATTTTATTTGCGTCATTGCAGCAACGCCCGCATCCTTGTAACTTTTTTTTTCAACTCTAGCGTTATTGCACTACGCGTCGATGAAATGGTCGTTGCGACATCGACGCCATCGATGGTGCACTGACGCAACTAATGACGCAAGTGCCCAGGACTGTAGATCAGGTTAGGTTATGATGCAATAGGTTGGGCGGGTTAGGAGAGGTTTCGTCCAACTAGAACAAGTGCCTAGCTCGACTAACACAAACATTACGCCTGGATTCCCTGTAGGCCGCACACAGCGGCTGTACTAAAAAAAATGGCATCAGGTAGCTGAAAAGGAGGGGGGGGGGCAGCTGGAGTAAAATGACAAGAAATTGACTCATTATTGGGAGGGCTGAAGCTCCCTCAACCTGGGGATACCGTCACTGGTCCCATACTGCACCGGCACCCGAATTTTCTTTCGAGGTATGTAAGTTAAACTGCATATAATGCAGCAAAAATATTCGGTGAAAGCCTTTGCGAAGAGAATTTGTAGCGAGGCATTGGTCTTCTAAAATCAGATGGAAACCAGCGACAATCGGCATGATTTTAAAGGGTGATTTGTCGGAAGCCCAAGCGCAGATCGTATTTGTGCATTGGAGTTGAGCTAGGGTTAACTCACCCACTATTAACGTAGTACGGAACAGGAAGCTTTATAGTTTAGATATACAAACAAAATCTGTATATAATTTATATCATCGTGTTTACTCACCACTTCCCAACAAATTTGGAGACAAATTCATAATACTTTTAAAGTCACTTAATATGTTATGACAACCATCGGCTGTTGAACAGGAGAACAGAACTTCATTTCTAGGAGCACTATTTCAATATTTGTGTTTTGAACCCACCAATGACTGCAGAAATTTCTTACAAAACACTTAATGTGTTATCACAACCATTGGCTGTTGAACAGGAGAACAGAACTTCATTTCTAGGAGCACTATTTCAATATTTGTGTTTTGAACCCACCAATGACTGTAGAAATTTCTTACGAAATTTCATTAAGCGAGTCTTGCAACCCCTTCGTAAATTTATTAGTGGGTGACGAGTGAGTTATATCAAATGAAAAATTTTAAAAGTCATCTACAATAGTTTCAGCAATAAAATAACAGTGTTTCAGCTATTGCGATGAAAAATATTATAGTGGACCTGTCAAGCTCGCTGATCATTTCTAGGGTTGTGTTAAACCATCTACAGAATAGAGCAGGTACAGCACAGTAATTAACGCAAAGCTAAACCAACATCACAGCAAATAATATAATGCTAAGCCAAGACAAAAACCGAAACTTTTTATGCGTTCAGTTAGGTACGTTACCCAGGCTTCATCATTCGGAAATCCCTCTAGGACAGTTGCTATTATACCATAGCCTGGTACTTAATTGCAGAAATGTTGAGTCACTATATTTTTTTCCTCTAGGTATCATGAGCATCGCCCTATCGAAATACATATCAGTCGAATTAATGCGTAATCAAGAACCGGGAAAACATTGGCATTCCCCTATTCCTAGATTGTTGAACAGACAAGCAAACAAAAGACATGTAATCCTCATATGTATGCTGTGTCCGACATCATTTATCAGGGGTGCAGCGCCCTGAGATTTTTAGTTTTAATACTAACATAAGAGAGAAATAGCATTTGCTCCATAGAGTTTCACTGGTACAATGCCCACATGTTATTAAGGAGATAATAGTGAAACTATTTTTCATTAAAAGAGATACGGTTCATTAGAGATACTGCGAAAAAAGTACAGTGCTAATGTGAAATACAGTTTGCATAAAGCGAAACAGAGGTAAATAATAATGAGAGCAAATAGATTTTTTTTTTTTTTCAAGGACACTTTGACACAAGTGGGACTGCAGTAAGATAACACTTAAAGCACCAACAGCAAGAGGATGTCATGGACGTTGTTGTTGGTCACAGGCGAATGGAATCTTATCAGCTTATCATATGAGTGCAGGGAGAGAGGGTACAGAGCGACAGCGTGTCATTGTAAGTCACTACTATCTGTAATAGGTAAAATACATCGACAAGAGAGGTAGTACTCGAAAGCAGGGAGGCAGTGGCATGATTTGCAAAAGTCAGGGCTGCGCACGATATCGGGAAACAGGTGATCCGCAATTCAAAATTTGACGTTCTGCTTTTGAAGAACATTTCTTGATTTGTATTAAAATTTCGAGATTGCAAGCACGATAGTCGCTAGCAAAGTTTTTTTTTAACCATGAAGGATTAAACCATTAAGCCCCATTTTCAAGTATCGCCTTATGCCTATTTAGTCTCTGCTCCAGAGGGTATTAACCAGAGGCAAAGTAATAATAGGACATCAGAGAGAAAAGGTTGAACTATCTACGTAGCACTAAAGACGTCAATAGTTGTCTCTGTATTAATTATTCATAGAGCAATAGTCATTTTGCTAACACTGACCTGAGGTGTGTTGTAATCACCATTTCGGGTTCCCGATGCTATGGCAATAGCTCATAGAGTGCCGGGGCGTATGTCCCGGTGTCTCTTTGGGAATGGGCCTATTGGTTCGTCCCCTGCCGCCTATCTAATCTAATCTATATCGGTGACGCCGCTGCTTGCAAATTGTGCCGCAAGAGATGACAAAGATTATGCATATGAGCAACGAGTAAACTCGTAGCCCTAGAGTAAGTTAATACGTTTACTAAGTTATAACATACGTCGACCAAACTACAGTAAACGCTGAAATGCATTGTTGTTATGCTTGCACCGCTCGTAGACAGATGGCGCTCTCATAACCACAGTCCAGGTTGCGGTAGCCCAATCGGGTTGTTACTACACGTTTTTGAGCACATATCTTTGCCGTAATTGTATGAGATATTTGATACTCAGGGTACAAAAATCCAAACTGGAAAGCTCAGGAAGCAAAGAGCGTAACGGGAGGACTAACGAGAAGCTAGCATCGAAAAGTGACGTCATCAATGACGTCACATCGACGAACGGTACGGCTGAGCAGCCTATGACTATTTAATTAAATTCGCACGAAAAACCGTTGCAAGTTGCGACTTTTATCTTTGAAGCACATAAATAAATAAAGAGAAATTATACAAATTGAGTAATAAATAATTATTAATAGAAAATTGCAATGGAGGCTGTTAGAAACTTTCACAGCACAAATAGCAAGATCTGGGCCGGTATAGCGCCCTGATTTAACTTCTTCTATGAAGTGAAGCCTTATTTACACATCCTAGTCAGTTCACAGTGCTCTTCATAAAACATATTTAACATATCACCGCATTTTTTCGACTGGCCAGTTCCTTGAGCTGCACCTATGGGCAAACACGGTAAAATGGTTGTCGTAAAGACGGTCAAGTACAGAAAGTGTGAGCAACAACTGTTCCTCTGTTTTTTTTCACATCAAGAACATTGTAACACTACTTACATTTTTGGTTAGGATTAGGAGCCCAGCCTACGAAGGCCTGAGGTCCGGCCCTCAAATACTTCGACTCACCGGTGTGACGGCATATGGTTACATGCAGTCACGGCTAAGTTTTATTTTAGCCTCATTGAGTCCTCCGGTTACACTCTTTGCTTGCTGGGTAAACTAGACAAGAAATAGGTAGCAGAATTGGTGGAGCGAGGGTGGAGGTGCCAGAGAAGAGGCTATTACCTCATTGGAGCCAAGTGACTATTCATGCTTATATAGTTTCAGATAATCTAAATATTAAACTAAGAATATTCAAGCTAGCAAAAGTGTCGACTTAAAAACATTGATGTTTCGGGATTATATTCCCATCTTCAGAATTTAAAATCTAAATAAAAAGATATGACAGCTTAAAACTAGAAATTTATTTTGATAAACTACCTGGGGACAGAGGTGTTGTGTGGGAGTGTAGAAGGTGAATGACTGAAGTAAGCTCAGGGAGGGGGGGTCCTAATATCAGTGCCGGTACAGTCGGGCAGTCAGGAGCGTCGTTGGCGGAAGGAGTGTTCAGTCGGGGGAAAAAACGTCAGCTGTAAATTGTAGTGAGGGGAACTGCTGAAGTCATAATGTTGAAGCTTGGATTAGTTTTATGGATATAAAAAGATTCTAAAGTTGTGAGTTCTATAGGATTGGAGAAGTCGATAATGGAGAAGTCTTTCCTACTAATGGGATGGTTGTTTTGTTCTGCATGAAGACGGGGAGCTGAATGTGAAGGTTTTGCTAGTGGTAAACCTGTTCTACTGGACATACCTAAATGTAAATGTTGGTCGAAGCGGACCACTCCCACACGACAACACCTCTGTCCCCAGGTAGTTTATCAACATAAATTTCTAGCTCTAAGCTGTCATATCCTTTTATTTAGACTTTAAATTCTGAAGATAGGAATATAATCCCGATACGTCAAAAAGTCGACACTTTTGTTAGTTTCAGATATTTGCACGCACTCGCTTGGTTACATTAGGTGATCTGAAATAGTTTTATGCACATCACAATTTACAGTGTTTGTGCAGTCTCAAATTAGACATATTTACGAAGTACTGAATCACATGATGTTGCAAACAGTTGATAATGATAGTAAACGTTTCTCTGAGTTTGTATCCTAGTCGGTTCGGACGACAGCACAGTCTTGACGCCGTATGCTATGCCGTCCTAAATACCCATAATCATTGTCTATCTGACTTACACGTTAATGTTCTTATACCCTGCTCAGACTACTCCAGAAATTTGAGCACCGCGTTTGTCATTCCATTTTTGTCATCCGCCACTCGGATACCGACAGGTGAACTAGCGGATAGCGGAAATCTGCCAGCCAACATGGGGTACGGGTGGTGACTGCAATTTGGCCTACGCAGGACAGAAAATGTGTTTTGTTTTACTGCAACTACTAGTTGTTATGTGTTACATTATGCTGTTAGCACGTTGTATCTTATGGAAGCTAATTTCTCACTGGGAATTAATCTAAATATATTCCGCGAATACAATGGCAATCATGGAATTTACTTAAATTGAACGAAATTTCGCGATCGATTTTGGCTGTCTGGCACTACGGAAGCGCTCTCGCGGGCTATAAGTTGAGAACACCCTGCACTGAAGCGTGTTTCAATCACAGTTTGAGGGTTACCTGAGCGGCTCCGGTACCCCCAGGAAGCAAAGAGCGTAACGGGAGGACTCACGAAAAATTAGCACCAAAAAGTGACGTCATCATTGATGAATCTATGGTTGAGCAGCCTAGGAGTATTTTAACTAATTTCACCAGAAAAATCATCTTAAATTGCAAAATTTATCCTTAGCGTATCAATAAATGAAGATAATATATACTAATTTAGCAATTATCTATAGATAATTGCAGTGTATGCTGGTGGAAACTTTCACAGCACTAGCGCCGAATTTGGTCCCTTTCAGCGACCTGATTTAACTTCTTTCTGTTGATTGAAGCCTTATTTACACTTCATATTCAGTTCACAGTGCTCTTCACCGAACATATTTATTCCTTCCAACAAATATAAGCACCATTATAGTCAATTCTGTACGCGATAGAAACCACAGTAACAGATAGCCTTTGCTCGAACTTTCTGTACTTGGCGACAACATTTTTCGGTATTTTGCAGCTCAAGTAGCTGGCCAGTCTTGAGCGGTACACTGAATGAAATAAATCGAAAAAATACGATGATATGTTCAAGAAAACCATATGCGAAGGTCTGAGGATCCACACCTAAAACACTTCGACTCGTCGATGTGATGTAAATTTGCTACGTGCGGTCACAGCTATGTTCTATTTCAGTCCTATTGAGTCCTCCCGTTGCATTCTTTGCTTCCTGGGTGCCCCTGTCATTCACAAACTGTGTCGCGGTCACAAGCAGGAAGCGGTAACGACGATCGCGACACGGGTGACGGTGACGCAGGTGTAGCTGCTTACATGCATAGCACACAGTAGGCTAAGTAGACAATTACCTTTACTTCGAAATCTGCATACGAAATTATAGTCAGCACAAAATTTCATTATAGTAAAGCTTACACCGCTCGTCGATAGACGGCGCTCTCAGAACCGCTATGCGGGTTACGGTTATCACTTTTCAGGTTGCTATAACCCAACTTAACTGTGATTACAACACGCCTCTGGCAAATGCCCTTGAAATTAGCAATGAAATGAACATTTACTGTGGCTCTAAAGACTGATGTCTCACGACAGTCACCTGAATGTGTTTTCTGGGCCAATCGCCCAACAGTTTTACTGTACCCTTGCACAACTGTGTCACTAAACTGTCAAGTCTGCTTGCTGGCCAACTGCCACTAGTAAAGTATCGGATATCTCTTCAGATGTGAAGTTAATTAGAGCTCGGAAAGTTGCGCAGTTTACTGCTGTTGAAACGGACACGACAGCGCATTCGGAATTTCGGATCGTGAGCCCACAGCGCCTTCACCAGCGACAGTATGTTGAAGGCATCTGGAAATTATGCTACCGTGCCTGCATGCTTCATTCCTCCTTGCAAGGTTTTCTCGTTAGTTATTTCAATAGATCAATTCAATCCAGTACTATTTAGGAAACAGAGAATTCAAATTACAGGATTTTTTGGATGACAGAGAAGAGAAAGTATAATATATACAGTATGTACTCTTTAGCAAACGGAGAACACAAAAGGACTGTTTTTCATTGGCCAGACTGAGCGCAAAGATTTGTAATTAATAAGAAAAGTAATCGGTAAGTGCATGTGTAAAATGAACTCGATCAGATGTACACTTATTGAATTCCAGGTGGTGCAGCTGCTGGACGTCTTCGCAGAAGGCACCGCCTTTGTTTTGGCGTTCGAACTGATGCCGGGCGACCTCGGGGAAATGATCAAGGATGCCAGCAAGCCACTATCAGAAGCCCAAGTCAAAACCTACATGGTCATGATCATGAAAGGCGTCGCCTTCCTGCACCAGAACAATATAATGCACAGGGTCAGTATGACGATGTTATTCATGCTGTGTGGGGTTTCGGTCCTGGGAAATCGGGATCAATATTTCCCGAGAGTTATTTTTGGTTCCCGACAAATCCAGGTAACTAATCCACAGAACTAGATGCAGGACCTGCACTTCGTACTCTGCAGTAGTTAGCGGCACATCTCGAGAACCAAAAATAATTCCAAGGAAATTCCGTGGAATACTGATCCCAAATTCCTGGGAAAGGAGCCGTAGTGCTGTTATGGACCTATTATTAATGATGGGTTCTTTATGTCGCCCGAACCTGCCAATTTTCCACACCTTTTGCTGCAGACTTTTAAACACAAAAGCAAATCAAATCTTATGTATTTCTCATACGGATGATGTGTCCAAAACGGTTAAGGCACATCACCCAGAAGTTTGCATTCATAATACCAACTTTAGAACAATACTAATTATTAACATAAGAGAGAATTAGCACTGGGTTTGCAGAGAGTTACTGGTACAATGCCTCATGTTATTAAGGAAATAATAGCGACACTATCTCCCTTTAAGAGAAACGTCGGCTAAACAGAGTTGACGCGGAACACAAACGTGTGGCCACCAAAGACGTCGCTAAAATGCACGGCGTCACGTCAACTAATTTTTAGCACGTGTCGCTAGCGAAGTTTCGAATAGCTCCTTTGATTTGGAGTGAGTTGGAACTCGAAAAGCCTCGCAGTTTTCTATTGTTTACAAGGAAACAACAACATGTTCGAAGATGGACGGGGTCTGACGTTGTCAAAAGGCAATAGTGTGAACCGGCTTTATTTTGACGAAAACCATTTAAAGGGGATGGCATCATGCATGATTTTTAAATGAATAATGAGAGTTAAAATGTACAATCGGCGTAGGTATGAATTTAACTTTACGGTTATTGTCGTAAAAGAATGCTGCACACGTTCGAAATCAGCACAATATATTTTAGTGCAACACGGCTCACTGATACAAAGTCTATATTATCATGATGTCACCTAGAGTCAAGATTCCCCCCAACAACGAAAGTTACTGGAACTTATTCCAAACCCTGGAGTCTTTCAATATTTTTATGAGCTTAGGAAAAGTGAGTGAACGCAATATGGATGAGCCTTCTATTTTTTCCTGTCAAATAATCTCCAAAAAAATTGCTATTTCAACGCTCTTCTGAAGTTTGCGTGGCTTTCAGCTACAGAGTAATTAATTATTTGTCCTAAATTCTCTGGGTCCTTCAGTTACTACATATTGAGCAGATTCTATATGTTCTCCTATATATAGTGCCGTGCTGTCTCTTCCTTGCTCAGATTTTTTTTTTTTTGTGTGTGTTTGTCTTAAACCAAAATTTCGCAGACTGCACGCAGAAAAGTATGTTTTTTACGATAAAAAACACCTTGTTTTTTTTATCACTAACGACGTAATATTTTAGCGATAAAGCAATAATAATTAATCGTAGAAGACACTGTTGTTCATCAGAACGCTCTTGTTCATCTGTTGTTCATCACAGACGGCAATGTGCATTGACGCAAATTCAAACGACAAGGTAGTTTACAGTTAACTAATTTTGCTTAATGGCAAACAACCATTTTTCTGCGTGTGAAATAAAACTACTTTTTTATTACTCAAGCTAAGGTTTATAACTTAGGCTATGGTTTGGTGATGCGGAATGGGCTGGGGTGAACAGCAGGGTTAAAGCATCAAACCGTAGCCATGAAGGCTGGTATACATCCTCCGCTGCTGTATTTCGACTACGGTCATAAACAATGAAGTGGCGTTCATGCAATTCTTAGCCGTTATTTTTGACAGTCGAATACAATCCTAACTATTATTAGTTAGGTCGAAATTTGAAAACTCAATTCCTGCTCACAGTAAAAATTTCACAAACTTGACTACAATTGTCTAAAAGTCTGAGTGAACGTTTGTCTGTAACTCTGTACAGGATCTGAAGCCAGCGAATCTGCTCATCAACGAGAAGGGCAGGCTCAAAATTGCTGATTTTGGACTCTGTAGGATATTTTCTAAGAAGAAAAAGAGACTTTATTCACATCAAGTAAGTATCAAAGAATCTGGTCAGTTGTAAGACAGACTAAAAATATTTTATGCCTTCGAGATAAATTTCCACGATGATATTCAATTAATTTATAGTGCAGCTGCAACGCAACTGGCAGTGCACATTGGGAGAGACTGCCAAATAGCGGTTAAATGAAGACGTTATACAGGGTTGCCGGAAAGTTCGAACCGATTTTTAGAGAAAAAAAGGCAAATAAGTATGAGCCAATTATACTTTTAATCAACCAAATATGAATAAAGCTTTACCAGTTGCCCAGAAACGCAGGATATTGATCGGTGGAGGCTTTCTCTCGGGATGTGCAAAGTGAGTTATTCTCATCTCATGGCTTGATTTGGTCATCATCGGTAGAGGATGGTCTGCCTGATCGCTCTTTATCAATAAGGCTCTCACTTCCAGCTCCGAACCTCACGAACCACTTAAGTAGAAATCTTTCGGATGCAGAATATCACCGTAAGCTGCGTATATTTCTTTGGTTACTTGTGAGGCAGTTTTTTCTTTATGAAAAGAGAAAAGCTCCAAGTGCTGAATTGAATTTTTTATATTCAATTTTGAAGGGTTACAGAATTAGCAAAGGTTAAAGGATTTCAAACGTTCCTCCACGAAAAGATAGTTTGAACTGTGCTCTAAATGGAGGTGTAGTCCAATCCTGTTTTCCGGAATCAATCGTGTAGTAAAATAAGTCGAAAGATAAAATACTAATAATAGGCATTAGCTTTCCGGACAGCCAATAGAAGGGGGAAACTACATAGGTTCCAACATGTTTTGATAGAACCGTAACGCTTTTATTTAATTTCACAATAGGATTATTACTGAAAGTAAGGGACGAATGGAGTTCCCAAAATTAAGCAAGCGCTAAAAAACTCACTGCACTATTTAAAGTATTAACGCAAATAGCAAGATACCCATAGTACAGCATCCGCTGATATAATATGGAAATTGATGCGGGTAGCATATCACAACTCCTACGTATCATGTGTTACACCCGTGCTGCACGCCGATCAAACCTCGCGTTGCAGTCACAACCAAGCAAGCGGAAATGGCGATCAAAAACTGCCCTCAGCGACCGCATTTCGAGTTACATTTGGGATATTTTGGGGGGTTATGGTTGCAACATGCAGCCGTATGATCTCTTCAAGAACGTAACCAATTAGCCAACATGGGTTACGCATCATAATGAGCTGTTGAAGGTTGAATTTTAGAAAAATAAAGAGTTATGGAGGCCATTCCATTACCACCAATTACGATAACGCGTAGTGGGAAAAGAGAACATGAGTATAAAACAAATACAGCCGATGGGCACTATGATTAAGGTCCGTGAAATAGGCCTAACTTTTGGCTGAAGAGCGTTCCCCGTAATTATGACATTGAAGGTCAACGGTCGCTGAGAAAACGAATTTGAGTTCCCGAGATAACTCGGTGTCCATGAACCATTAGCAAAATTTTCATTCAAATCAGACGTGGTCGCCAACTTCACGGACATCACTCCGATAACCTTCATCGCTGCTAAATTATCTAAATCATTAATGACGGCAACATTTCCAAATATCATCGATATCGTTGTCAAAATCCTCGTTTCAGTGATTTGATAACCAAAAAACCGCTGTCGATTGTTGCCGTAAGGGGGATTACCGTAATCTAGTGTCCATCACGCAGCGCTAACTGTAGTCCTCGCTCTTACCACAGGTAGCCACGAGGTGGTACCGCGCACCGGAGCTGCTCTACGGCGCCAGGGAGTACACTGAAGGAGTCGACCTCTGGGCTGTTGGCTGCATATTTGCTGAGCTCATCAACAAGTCTCCTATATTTCCTGTAAGGTATAACTGCTTCGGCAGCGTCTGTGTGGTCAAATACGCCAATACTTCTAGCTCTTATAATTCAATGCTTGCTTTTACGCTACTTCTTCGTTAGTAAGTTTAAAATAAATTGCTCAAGAACAGTAAAGCCGCGCAAACGTTTGTACGGTGTGGTAAATAGGGTTCAGACGTGAGCTTTTCCTCAAGATAATCGAAACGTCCCATGTTTTCATCCGAGAGGTCTCACGATACTGACTTGTTTGGATAGTTCATGTTTCTCTTCACTGAATAAGTTTTTCTCAGCGCTTGATATTTCATACCTACTAGGCTACAGGCTATTATTAGTAGCAATGTTTTTAATATTACATCTCTTTCCCACACGAGGCATAGCACCTTACAAGTTAACTCAGCCTTGGCTAGGCCTTCGAACCATCTTTCCTTCGCGCCCACTTTACTGTCTTCTATCTTCATACCCCTACTGATGCTATTTTGTCACGGTTCTTGTTCTCATTTTATTTTTCGACTTTTTCCCAATGCGCGTTGACTCGTGCATGCGCTTACGTTTCTCTTGGCATTCTTTAGGTGCTTTCTATCTTCTGCTGGTCGCATCACAGTGTGCTCTGTGGGTAAGGAGGCTTAAACTTGGAGAATACTATTACACATCTTCCAGGCTGTTAAGCAAGTTCGCTGTGGAGGCAGCAAACATCAAAAGGTTCCCTAGCTCCAAGGCTTTTGAGGAATTATAAGGAGTCTCTGACAGATGAAACCTAAAAATTTTGAAGTATAACACAAGAAGGATAGAAAAGTTTAGATATTTGCCCTAAGTGGACGAAACCGGAAGGCTCACATGCGCCACACGGGTGAACGGTGAGGTTTAGCTACGTGTCGAGAACGTCCTCCCGTCAATATCTAAGATAGGTAACATAGGTTCAAGTATGAACCCCGCATTATAGGTTTCCATGGTAAACTTATTTATAGAATAAAGTATGTAGTGGTATTAACAAAGAATTGAATACCTCGACTCGATCAGAGGATACGTATACAAGACTCGATCTCTCGTTACAGTCTATAAGGGTCATTCGGCTACGAGTAGAAGAGAGCTATTGCTATGATAATTGTTTAACGGGATAGTAAGGGTTAACGGTTCACCCATTCTGTCAAATACGACATAAATTGCTGCGATGTATAAAAACAGCAGTCAAAATGAAGTCACTGTTAATGCTCATGTTGTCAGGAGTAGCAATATTTTAGATTTAATAAATACAATACAGGCCATCAAAACCAACTAACATCATAAGATAATAATATATATATATATAATTCATAATATCTGCATGTGTAGGCACAATATGGCTTGAAAACGTATTTTTCAATTAAATCCCTGCATTACAAAAGTGCAACAGGTGGGGAAGGCATTTTCAGTCGTTTCCATGCAAAATAAACTTCCAATAATTAATTGATTTTGACAGCTCGCCACATTCACAGAGCATCTCGTGATCTAGGAAAACATTTCCGGAGACATTCGTGTGCAGCAATACCACACGTATGAGCTTTGAATGCTGCCCATTCCGTAACTCCTTTGAAGGGAGCTCACATGACAGTCTTCGGTCTTTTTATAAGAAAGAATACCGTGGGGTACTGAGACAGTACCCGAAATTTGTTAGGCTCTGCATTCATATGAGAAAATGAATATTTCTTTCTTTCCATAAGCACGGCTGAGCGCGCGACTGTTCAGTTGTGTCTTAACAAACTGTCAGTGTTGTGTCTAACAGAATATTTACTAAAATCAATTATTAACCGTCGCGTCAGCAGGCTAGGCAAAATTTAGAAGTAAAGTGTTGGATATCGTTTTAAATTCGGGGTGAATTAGCACTGAGCGATTTTGCAGAGTTTGAACGGATACAGCAGCGTATTCGGTCAGTGAGTGTTGGTCAACCGAGAGATTTTTTTTTTTGCTACAACAGAATTCAGTACATGTCATGAAAGTAACTTTGAAGTACTAGTAGTAGTTGCGAAATCATACCGAGAAATACATGTATGCACTAACCGAAAATAAGATGATAGTTGTCAATAGACACGAAGAGTGAAACAAATATTTTTTTCATGGGCTCACAGCCTTTCCCAATAGATTCACTAACGGCCAAGCTACCGTAACAGTCTTTCAAGACCCAAGCACGAAGGACATGCATAGAAACCAAAACACGGACATGTATTTAAACCCTAACACGAAGAACAACCGCGCATGGGAAGAGCAAGAAATTCACTAAATTTGTCGTCTTTCGAGCAGGGGGAGAGCGACATCAACCAGCTGTTCGTGGTGCTGCAGGTGCTGGGGACGCCGTCCGAGACGACGTGGCCGGGACTGTCCCAGCTGCCTGACTATAAGAAAATTACTTTTCCGGAAGCCAAACCTGTGCCATTAGAAAAGGTCAGTTACTTACGCACCGCTCGAAGCGAGAGACCGTCCCAATTATTACTTCTTACGCATCGAATAAGCTATCTACGTAGGTTCTGTTCGTAGAGATTAGCATTTGCCAGTACCACCAACAATTCGATGATTGTACTAGTATCGCATGAAAATTAAATTACTGAAATGTCTCCATGCAGATGACTATTTATTAAAACAACAAAATAATACATGCACCGGTCGACAAATTGATTTGCTGTCGAAGACTTGAGGCCTATTGTAACTATATTCAACTTCCTTTCGGAATATCACAAGCAATTATCTGACATTTGGGAGGAAATTTTGAGTGGCATCGCATGATCGCCCGAAAATATCCGACTAAGGTGACTGCCATGACCGGCCGCCAAAGCGAGCAGGTCCGATATTCTACAGACTGCTGAACTCGGGCAGGTACTGCCGGACGCAACCCCGGCCGCTCTGGACCTGCTGAAGCGCTTCCTTATTTACCACACGACCAAGAGAATTCCAGCTCATAAGGTAAGCTCTGCCGTCCTTGTACGGCTACTTTGTTACAGTTCGCTGTGGCGAAGCGAAAGCGAGGATGTATGGGCTAACATGACCGCGCGCGCGTGTGTCTGCTGTCTGTTAGGGGCTCAGTCAGTCTTGAGTCTTTGAAGGCTTGATTTAGTGTCATACTCTTGTCGTGGTAGGCGGTGCGATGCTGCGGTATGTGGGTTTCCGTGAGGGGTCTAATAGAACTTCTAGATAAACTCTATGTGGGAGGAGAAAATTAGACTTTTTCTGAGGCTGCACAGGTTATTAGAACTCAAATGCAATACAATGCGCGTAGTCACTCTACAGTTATCAAATAAGAAGTATAAAAAACGTAAGTTTCATTGCGAAGCCTCACGGTAACTACTGAAAACCACTTACATGTGCTGCACGCTCAATCACTGAGTGAATTGTTTATACAAACTAAAACAACAAACTTTTGAGCGCTTCTCTACTAGACGAAAACAAATCACTTCATCTTCATCTGAATGATGCAGGCAGCGAGTCAACCATTTAGCAACCTGTGGTCATAAAATACTAAACTCTACTAGTAGGGACCCGTGGAAATTCTGCAGAATATTTTTTTTCCATAGGGCCCAATCCTGCAACATAGAAACAAAAGGTGGACATGTTTGTCGAATCAATGATCACGTCTATTACCCATGATTAGCGAATTGAAGACTCCCCACTGTTATCGAAACAGTATTATGAAAGTCCTAATTGCGGAAGCACAATGTGTTAAACTAGCGAATGAAGACAGAACTTCACGCAGAATAATAATAAAGTTATGTGTCATAGCTACGATGAATACACTAACGAAGTTTTGCTTTCCTTGAAGTCTAGAACAGTGACGATGTCGTAAGGGGAAAAGCAGATGTTAGTTCCAAGAGCCTACTTAAGAATCCCTCAACGTTCATTTTCAGACCAGGGGCGCAGCCCTCCCTGAATAGCTCCCCTACTGGAAAAAATTTCTTCAAAAATTTGTATTTTCTTGGCACGCCCCATCCCCTCCCCCTGTGAATTTTGCTAACCCCATGGACGAAATTGTCCTGGCTACGTTACTGTTCTAGCCCTCTCAATGCGGGAGTGCGCCGTTGAAAAACTGTGTTGGTGGTGCTGGGAATTAGGTTCATCTGCCCCTCCCCAGTGCTCGATGCTCACGGTATATAAACCACTCGACCACCGGCTGTGTGGCTCTAGGTTGTAACGAGTTTCGCTCGCATTGTGAGGGGCTGCTTCCTGCGTCACGAAATCCTGGATGTAATAGATATAAGGAAGTGAACATGCATTCATCAGGCTTCTTGCGCATTTTCAATTGTTTAGAAGAGCGTGAAAGTCCGGTGCCCGCAAAAAAAAAAAAAAACTTTCGTTGATGCCAGTAGTCTAGAAGCAACTTAACGAAACAGTTTACGCAGCCTTGGCACGGCTTCAGTTTGCACAAAATTTAACTGTATACAAAATTGTCGAAAATTTTAGTCGCTGCTGCAATTTTTACGCCAAAGCGAATGGTATTGACGAGCTTACAACTATCGCTCCTAATAATGAGCAGTTTAAAGGTTAAATACATGGATTGATATTGTAAAAACTAGAGCACGCTGTTTATAGACGTCATGCTGAAGTCACGGCCGCGCAGCTGGATTAGTTCAGTTCGCTCTAAGCTTGTAGAGACAACGAAACTTGTTACGGGGGCCCCGGGCTCGAGTCTCCATGCCTAAAACATGCTCTAATGTGGATTAATATTACGGTATATTTACCGTTCATGTTTCTTTTTCTTGCTGAGTGGTATAAGGTGCTGGCGTGTAACTAGTAAAGAAAAAAATCGCACAATGAAGAAGGGACTGAAGAATGCACAGGAACAGTAAGTGTCTAAAAGCGTGAGCAAAACTTGGATTTTGGAAACATCCTCTAATGTGAGGCTATTGTTATAAGCTAAAAAATGCAAAAGCTTTAGGTACTTCTATTAATGCCACGCAGCGGTACGGTCATGCTGTCCTAAAAGCTAAATACTGCATCGCAATGATAAATGCTGCATCGCAATGATAAATGCTGCATCGCAATGATAAATGCTGCATCGCAATGATAAATGCTGCATCGCAATGATAAATGCTGCATCGCAATGATAAAAGCTGCATCGCAATGATAAATGCTGCATCGCAATGATAAAAGCTGTGCAGTGGCATGCAGCTAAAAATTTACAAGGACTCATAATTCAATGGAAGTTGGGACTCCAGGAGGGCAAAACATTCGTTACAGTCTCATACTACTTACTGTTCATCCTCTGTAAATTAAACGACCTTCATCAGTCTCATAATGATAAGTACATTCCTGTATTTTACAGGCACTGCAGCATGAATATTTCTGGACACCACCGCTTCCGGCCCCGCTGGCCGACATGCCTCGTCCACTGCCGGAGAAACCACCGCCCCCCGCGTCTCGAGAGTACCCCACACACCTGGACTGGGGCGATATGCTGGGTCCCGCCCACACGCTCCTTGCTAAACTTACCCCCGATGTGTAATGAAACTTCTAACGTGCAGAAAATATATATTACACTAATAATTCATGGTAGTATTTTCTTCACATCCCAAGTCTAACGAGATCTACTCTATCATCTAATTACCTCCGCCAAGGAGGTGATGTTTTCGTGGTGTTTGTATGTCTGTCACCAAGATAACTCAAAAAGTTATGATCCGATTTAGACGAAATTTACAGGGATTGTTAGGTATGTTAGGAGAAACAGATGATTAACTTTTGGTGAAGATATGTCCATCTGTTTGTTTGCCTGCCTCATTGTTCTCAATGCCATAACTCAGAGTTATGCATGGATTTTTATGAAATTAACATAGTTAATTTTAAGTTGTTTTTAAGTATATAACAAAGAGTAAATGACCAAATTTTTGTGATGATCTGTTAGTTCGTTGGTTTGTCGCTGTGTTTGATTTCATATTTGTTAGCGCAATAACTCGAAAAATTATGGATGGATCTTTATGAACTATTCAGGAATTTTTAGTACTGTTAAAAGATATAATTGATTAAATTTTGGTGATGATTGGTATATCCGTTTGTGTGTTTAACTTATGTTTGTGAAAATGTTTGTAAGCAGCAGAATTCAAAAAGTTAGGAATGGATCTCCAAGTAATTAGGGACCGTTATTATTATCAAGAGGCACAAGTGATCAGATTTTGGTGTTGATACAGAAAAAAAATCATGGTTTCAGAGCCAATTTGAATTCTTCGTTACCGCTGCCTTACTTGGCGGAGGTATGCGCTCTCAGAGTGCTCTAGTTTTTATCATTTTACCAATCCATATGAGTATAGTATGCCTGAGCAAAGTACTTAAGTTACCCCTAAAATAAGTTTTTCTATTAATTTATTGCTACTTTCAAAGAAAACTAATAATTTTCAACAAATCATTGTTTTAGGAGGTTAAAATTGCAAATATTCGTCCTTTTGTTTTAATATTAATTCACCGACAGGAAAAAGTTTGTTTGTATGGCACCATTGTTGTTTACATTTGGCTTAAAAAACTCGAGCTACCTCGGGAGCAGAACTGAGTTGTCGGCCCAAGCTGAGTACGCCTAAGGCCTTAAACTCAAATCGAAGTGACAAAAAGAACGGTTTCAATTGATTTTCGCTCGATTTACGCCAAGCGCATTGAGTTTAAGTCCCAGTCGAACACGCCTTTAGGCTATGTCTCGGTGAATAAACTGGATAAAACTTAGCATTTAATGTGCAATGGTCCTGCTGATATGCACCGATATTAAATTAACCTCTATAGAAAAACATTTCCTCTCAACTAGACACAGTTTTTCATTATTTCAGCTAAAATATATCAAGTTACTTCAAGTCAGTAAGTTAATTTGAAAATGGGAACAGGAACAAAATGTCGCATGAATCGATAAAAACAAAGTAAACGAATCCCATACAAAGTCTACAGACAATTAGTATCGGCAGAGGCAAGAGGATTTATTAGCACAGTAAGCAATGCACACCCGCCTCGAGCCGTGCACACAACGCCTCTGGACCCTCACTGATGCGTTTGCGGTCAGGTGTTATATTACCGCCACAAATACAATGTTCAGTCAAAAACCATGCCATAGTGGTGTAAGCTTAGGTTCAGAATTTACCGACCACATGGTCAGCGGCAGACGACTGCCGTTAATTCTTCACTTCATATAAATATATGTAAATGGTACCTTACTGAGGCAATTACAAACTATCTTCACGTACTATGATTCGATATAATATATTGTAGTGCATTCTAACAAGCCAAACAGGCAGAAATCTGCGCTGCCAGACGTGCTGTAACACCTGGTAGCTATTCAGGGAAACGTCAAAATTTGTTGAAAATTGACATACTGTATATATCTCGGTACGAATGGGACAGTTCCATTGATATAAGATAATCTCGTTAATTTTAACTTGTCCGGACTTCCGTCATAAGCGTTGGTTTCTTTACTTTGGTTTGCATTTCAGACGCTAGTCACAAAGTAATGCGCTACAGAGTCTCATATTCAATTCTGAGTTTGATACTCAGGAGTAAACAGAGTCAATGCGCATGGGAACAGTAAGTCGGGAAAGAAGAGGAAGAACAAATGATAGTAAGATTAGTAGGAATATGAAATCGGAGGGAATCAAATTTGACACGAAAGACAGACGTCCCGAAGACCTAGCTAATGGCTAAAAGGTCCCCCTGGGGTCGCTGCTCCCCATTACATAGGATAGGCGAACCTAAACTAAACTAACCTAACGGCCTATGACCCTTGCAGGGCGGAACGTATATCAATGCACTACTTAGGATACAGCATCTCAGAAACAAACACCCTTGTGCTCGGCTCCATTGTGCCTTCGTCGCTAAGCTTCTGTAAAGATCGGTTCAAGACGGTTTTTGATCAGGGTCAATAGTATTCGAGTGGCTTCTCTATGTGTGGGTAACGGACTAGAAGTCACTCTTTAAACGCTTGTGTAAGGACTGGTAAGGACAAGTTGTGCTTGATAATCAACTCACACCAGGCGTGACGGACATCACAGTTCTGCTGAGGAAGTTTATATTCATTCTCTATTAACTGCATTAGACGCTTTGGCAGCCGACCCTCATATTCTATAAGGAATTCCAAGAAGAGCTGGATTTGGTCAGGAAACTTCAAATTTCCAAGAAGAGGGAGTTGCTTGCCATTATTGGATCTCTTCTTGGTGCTCTGCTCCACCCAATAGTTGGCATGTCGTCTAGAATCCGAGAAAGCTACGTGATTACTATCACTGTACTCGTGACTCAAGTAGCTATTAATTCCTGGTTGATATATCCACTGCAAAAGCAGTTCAGTTTTATCTATGGAAAAGCTAGGAAATTTAGAATAAAAGTAGTCGATAAAAATATCAGACGTAACCAAGTGGCCATGAAACTTCATAACATAATCTTTCAGAAAGCTGCGAAACTCTTCTTCACCAACGTGTTTGGCAAGAAACTCTAGGAAGAAGTAACCTTTGATGTAGTGGATATTTAGATATGCCTTCTCCTTCAGTAGCCCGTTCGGCACCGATTCGTTGTTACATTTTTCAGTTGACCGTAAAGTCTGCAGCTCGTCACTGGAGACTTCGACTTCCCGCACTAATTTCCTGTAGCGCAAATAATTTCTGATTACACGCAATTTTTCAAATGTAATTTCATCTGCTGATCTCATAATTTCACACCATGATTGTTCGCAGATACTCCCATAGTTAGTAGACTTGCCATTTGCGCTTGATGCAGTTCGTTCAGCTAACTGGAAGGAACTAACGAAAGATACATCTGTAGAGAATGACGGCTTTTTTGTACTATAGGAAGTTTCTGAGGCGACGTTGCCTGAATCTGGGGAATTACGTACACCAAAGTTGGCAGGGTGCGCTTTGAGAGTACTGCGAGGTATGGTATACCTACAAACAGCTGCATCATCACAAGCGTTGTTTTCATGGACACAAGGCAAAGATTGGGACTGTTGCGCTATAACAATTCCACTGTTATAGCAATGACACTGAGAATCTCTGTCATAACAATCACACTGAGAATCTATCCTAATTCGTTTAGAACTAAAAGGCTCACAAGAGCTGTCTGTGACGGCATCTTCACATGAAAAAGAGCTTCTAAGAGGCATATCAAACGAGCCAGGTTTACTGACAGTAGCTGCACCAGCCGAGTAGCAAGCGACAGCTGGTGGTGCAGCTGAAGAGTCAGATGAGGCATCAGAAACGAAATTTAAGGCAGCAGATGAAGACGCAGATATGCCATTGAGTATTTCAAAAGATAATTTAGAAATGCTGTCAGATGAGGTGCAAGAAGTGACATTGGAGGAGTCACAAGAAATTCCAGAAATATCATCTGAAGAGATAGAGGCACTGTCAAATATTGCACACGAGGAATTACGAGACGTTACTGCAAGTTCATCTAAATAGCTTCCAGATGTAGAACCATCAGAAATAATTCCTGAAGGGCATATTGATTCGTCAGGTTTTTTACTGGTAGAAATGTCTCCACTCTTCTCCAACAGCGTACAGTTGCCGGGGTCACCACAATCAGCAGTCTCGTGATCAGCAGCAGCGTCTTCCTGAGAAAAAAAAGACACGATTTAGTATGCTATTCTGAAGATGTTCCATGTTCCCAAGTAAAGAAATGCATGACATACATATATTTTCATCTAAAAAACAGCAGTCATGTCCAGTTTTGCCAACTATGTACTATAGAAGACCGGCGGTACATACTAACACTACCAGCCGGCTGGAAACTGCTTTAGTAGGAATAGCAGTAGAGAAGTAACCATACACGGTCCCTTAGCCAGTAAAGAGTTACACAATGGTGTAGCAAGGGTTTCAATACTCACCTAACACCCTCATAACATGAAGCTGCACTTTATGTATATCCTTTCCGAATATCCTGACCTGAATTCGGCACCCAGCCCTTCAAGTACTACACCTAGGGATATGAATCCCACCCTTAATTCCATCAGCTATGGCCAAGCCTTACATAACACCAGTTTCCCATAAATGATGTCTTGTGTGAGAAGCAAGCCTACCGGTACGAGACTGACGCAGCGTTGGCATTGATTAAATCAAATTGATTTAATCAATTGATTTTTTTTATAAAAAATCATGACTTTTTTTGATATACAGTGGAACCCCGTTCTCATGATTTTTTTCATGAAATGGAATGTTTTTACACTATCAAATGATCAACAGTTACCAGAATTTATGCTACACAACACCAGTTCTATCTTTCAAGATAACTATGGTTCCCCTAAATAGAGTTCAGCAACCTATATATACCTCTATATAGCTACGTAAATAATTAAAACAAGAGGAAGCGCATGCTTAAATTTTCATGATACCGTACTGTATATAAATACTTTAATGCTCTAACTTAATCTAATCTATCATCCAATAATCCACCATTTAAGTAACCACCATTGCATCAGGGTTGACATTGATTAAAACAAATTTACTTAATCAACTGATTAAATCAATTGATTTTTCTAAAAAAAAAAAATTATGATTTTTTATGAAGCTATTCCATTTTTTCATGAAATGGAACATTTTTGCACTTATCAAATGATTAACTCTTATCAGTATTTATGCAACATAACTCCAGTTCTATCTTTCAACATATCAATGATTCTGCTTGAAAGAATTCAACAACCTATACCTCTACACAGCTAGCTACATAATTAAAACAAGAGGAAGTACATGCTTAAATTTAAATTATTATGGTAATTAAATAATTAAATGCTTTGATAAAATCTAATCTATCATCCAATGAGCCACTAGCCTATCTAGGTAACTACCATTGCAGCAGGGTTTGCAATGAATAAATCAATTGATTTTTTAATAAAAAAATATGAAATTTATATATTTCATTGTTCCTCACTATGGAATATTGCTACACTATCAAATGAAAACCAGATTTTTTCATGTATATATTTCATTGTTCCTCGATATGGAATATTTTTACACGATCAGATGAAAACCTCTGATGAGCATTTATCAGGATTAAATTAAATTGATGTAATCAACTTAATAAATCAATTGATTTGGAATAAAAAACTCATGATTTTGATTTGTTTTTCATGAATTGGAATATTTTTACACTATCAAATGATTAACTGTTATACCTAAGCATTTATGGAACACAACACCATTTTTTTTCTCATCTTACCTAAGGTTCCCCTTAATAGAATCATCAACCTATACCTCTACACAGCTAGCTACATAATTCAAACAAAGAGAATGTGCATGCTTGAATTTTTATGGTATTTAAACAACTTAATAGTAACTGCTGCTGAAGAAATATTTATGTGTCATTAGTCATTAGCTTTAGCTTTCTTCACAGCTGTACAATGAGATGCTATGAATCTCTTGGCAATTAGGGTTGATTTCCTTTGCATTTCCAACCAATCAAGCAACTTGAACTTGTTCACCACTCTTGGAAAAATTTGGTTAGAGAACTAAAAAATCATTGACCTGCCTGCATGTATATTTCACTGAGTTAGGTACTTACCATCTCAAAGCTTAATGCTATTTTACCATTATTTTTTCTCAGGAATTGCATGGCTGACTGCTAATTATTACTCCACCATTTACTCCATTAGATTTTGTAGTACTCACTTGGCTTTTTTCAATTGCCTTTGTGTTTTTTCACGGCGTGTTGAAAATTTAAAGCACAAGGAAAGCACTTGTTCTGTGAGTAAGTATTATCTGTAGCACACTGTAAAAAAAACTATGAAGAATATTGTATCATATCATATTAAAAAAATATGAATAAATAAAAATCAAATAAATAAAAATCAAACAAATCAAGAGATCATTGACTTTTTTTTAAATAAAAAAAAATCAAAACCCGGAACTGACGGTGCTTTGAGATAGTGTTACGCAAAAATATTGATTGTCCATATCTGTATAATCACAAGCTATGAGTATTTCATCAGCTCCACCACACTGTAGAGCAGGTTCACACAGTAATCCAATGAACATGTTCTCTCAACGAATCATCCCATTGTAGTAGTGTCCTTGTAAATGCAACTGTCAGTCTACCAAACAAGTAGCAAACTAAATTATCTGATGCTAAGAATGACCGTCGTGTGCATATATTTACTAGCGGGACCCGTGGAAATTCCGCGGTTGATGAGTGTTTTTACTTGTGAAAATGTACCAGACCTATACGCTGTTACAAATTCAATTAATTTTAACCTAAAGCAGCTCTTCTAACAGAACTCACACCGTCAAAGTTAACGCCAGTCGCTTAAATTCTGGCGAACTCTATAACTGAACAACGTACCTTTTCCTTAACACTTATTGTCTATGCTAACGCTAACTCAACAACGTACGTTATCCTCAACATGTATCGTCTAAGCTAGCGCTAGTCAAACATCCAAATGCTCCATATGAGTCTTAGAACACGTCTTATGACCTATACCCCACAGCTGCTTTAGAGCTGGGGCAAAAAATTAGTCACCTATTACTAATAAGATGTAGGACCTCCACGAGCACTCATGATAGCAGCAATTCTGGAAGGCAGTGAGGCTACAAGTTTTCTAATGTACAGATGATCCATTTTGAACCACTCTCACATCAATCAATTCTTTAAATCAGCTATAGTATGAGGAGGATTTTCTGGGCGCCTAACTTGTCCAAGATGGTCCCATGAATTCTTGACGGCGTTCATGTCTGGAAACTTGGCCGACCATTCTACGAACCTTACATAACCAGAATGGTTTTCATGCCAATACCTGACCTATCTAGCCCGATCTAAACGGCTGTTATCATCCTGGAAGTTTGCCAAAGTAGCAGTTCGATCCTCATGCAGATACTGTGCACGTGACACAAGTTGGTCAGTTAACAAATCAATGTAGACTTCCTGATTCAGTTTGGTGGTTATTTCATCCAAAAGGCCCACTTCCGAGTAATTAAAGCAGCCCCTGAACATGATAAACAGATCCATCTCCTGCTTGTATCGCCCCTTACCCATAGGCTTTGTTCAAGGCTGCATGTAGTAACAGATGACTAATTTTTTGTCCGTGGAGCTTAAAACGCCACTCATCTACCTAACCATTCATCATCTTACACTGCTCTAAGCTATCGCTCCTCATCCAACTTGCCGCTCCTTACCTAACCTGCCGCTCATCATCTAAACTAAAGTTCCTCATCCGACATAACACTCCCCATCTGAGCTATTGCTTTGCAGTCAACTAAACGTACCTTACATTACCCAACGCACCCCATCTATCATAGCACTCGCCATTCAACACTGCTCTGTCTAACTGAACGCAGCTAGTTCAACTTAACGCTTTTTATGTAGCCCAAAGCTCATCATTTAACCTAACGCTCCTTATAAAACATAAAAATCTCCATTTAAACTCCTGCAATTCAGCCAACCTTAGTCCATTGTAACGCTCCCAATTTAGGTCCTTAAAGTAAACTCTCTTCACCCAACCAAAGGCTCATCACCCGACCTAACACTTCTCATCCAGACTAACACTCATCAATCGTCATAACGCTCTTCAATCGATCGAAAGCTACTCATCAAACTCAACACACCTCTTACAACAAATCACTCATCGTCCTCGTCCAACGCTGCTCTATTCAACACCACGATGCTCGTTGAAGCTAACGCTATTCACCCAGCCTAACGCTTTTCATATAATGAAATACTCCTCATGTAACCTATTACACGTCTTCTCATCTATCATCCATCATAACGCTTGTCATTTGATCTAACGCTCGTCATCTAACCTAACATTCCTCCTCTACCGTCACGCTTCTCATCCAACTAACGCTCCTCAGCTAAACTTAACGTTCTTCATTTAATCCAACCCTTGTCGATTAACCTAAAGCACTTAACGTACGTACCTTCTATTCACATTCTTTTCAATCGTAGCAGCTCACCTTTCAGGTTACGTTTCTCAGACCTGCGCTTATTTTCATTGTGTCATGAATTTTCTCTTCTCTCTTCATAATTTTATTCACTTATTCCATCGCGAAAGCCACTGAAATTTTTTTATAATGACTTGACGCCCTCGCCAAGGAGGTTAGGTATGTTTTTACTCAGAGTTCGTCTATCTGTCATCAAGGCATCTAAAAAAATATCTGGACACTCGTTATAAAATTTACAGTACATGTTTGGCATAGCAAGAGAAAGAGATGATTAACTTTTGGTGAAGATCCGCCCGTCTGCATATTTTTTGTTCTTGATATCAAGACTCCCACATTTGTGAAGAATCTTCAAAAAACTTGCAATAATTTTTTGGAATATTACGAAGAGCAGCTGGCCGAATTTTTGTGAGCTATCAGTCAGTTTGTTTGTTTGTTTGTTTGTCTCAATGCTTGTTTATACCTCTATCAGAAAATGACTCGAACAGCTGTGCACGGACCTTCATTAAATTAACAGGATTTGTTAAAAATTGTTAGAAGGTAAAAAGGGCTAAATTTTGGAGATGATCAGTTTGTTCCTATCTGTGTTTGACATTATGTTTTAGTAATTGGTAGAACTTAACTCAAAAGTTATCAATGGATTTTCAAGAAAATTACAGGAAGTGTTATGAACGTTAAGAGGCACAGATGACCAGATTTTGGCAATGATAAAAAAGAAATAATGGTTTCAGGACCAACGTAAATTTTTCATTAACGTTGCAATGTTTGGTGAAGGTTTTCGCGCTCAGCAGCGTTAAATAGGCAGTAAATACTAACGCACACAGCTGATCAATTTCTCAGTATATGGCTTTGTTAAATTTTACACGTTCTCTCTTTTTTGCCTTTTCTCCGCTACTTTTCATTGATATAGCTGTCTCCTTTCCCAATTTCTTTGTAAGTGGGCAGCTAATAACTAACAATTGAGCACAGCCAGGCATTTCATTAGTATTTTCACAGGAATATTTGCGACTTAGTTTGTACGGTTCCGTTTATGTATACGTTCGAAGACAGGATACAGGGAGCAACTGTAAATATAACTCAGGCCGTTTAACACAACGATGATTTTGTACGAAGAAGTTTGAAGACCTGAAAGAGAGCTTCAAGGACCTGGGGCGTGCGGAAATTCACCAGAATAAAGCCATATAAGCCATAAGAGACTCTCGAGCTAGGATCCTGGCTCCCTCCTCTCTATAGAAGCTCCTTGGCAGAGACGAAGCTATGATTTTTTACAGGGCAGCAGACACATTCCTTTCTGCATTCTGCCCAAGGAGCTTCAATGGGAGGAGTACGCGCCCTTCCCTGAGCGAGTAAACACATGGCTTTGTCACGTGACTCAAGCTGGCGTTTGGAGATCTTAAACTGGCAGTGGTCAGCACATATAGTTAAGGAAGATACAGACAGGCAGTGTTTCAATATTTTTGCATGACAATCGTGTCTGAATATTTATATCCCACTGCTCTCCCTGTTACTTTCATCATAAGCTGGTATACGGGATACTAGTTTCCTTTACATAGTTCCATCCGCTCGGAATTTCGTCGATGGTTAATGGCAGCAAAAATTTGAGCTCAGGACTCATTAGAGCAATGCCTCACGTAGGCAATGCCGCTCTCCGATTGGATAAGCCACTCAGCCAGTTTAAGGGAAAAGTTTATTCGCAACGCTCCCGTAGGATAAACAGAGAGGGTGCGCTCCTCTCTATTAGAACCTCCTTGATTCTGCCACCTATTGACAAAGAATTTTCTCTTCAAGCCGAGCTTTAAGAGCAAAAGCAGAAGCTCGTCGGTCGGTAACATGGATACGCGACAGGGAACCATGTAGTTTAATCCAGTCATGCTTTGCTGTTTGCGAATGTAAAAGTTTTTTCTGCACCTCTTCTAAGGCATGGGGCGATGTGCTAGGCTACTAATTCAGAGTGTCTCTCAGTTTGGAAAACACGGAGGACAGGGAAAACTCAGGGCAAAAAATCACTCACAGAAAGCAGGGGAAACTCAGGAAAAAGGGACCAGGAATCAAAATACAGCAGGTACTCAGAGAATTTCTGCAGGGCAGGGGATGGTGTTCATTTTGTGGAGTTATTTTTATGAATGCCTCGTTCTCCCAGAGCCTGAGCCAGATGAGGATTTGCTCTGCAGGGCCGGGCAAAAGTGGACGACTGTCTAGCTCTATTTTGCAGCAAATCCTAATATTGTGAGGGTGATTTGAAACAAAACCCATTAGTAATCACATTTTTCAAGAGGAAAATGTGATTATACACTCAGGGAGATTAAAGAAAAATCAGGGATAGCTCAGGGAATTTTATAGTACTGATCGCCATGCTGCAGCAGATGAATGGACACCGAGCGCTCATCTTTTATGAAAATTTTAGTTGGCCTTTTTAGCCTATTTTTGAGAAAGCTGTTAGTTACGGAAGTATGATCAATGACGACGGGTGATCAGAAATACATCGCCGTCATTTTTGACACCGCGGGCATTCTAGTAATCTATAAGCTGGCTTGCTTAGAGAACTTTCCCAGTACATATATTTTTAGATAGCTACCATTTCATATAACAAGTGAATTTGAACTCAGGATGCTGTGCACCTTTCTGCTGCCTACTAATGACACAGCAACGCATTCAGATAATTAACTGAGAAAACAAGTTCATTTGCTTATCGTGTGAAGCTACCATCATAGCAACAAGACATTCAAGACTTAATAGTACAGCTGATGCCTGGAAATTGGATTACCTGAGAAATTTTGCAGTCCAGGCTGTAAGGACTTTCATAGCACACGCACACAACAGTTCCAGCTTACCTCCATGATTTGTGCACTTCGGTAGGCAAGGAAAGACTGGTGGAATATGATCTCCTCTGCATATGTAGCAAATCCTTCACTGAGCCATTCCTCTGTCCAGTCTCTGGCTCCAATGCTAATACCAAACCAGGCGTGGCTGAAACACAGTTTCATGTAAAAACATCCTGCACATAAATGTAATGATTGATTTAATTAGGCATATTGCATCAATAGAGATATTCATATATTTATCGTAGCTACCTACCACACTAATTTTCAGTAAAGACAGTGCTTATATGTAGCTAAAGCCTTTAGCTACATACCCTTTAGCCTAAAGGGTGTCCGGCAACTTTGGGAACAAACATTAACATAAGCTTGGGAACGTTGAAATAAACATTTTTTTATTAAATAAAGATGTGATCTAAAATGCTTCGATAAAAAGTTATGAAGACTTTAAGTTTGAGAATATTGAACTGACATTCATTGGTAAGGAGCAGCAAGGAATTGAAACGTGTACGTTATAGGCAAACAATTTTATCATTAACACAAGAAGCAGGAGATCAATTACAAAAGATATTCAAAATGGTGCCCATCTACTTCGATGCAAGCGGCCAAATGCCGATGCAATGATTGCCGGACGCGTTTGAATAATTCAAGAGTTTCACCGACTGTTGCCGATGCTTCAGTAATTCTACTAATGACTATGAGGTCTTCTTCAGACTGAGCCGGAGTTTCAGACACCAAGCTCATAAAATAACCCCATATGTAGAAATCCAAGGGCGCCAAATCAGGAGACTACCTATGGCGGCCATGCAATGTCCAATCCAGCAATTTGAATATCAGGCATTCAATAACTGCCCAACATCAAGCGCGAAGTGTGGAGGACTCCCGCTGCATTGTCGTTGACACTTTTACTAGAGCTGTACTACTCAAGAATATAAACAAACCCATATTATTCTTTACTATCTTGCAAAAGTCAGAACAGTGTATTAAGAGTTTAAGTCCTGGTAATTTTTTAACGAAGCATTTTTAGACCACGTCTTTATATAGTAAAAAAGTTCATTTTAACTGTCCTAACCTAACCGTATGTTAAAAGTTTGTTCCCAAAAGTGTCGGACACACTGTATACTCATATGATACTGGGAAAGGGTGTCTAAGAAGAAATGAATTCTGGTATAAAAATATACTCCTCACACTCATGAAAACTTTCATTCCCATGACATCTATGCAAGTATGATAATACTACTATGATTGCATGCTAACATTATATAATAGGTAGCTAGTACTGTATGTGAAAATATACAGAAGTTACAGCCGCTACATAAAGTAAAATACTGCAACAGAGCCCAGTTGCTATGGTGTTACAGTTACACTGCAGCTCATGGTTCAATTCACTTGGAGCACTGGTGTTGTTCACTGGTCTATGACAGGAATGAACACAGCAAGAAGAATCTCAGTTGGATGAAGTATCTGCCTATATATTATATTATAACTGCTACGTGTAATATTTACAACGGTACACTGCACTATAGCTGACTATATAACTACCTACCAAAATCGACACAATCAAACTTACCTGATTTCATGAGCCACCCTAAGACAGGTAGCAGTATCGCCAGCAAGGGCAATACAAGAAGAGAGGAATATTACATTCGGTGAAGCTAAGCCCAGAGAATGAAAGCTGGGAGGCATGATGACAACCTCCATTCGGGGACAAGGGTATGGCCCAAGTACTTCAACAGCAGCAGCCATACACAGAGGTAAATATGTTTTCAGAGGCTTCAACTTCTCACAGAGAGATGTAGGGGACACAAGAGTCATCGGCACTGTAGGTGATAGCTTACATTGCTCCCAATGACGATGCTCATCAGATGTAAACTGCGAAGTTTCATTAGAAAGAGCTTGTGAAGACTGACAAAGCTGAGAAAATGATGCACAAGACTTTGTTCTTTCTCTTCCTTGCAATTGATATTGGATCCAACAAATGCATGGACTATGACTGCAATGTTTCTGATAATTAAGAGATGGTTTCTTAGGGGTGATACTAGATGAGTACTGCTCTAAACTCTGTGGCGTCTTTGCTTTTAACTTCACCTCAGAAATTTGATCACGAGACCACTTTCCAATAGCAATAGCCATTGTGCAGAGTGGAAGCAGCAAGGATGAATAAAAATACAAGCATTTATGTGCAGAAGTTTCAGCTGATACTGAACATATTGAGTTAGTAGAGTAGTCACTGTTGCTACGGCAAAAGTTAATAATATCTCTCTCGCTAACATCCACTTCAATACCAAAAGCATTTCCAGTCATGAAAACATCATAAGAATGGTACACTGTTATGAAGGTTTCCCATGTTGCCAAAGCACTTGGTGCATCCTGATATGGCATGATTGAACGATTATTGATGGCTGACCCAGAAGTATAACAGCACTGAGAGCCACTATCATCAATCCTCCAAGCTACAGACGTACCAAAATTCTTAGAGTCATAATCTATGCAAATGACAAATGGAAATACCTTCCTATGATGAAACTTCAAATACCATGAGGCAACTTCAAAAGTCAAGGACTTTTTAGGGCTATTTAACAACAACTTAGCTTTATGAGGGGTGTTTTTGGCAATACAGGGATCCACATATTGCACTAGGTCTTTAGCCTCAATTAATACAGAAGATACTTGTCGTATACTGAGGTCTTTCATGTCCAGGAACACTTCAATATCACAATCATCAATGCTCCCAGGAGGCCTAGATGATTCATTAGTGGATGCTGTGCAGTCATTTTGAACAAAGGAACATGTACAATCTGCACCACATACCTGACCTAACATCTCACATGGAGTGGGAAGTCCAAATATTATATAAATAGCACTATGAAAAATTTTTGCCGAAAAATTAAGATATGTATTCCAAACATAATGTCTTGCTCTGATTGAGCTCAAATTAGCACTAAGAGGAAGATTGGTTTCTTCTTCAGCCATTTCTGTTGAAAGAAACAATAGGTACAAAGATTAGTTTGCTAACTACAAGCCTACCAAGCAACTATCGATAGCACCAACTTATGTAAATGCTTGCACCCAACAAGCACTACCTGCTTTCTCTAAGGCTTTGGATTTGTTGATGAACCTGATTTTTTTTTATGATTTAACTACATAGTGAACCTGGTCATCAGAAATAACAGCAAAGAATTTGCACTGGCACTTCATTAGTGTTCATGCTTGTGATTATTTCACAATGAGGAGGATGCATAACATCCACTATAGCTACGGAGGTGCAAATGATCTCGTCCCTTGGCCATCTGCATCATTTTTCCTATTTGTTTGGAGTAGTGTGGTTGATTTCATGCCGAGGAAGCAAAGAGTTCATATGGGCTAAAATAATTTAGCAGTAGCTAATAAATGCACTGAGTTACAAAGTAAAAATGAAAATAGTAGGAATGTTCCAATGACCTCTTCTACAGTTGAGCAGGAAAGGCAGAGTACCTCTGTCGATAGCACCTACGACAGAGCACTTCCATCGTTCTCTGGCGTTCTCCAGCTCAGGGACAGTTCACACTCATATCAGACAGGTAAATTACTCTTGTCAAATTCTATATTTCATCTTATTTTGGACTTAGAATAATTCTAAGGTTCCGCTCTTGTCCTCCTATGAGGAGCAAGAGTGGGACTCCAAAATCTTTGCTTTTTCTTTTCATTTCTTGCTTATTTCTGGATGTGCTCTCTCTATATATACACTTGCAGTCGCCTCGGTACCTCACTCCAAAACGACTAGCCCTTGTATCAAATGTAAAACCCTTAAAACTACGGGTTCTACCCACCGTTCTACCCACAGCAACGCAGGGAGGGATTTTAAGATTTTCTCCCTGAGCTGGAGGGTGCTGAGACTTGATTATCTCTTAGTCTACGTGTAAATCACTTCTCTCTTCTGAAAAAGGACGCCAGACAATATAGGTACCTGTCCGTCGGAGTTCCACAGCGGGAAGGCCTCCAGGAAATTACAGCCGCTTGCCCACAGGCAGGTTGTAAGCTTCGTCTCTGCTTAGAATGGTGGCCGTGTCTCTAGCGCTCCTTTCTTTAAACAAAGCTTGTTGATGCTCCAAGGGAATACCACGGCTCTCGGGCTTAATACGAGCATAACCTGCATAAGCTAAGCTAGGACGCTCTGCTCCGAGCTCGCCCTCTAACTGGGACTGAAATATCTAACCTCTTCCGCACGGTAGTTGACTACTGACAAGCTCCCGCAGTTTGTTGC
>LQNS02278001.1:4715964-4727601 GCA_001587735.2 Parhyale hawaiensis
GGTTGCTTTACTGCCCATGGTGTTGGGGATCTTCATATCATTGATGGCAAGATGAATAATTTCATGTACAGGGAGATATTAGAGAAGAAGATGCTTCCAAGTGCCAAAAAATTCTACGGACGGCGCAGGTGGACCTTCCAACAGGACAACGACCTACAACATACAGTGAATTTAACGAAAGAATGGCTTCAAAAGAAAATAAATAAATGTTCTTCCATGGCCTAGCCAATCACCGGACCTTAATCCAATAGAAAATTTGTGGCGTCTTTTTAAATCTGGTGTCCACAAACGGTGTCCCCAAAACCTTATTGAATGAAAGGTTATCTGCATGGAAGAATGGAAAAAATACCATCAAGTGAATGTGAAAGATTAATTTCCAGCTATAACAATCGTCTCCATGCTGTTATTGCCAATAAAGGTCACGCCACCAAGTACTACTGTCATAATTTTTTTGGTCAAATACTTTTGTCCCTCAATACTTTTGCTTGTGTTAAATTTTCTTACTATAAGTGCACATTTGATTGTTCTGTTTAAATATTCTATTATATATATGTTATATAAATTTCCTGTATTAATTATCCTAAAGCACTCCCTAAATTTTTTAAAATACATTAATAATAGAGTTGTGCAAATACGCATGTCTAGGCACTGTATAGCCTCATTAAATACCGAGAACACATCCTACTCAGAGTGATTCAACAGTAATGGGATGCTCCTTATCTATTGAAAATCTATCAAGTCCAATCCCTATAAGAAACATGAAATACTTGATGAAGAATAAAATAACACACCTGACAATATTGCATTGTGAGATTTGAAGCAGATATTCTGTGATATGCATGGAAGTTTTGTATTTCAGTCTAAAAAAGTATTGATAACTGCACAAGATATTGTATAAGCCCATCCCCGCTACCCTGAAGATTGAGTATACCTATCTATACATTACTTTTGGAAATGTTTTTTGAATGCCGAATGGGACATTGGTTGCACCAATTCCTCAGTTAGCCTATTGGAATTGTGTATTCATCGGAATATTGTGGAACGCCGTTCAACCTCGAGGGGAATATTCAATCAATTGAATCTTCTGTTCCATGTACCGTAATCATAAACTGGTAGAAGTGCACAAAAATTACTCTCAAAATAAGAGGTTTCTTCAGTCATGGTCATTTGTAAAAATTTTAAAAGGAAACATATATAAATCTATTTAAATTTCAGGAGTTGCAGATCATAATACATTCTATTAGTTGACACGACAGGGATATCATTGTTATCTCTTTGATCTTTAATATAACTCTCAGGGGTTCATTCATGATGGTATTTACTCGTTTCAGTAGCTTGTCGGAAGCTCCTCCCCATATTACTATTCTATAAGTTGACTGCGAATATAGGTAGGTATAGTAAATATATATATATATATATATATATATTAGTGCATCTATTGTTAAATGTTTTGGAGACTGTAGGTATTTATAGCCCCTTTAGCTTCACAATTTTGCTGCAATGTAGAGACACGTGGGGTGAAAAATTAGAAGAAGTAGTAATATTAGTACTTAAAAGACTTAAATAAGTCCACCCACTCCAGTCTCACTCCTTTAATATATACCGGGGCTCGTAAAAGTTATCTTACACTTCATTTTACAGGATTGTGGTCAGTTTTAAATAGTAAATATTATTGTTCGTTACGCAAACTTTCAAATTATCCTTTTTATGCAGTTTTCACTATCAGTAGATATTGGTCCATGAGGCGAAAGTGAGCGCGTCAATGGAAGCAAATAGAATTGAGACATCTGCTCTCCTCCACGCGGGGCCACTACGAGCCCGACATCAACATACGGCTGAACGTCAGACGAATAACCGTCTTCAAAGTCGTAGATACATAGAGGAAGGTGATGACCTCAAGGTTCGACCTCGTTTAGGTTCACTGTGTGTCTGAAGCCGAGCAGGCCGCCTCCGTAATTAATGCTTGGGCCTGGATGTCCGACTTGCCGCGGCCCGCGGAGGGGGAGAGCAGATATCTCGCTTCTTTTTACTTCCATTGAGGCACACGTGCACCTCACCCCTATTTATACCAAGTGAAAATTGCCTAAAAAGAATAAATTTTAAGTTAGCGTCATAGAGAATTAAATTTACTATTTAAAACTGACCACGAACATCGAAAATGAAGTGTAACAGAACTTTTGCAAAACCCGGTCCATCTGACACGGTGCAGTTTTTTGGCCGAACTAAAAAGCATAAGCTTAGTTTTGTTGGCATTACGTCTAAGCCTATTCAACGTCAAGAAATTAACAACAGTTTCAATAAAATGATTCAGTTTTTCATGAGCTCGCTGCAATGGGTTGTCATTTATCCCTGAGGTACACCTAAGTCGATAGGTTTAGATTCAGACTGTGCATCTCATAAGGCCGCAAACTGCCTGCAATTAAGAAGATGGACTGCATCTCCATGAAACACCTGTGAACTTAAGTTCATTACAACTAATAATAATAATAACACAGTAGTTGTATAAAGCGCAGGTAATTTTGAGTGAGAAGACAAATGGGTGAAAAGTTCTACTCTCTGTAAAATATTGGTAGACAGTCATCATACCTAGAATACATCTGTTTAAGATAAATAGCATCGTTTCCAATTCTGACAGAGTAGTGAGGGATTTTTGAGAGCAATAAGTGGAACACATTGCCTGTGACAGATAATATAAAGTGTGATATGGTATAATTTTTAAACTTATCATTAATTGTGAGAAGAGGGGATGAGTATTTTCACCTCTGTTTTTGTGCTTTTTAATGCTATCATGGGCCATGAACACGTCTGGTATTCAATAAATAATATATGTCAATAATGTCATTAGGAGAGATAGAGACAACTGTTTTGAGACATAAGCACGATTTATTAGTTGGAGGATACCTACAGCTACAGTGGTTGCGGTTACAGTTACAGTGGCGTATAAACTCCCGTTGTGTGGTGAATATAAAAAGAAGCCTTTGCCATTTCCTTATCCAGACAGCGGCGATCTTGGCCTTATCGAAATGGCAATGGCACGACCACCTCGGCCATGCGCAGCGCAGGACATATCGAACTGCCTCCGCTGCCATGGCCACCAGTGCATGCAGCAGCAGACTTGGTTCTCTCTCGCACACAGTCAGCTGCTGGACGCCGTGTGCTGTGGAAGTGTCTTATCGCAGTCTTAGATTCGCTCTCGTTCGCAATGGCTACACAAAACGGAGTTAAAACAGTTACTGTAAGTTGCGTTTTGGCACTGCACTGCTTAAGATTGATTATATCCCCAACGTTCGGACCACTCGTTGCAAGTTGCTCTTTTCGTGGCATTGTTTAAGTGCTTTTGTCGAGCTTCTCTTATCTTTAGTTTCTTCAGTACTAGTTGTAATGAGCTCACGTTGACGGGTGTCTTACGGAGATGCAGTCCATCTTCTTAAATGTATACAGCGGCTGGTGCATCAGCTTTATTTTCCCAGGTTTTGCAGCGTTTGCAAGCTAGTATGGCGGCTGAAACTTCTTAATGCAAAGGCTATTGATTGGCAACCGGCATGGTCAGCTGTTGAAAAGTTCAGTGCTTTCTCGCCTCAAGTTTTTTCATTCTATTTTTTCAAAGACTGTCCGTCCGACCTGTGATAGCAGCGAAACAACATGCAATCTGCAGCGTGCGACCTGCGAGCTCACTCATAATTGTGTGGGAGGACACACACAGTCACACGATCACGTGGTCGCTGCAGGTTGTGGCACTGTGGCCGTGGCTGACCTCCCACACCGCCCTGGAATTTACTCACCAGTCACTACCAAGCGAATCTGCTCTGAGGCTCGGGAGGGATAAGCTATTTTACTATTAATCGACTTGCTTGCAGTGCACCTGTGCTGAATATTAAAAGACATCGAATTTTAGCTCAAGAATATTTAATAATAATTTATCTACATAATGATATATTTATATATACAAAATTGCAAGCAAGGAAACACAAAATTTCAACTGGCCTTTAGCCCAGTTGCAGTGTCAGCGAAATTGACGAAGTTAAGCGTAGCCTGCACTGCTACACTTGAAGTATCCCGCCTCCAGACGCGTGCTCTAGGTTTGCCCTTTTGAGTCAGTTTCAGGCGCTATCCTTCATCGATTGTCCTTAAAAACTAAGAAAACTCCACAGTGGTTTGCATAGTGGACTTTCCGGCCGTTTCAAACGTTCTTTGTTTACTGTCAACTTGCAACGCCACTTCCAGTGGCGGGGCCCACATTCTTGCCTGTAGCTGCGGGCGACTGGACGGCGCTGGGCTGAGCCTGACTTTGCAGACACTGTCAGTGAAGCCCAGACATACGCAACTTCGCCCCCCCCCCCCCATCTCCAGTTGCGTAACTTGTTCTGGCGAACCTAATTCGTCTTTGCTGCAGGATTGGCTAAACTAAACGAGTCACGGATTGGAGAGCTTCCATCGAAATGAGACAATTTCATTAGATTAATTTATCGTCCGGAACTTCTGTCACAAGCTTTGGTTTCGCTACGGGCCAGGTGTTAATCGCAAAACGATTACCCTTGGAAATTTTTGCTCAAGTTGATGAAATTACCTAAGCGATGGCACAGTAGCTACGGCATGTTAGGCACTGGCAGCAGCTCCATGCTGCCCACTGTCCGATATACCCAGGCTAGGTTGGCTCACACTCGGGCAGTAGCAATAACGAGAGAACTAGCCCAGAACAAACTTAATAATCATGACGTCACTCCGGACTCCATTCTCTTCAAGAGACAAGCAGGCGCACAGCTGCGTACGAAGTACAGACTTGTAGCTCTGTATTAGTTCCTGTTAAAAACACAGACAGGTGATACTTCACTGATATAAATCAGATGTGAACAACTCGAGATATTAATCGCTATTTTTATGAACAGACTTATTATTCCGTGTCTGTAGGGACATCCTGTAGCTGTCGATAAGATCTCCACTGGACCGGTGTTATGCGTATAAAATAGCTATTCTGTACACCTAACGCCACGCCAGGGCAACCAGCTCCAGAGCAAAATTCTGAGAAGCAATAAAAAAGTGAATTTTGTGAACCAAGACGAAATAGTCAACATAATCAAAATTCGAGTTTTGAATTTCACGTTATTAAATGAAAATGAAATAGAACTGAATAATATATTTCAAGACCAAGCAACACTTCTGCATCGAATCAATAAAAGAAAACAGGGAATTGCTCAGTTTATCATACGTATAGGAACTGTTGTAGCTGCCCGGCCATATTCTCCATGTTCGATGACACAAAGCAGGATTTTGTAAGAATTGGAGCTCGACCTTAAATTCATGTTTTTATACCTATTCTGCTTGTCAGTATTGGTATCTACAGTAGGTACTTAAAATTTGTACTAACATAACGGTATTTTTAATTGATTATTTCCAATAAATACAGCAATACGCACAATACACTCTAGCAGTCTACAGGCCTGTGGCGCCTGATACTGTAGCAGTGTACATGCCCGTGGCGCCTGATACTGTAGCAGTGTACGGGCCTGTGGCGCCTGATACGGTAGCAGTGTACGGGCCTGTGGCGCCTGATACGGTAGCAGTGTACGGGCCTGTGGCGCCTGATACTGTAGCAGTGTACGGGCCTGTGGCGCCTGATAATGTAGCAGTGTACATGCCTGTATCGCCTGATACTGTAGCAGTGAACGGGCCTGTAGCGCCTGATAATGTAGCAGTGTACGGGCCTGTTGCGCCTGATATTGTAACAGTGTACGGGCCTGTGGCGCCTGATACTGTAGCAGTGTATGGACCTGTGGCGCCTAATATTGTAACAGTGTACGGGCCTGTGGCGCCTGATAATGTAGCAGTGTACGGGCCTGTTGCGCCTGATACTGTAGCAGTCTACAGGCACGTGGCGCCTGATACTGTAGCAGTCTACAGGCACGTGGCGCCTGATACTGTAGCAGTCTACAGGCACGTGGCGCCTGATACTATAGCAGTGAACGGGCCGGTGGCGCCTGATACTGTAGCAGTCTACAGGCACGTGGCGCCTGATACTGTAGCAGTCTACAGGCACGTGGCGCCTGATACTGTAGCAGTCTACAGGCACGTGGCGCCTGATACTGTAGCAGTCTACAGGCACGTGGTGCCTGATACTGTAGCAGTGAACGGGCCGGTGGCGTATGATACTGTAGCAGTGTACATGCCTGTGGCGCCTGATAATGTAGCAGTGTACGGGCCTGTGGCGCCTGATACTGTAGCAGTGCACGGGCCTGTGGCGCCTGATAATGTAGCAGTGTACGGGCCTGTTGCGCCTGATATTGTAACAGTGTACGGGCCTGTGGCGCCTGATACTGTAGCAGTGAACGGGCCGGTGGCGTATGATACTGTAGCAGTGTACGGGCCTGTGATGCCTGATACTGTAGCAGTGCACGGGCCTGTGGCGCCTGATAATGTAGCAGTGTACGGGCCTGTGGCGCCTGATAATGTAGCAGTGTACGGGCCTGTGGCGCCTGATAATGTAGCAGTGAACGAGCTTGTGGCACCTGATAATGTAGCAGTGTACATGCCTGTGGCGCCTGATACTGTAGCAGTGTACATGCCTTTGGCGCCTGATACTGTAGCAGTCTACAGGCACGTGGCGCCTGATACTGTAGCAGTCTACAGGCACGTGGTGCCTGATACTGTAGCAGTGAACGGGCCGGTGGCGTCTGATACTGTAGCAGTGTACGGGCCTGTGGCGCCTGATAATGTAGCAGTGTACAGGCCTGTTGCGCCTGATATTGTAACAGTGTACATGCCTGTGGCGCCTGATACTGTAGCAGTGTACATGCCTTTGGCGCCTGATACTGTAGCAGTGTACATGCCTTTGGCGCCTGATACTGTAGCAGTGTACGGCCCTTTGGCGCCTGATACTGTTGAAGTGTACGGGCCTGTGATGCCTGATACTGTAGCAGTGAACGGGCCTGTTGCGCCTGATAATGTAGTAGTGTACGGGCCTGTGGCGCCTGATAATGTAGCAGTGTACGGGCCTGTTGCGCCTCATACTGTAGCAGTTGTGCAACAAGGTCTGCAGTGGTTTTGGCGTTGCTGCAGCTGGTACACGCGGTTAGCTTCACTTGCTGCTCACCACCATGTCTCCATCTGTCCCACAGAATGGCTGGGTGGGCCCAGAGGTGCGGGATGAGCCTCTTTACGACCCCGAGCTGCTGAAGGGCCTCGACTGGACCAACATGAAGTGCATGAAGGACGGCGTGACTTCAGACAACCCAGGACTGGGCTTCAGAGTGCGCCCGCTGTGTCGGGGCGACTATGACAAAGGTAAAACGCTTTCTGGGTATGTGATATTCGGACAACCTCCTGTTCTTTTTTATTGGGAGAGAGCGCTTTGACGCAGGCATCGAGGGGTTATGGAGGTCCACGATGTACATATAACTTCCTGCCCTGTGTATTGAAGCACTTGCTGTACAGACGACACTCATGTCGGCATAATATCGTATACCCCAGCGCCACTTATGACATCCTGCCCTATTTATTTAGTTAGGTTGTATATCACGCAGTCTAATGCAGTGTTGTGCAAATTAGTTCGGACAGTGATGTTATCTTACAATTATTTTCTAAATTGAAGTTCATTTAAAAAAAGAAACATGTCAGCGGTATGAGAGTTGATATACTTAGTGAGCGGTATGACCTCCTCTCGCTTTTAAGCATTTGCACTCGGTTTGGCAGAGATTCAACAAAAAAAAGTTGAGCATATTTCTGCTAGTTCTGCATCATGGCACCAAAGCTTATAGTCCAGGCTCTAGGGGGGATGTCTGTGTACATTTCTCTTTCACGGCTCTACCAAGTATTTTCCTATTCCATATCATGAGGACATTAAAAAATGTTCGGTAGAACTTTCGCAACAGGTACATTTTTGAGGGGGGTACAAAATTATCAATTGTGGACTGATTGTTCTAAAACTTGCTCAGAATATGTATTTTTTGAAAAAGGAACACATTATATTGATACAAATTTTTCGACTTAGGCCTTATTTTTTAGATAATGGGGTTTATAGATAAATAACTATAGAGGAGTTTTTTGAAAGTCTTCTGGTTTTTTTTTTCATTTATTTGACCAAGCTTTCTTCTTCTTCTCTATATTCTAAATTTCAAATGGTGCAATACATTTTTTTAGATTTTTTTAGCTTTTTCTTAATGGGTAGCTAGGATACAACTACTCTATACTTTGCAACTTCGTGCTGCTGACGGAATTTGAAGTTTCGTTCCCCTGAAGACGGGCTATGCGCAATAGCTCGAAAGCTTGTTGTCAAATAAATGAAAAAACCCAGAAGACTTTCAAAAAACTCCTCTATGAATACACCTGGGTGTCATTGTATATTTTAAGAAATTCATAAATAACTATGTATATTTTAGAAATTTCAACCAATGGAACTCAATGAATTTTATACTAGAATAAAAGCTATAATAGTTTTGCAATCCTTGAAACATTCCTAACAAAACTATAGAGCCGGATTCTCCATTTTTACCCTCATAATATTTCCGTATAACAGCTGGATTCCTCATTTTCTATTTCGTTGCGATCGCTAACTAAAATATAGGGAAAAACAATTAAAGAATTCGGTTATGAGCCGTGATAAAAATTATTATGAGGGCAAAAATGGAGAATTCAGTTAAATATTTTTGTTCGGAATGTTTAAGGATTCCAAAACTGTCATCGTTTTTACTCTAGCATGAAAACTCATCGAGTTCTATTCGTTTGAAATTTCCAAAATAACCATATATATTTATATATAAACCCCAATATATAAAAAACTAAGGCCTAAATCGAAAAAGTTGTGGGAACAAAATGTGCTTTTTTTTTCAAAAATACATATTCTGAGCAAGTTTCAGAACAATCAGTCTACAATTGATAATTTTGTGTCCCCCATGCTCCCCTCAAAAATGTACCAGTTGCGAAAGTTCTACGCAACATTTTTTAATGTCCTCATCATATGGAATAGGAAAATACATGGTAGAGCCGTGAAAGAGAAATGTACATAGACACCATCTAGAGCCTGGACTTTTTAATAATAGCATTAAACAACTTGTGCTTGGTCGAATGGTCTTCTCTCTGGAGGCATCGTTTAATTATAGCCCAGCGATTTTCTTTTGGATTTATATCAGGATAATTTTCAGGCCAGTCTAAACCCGTTAGTAAACTTTCTTCAAAGATTGTGAACATCTTGCCTGGCGTTCGGCAGGCAGCGAGATCTTGCTGAAACATACCATCTCCATCAGGAAAGTTCCCGCTCATCATAAGAGGCAAGTGAGCCTGCAAAATTGCCTTGTATTTATCACTGATGAACAGGGATAAATTGTAACGAACAAATCTTACCGCATCTTGTGGTAGACGCACAGTTTTGCTTACACACTACCAAAACGTACACAATATTGGACCGCTGAGCATTACGGGATATAACAAAACTGGCACCTAAATTGGCATTTAATTTGATTACATTGTAATTTTCATTTGTATTCTGTACAATTTGTAATAATTTCATCCTAAAAGATCGCAGCTGCTAGCACCTTTCCCAAACCCTTGCCCGCTGCGTGTTCATTAAATGCCACAGCAAGCTTGACGTTCCCGCAGTTTTGTCTCCTCAGCATCAGCGAAAATATCGCTTGTCTGATCAAGCCTTAAGTTCGTATTTTCAACGCACCGTTCACAGTTCTCGTAGCAATTATGTCAAAAATCGAATGAAATTTTTGACTAATATGGAATCCGCTCACTATCTGTTGTGTAGATAGAAGCCTATTTTTTCATTAGTCTTTTTAAAGTACGCCGGTCTCTCTCAGTAAGAATTTTATGTCTTCCACACTGGCCACATAATGAACCGGCTTCTCCATCTTGTTTCCAACGATCCATTATCCTTGCATTGTTTTAATGGCCATACCAGACTCTGTGGAGATATCCCGGGTAGATAAAACTTCTTTAGTGAAACCTGCACTGAGAGAAATTTCGATGCACTTAGATGCATCAAAATTACATGAATTATTGTACCAAAACCGAAACACGCAAGTGCATCATAACAATAAAATGCATCATGATGATGCTTATAGTGTCTCATGATGCACTTGGCACGAATTGACGCACTTATGTGTTTCGGTTTTGTGACAAAGCCGATGATGCACCAAGATGCATCAAAAACATTTAAAACTGATGCACCTGAAGAGACGAAACTTTGAAAAACATTAGCGATCTGCGTGTTAGTATGTCGCCGCGTCTCGCTTCGCGCGTATGACAAAACTACAAAGCTTTTGTTCGCTTTGTTTTTTGGAGAAATATGTTTTTCTGGCTGAAATGTGTTTTTCTGTTAACTGCGATGACACACCAAACTACGCCATGAAACACCTGCGTGCATCGAAATTTTTCGCTTTGTGACAATGCGTCCCTAACTCAGCAATGAAATGTTTGGTTCACGGATGTTCATATTGAAGCCTTCAAACAAAATTTCTGAAAGAAGTTCATCTGACAAGAAGTTGTTGGCACTGAGTAAACATTCCTGTATGTAACCACTTATTTTACGAATCAAACAGTAATGATGTAATGGAAAATAATTCGAGTTTGAAAAATATCGATAGGTGACTTTTTTCAACCCATTCAAGCTCGGCCGCTCTTTAAATCTTACAATATTCTAGATGGAAATTTACGTAGAAGCTCAACTTTTCATTGACTATCTCGTGGGAGCGGCTAGATAAGTTGTTCTCAGCTGACACTCCGTCAGTGCTGTCTGTGTCTTATCTCTGGGCGATCATCGCCTTATCAGTTACATTAGGAATGCTCAGTGTAGCCCAGTTGCCGCTTTATCTGTCGAGACACATGACACCTCGCGTATCACTGGACACCTGTTGCGTGAAATTCCTTGAATTTTTGTCTGCGTCACTGCAATACTGCAAGAAGGAGATCGAGACTGCGTCCGTAGACATTTAGTTACTTGTGTGGCAGTGTTGACGGCCTCTATATATAGTGCACTTTATTTATTGGCCACGAGGGGCAGTACCTTCAACGAGTAGTGGCCGCGGCTTCACCCAACGACGGCAAAAAATTACTTCATATTTATGTATCGCGCTGTCTATGGATTGGAAGAAAGTAGACTGTTGCACAACACCCGCTATAGCTGGAATTATTTAAGACAAATGGTATTAGACTGCTACATGAGATGCTACTTGAGTTTAAATTTATAACAAAATGGCAGAATGTTTTGATTTAGGCTTGAAAAGTCCTACTGAGGTGTGAGCAAAATGATCAGCATAACAACAAAAATCTCCAGATGGTCTCACTGTTTGGTTGCAGAACACGGGGCTAGGATGAGTAATGTTGTGCCCATAGGAAATCGACCGCATAGAACTTTTTTAAGCCAAAAAAAAAAAAAAAAACGTAACCAGGTGCTGTGGATCTTTCATGTCAAAGCTTATTCTTTACAATCATATTGACGGGCGAGTAAAGTATAGTATGGGAGTACTTAACGGAGCCATTGAGTTTTCCTTTTGTAATACTCATGACTGGGGGAAGAAACAGGGGCGCCGGAACGAACTGAAGGCGACAGGGGCAGGATTGGGTCAGAGGGGCACTTTTGGGGTAAGAGGGGCACTTAAGGGGTGTGAAATTCCTTGCTACTTTTTCAATGCTGTACCAAAA
>LQNS02278001.1:4757336-4770761 GCA_001587735.2 Parhyale hawaiensis
TCAGGAGCACATTTTGGCGGTCGATAGCACACCACACAAACCAGTTTAATTTTTTCTATTTTCACAATTAGAATTTCACACATGCTATTCGAGAATTTCTGTAGAACGTGTGAGCCAAGCTTAAATAATAATGCCGGTCTTCAGCCAGACTTTGCCGCGATGTACGCTACCAAACATACAACCGAGTGGTTGTAAGCCCATATAATGCTGCCATTTTTAATTGGCTCTCGAAGTCACCAGATCTCAATCCTATCGGGTAGCTCTGGGCATCTTTACAAGGAAAATCTACTCCGATAGACGACAGTTTGAAGGCAAGGTTACGCTGTTACCCGTCGTTCATGAGTGAAAAAAAAAAAACAGTTGAGCTGTACACTGTACAGTACCATGCATTCTTCGGACGTTCGATTCTTGTGACATCGAGTTGCTTTAATTAATTTCTTTCACTTTTTTGTGGATGAACGGACATCGCAACTGAATATTTGTAATGCCGCAAAACCGGTTACGTAACTGATAGCGATGATCTACGTATAGAGAATATTTTATGTTTCTGTGAACCTTTCCACATGTAGAGTTGTCCCCTGTCCTCCCGTTGTTTAGTATAGCTCGCCTTAATGTTGGGATGCTACCTGTTCGTCCCGTTGTTGCTCTATAGCGAATGTTTATTGCCGGAAATATTGCACCGCGTCTTTTTCGCAGTGTGTGGTACTTGTACCTTGGGAGTGCAATAATCTTGTGTCTTAATGAAAGCACTGAGATGCAGAAGGCCAATAGCCGCGGTGAAACACTCTGACAGATTTGTGCTCACTAAGCGTGCGTCTCTGTAGTTCGTGGCCGCTCTCAAGTAACCTGGCAAGAGTTCGATAACAATGATTGGATGATAAGCAATGATCATCAGGTCCTGTGAGAAAAGTTTAGTTCGGTGGCTGAGGATTTTAACGTGCTGTTTTGAAAGGTTTTGTAGCTGGTTGTTACTATAATATGATATTGTGAAACTTATGACTCTGATCTAAAAGTACTGATGCGTGCATCACCTGAATTTACTATTTGCTATGTAAGGCATAGCAGTAGATGACAGCCGCCGAAGTCGTCCGTCTGTCATGCAGGGTTTCTGAGCAATCTTTTTATCTCGTGCTCTACTTCGCCCCTCGAAGATATCCTGCATACATTCGTGTCGCAGCTGCGCCTGCCAGGCTTCTCTCCTAGGAGTTGGTCCCTCTACTGTTCACAACTAGAGCTATTCTCTTCCATTTGGACAGTAAAGGAGCGGAATTCTTCGCTTGGAGTTGGAGCGTTGACCTCAGAATACGAATACGTGTAGCGCTTTGATGACTCTCGTGTACGTGTGCGTGTGCGCTGTAATGACGGTATACCTCTGATACGCCACCCCTCACACACACACACACACACACCCAGCTTGTGCTGCTACTGTCCGAACACTTGTGATCAGTTTACTGCTGTGTTGCTCTGTGGCAGGAATGAATTCTGTTGTTTCCTTGGTGAAGAGAGCGTTAACGAGTCCCTGCAGATGCTGCGTTCAGAAGGATTGTGTAGGGAACTGCTGAAGCCAAGGATGTGCTCCGTGCTTGCTCGTGTATACCTCAGGTGGCGCTGCTGTCGCTGTGTAGGAAGCATATATGACTAAGTGTACTTTCTTCGAGTACCACAACACTGGACTGTTGGTGTCCCTGGTGTTGGTGGTCTTGCGCTGCAAATGAACAATGGACCAGTATACTTACACGTACCAAAAAAACTGCACTGGTCACCTTTTTGCTCTTTTATTATATATTGTTTAGTGCATCGTTCGTCTTTTTGCTTCATTAAATAAAGGGAACAATACCGTTTGGAAAGAGACACTGACCACTGATGCTCTGTGTCTCTTGCCGAGGTCTTGCGAATTTGCGAGCCAGTGCTCCTATACGAGATAGTGCAGTGTGATATTTGGATAGTTCGTAGACTAGTCTCTGAACACTGAATGGACTACTAAAAATTCTACTATACAGTAAGATAACATAGTGAGTAATAACTACATATGTTATGTAATGAATGCATTATTTAAATATCTTAATATCTGTGAGTTTACTGTCCATAAATACAATGAAAATATTAATTTTCCTTTACGCTTGCGTTCGACGTGTGACTTGCTTGTGGAAGATTAACAGCAAGATTGTGCAGAATGAAAGTCGAGTTATTTCCCCTGCAAATACCCGCTATACTGTAGCGCTCGTAAATAGATTGCGTTGTTTTTATGTTTGAGTAATTGTCTCCATTTCGAATCTAAACAATTGTCTTTTGTGTGCGGGCCGCTACTCGGCTCAGAAGTTATTGCACAGTCTGCAGTGAACGAGCTCATTGTCCGGCTATGGTATGGGTTACTCGCGGAATTTCTGGCATCCGGCACCAGCAGTGAAGCCTGGAGCTCGTCAGGCGACGTTGGAAATCATTGGCAACCGGCGTTGTTAATACCTGGAGCACGTTTGAGTTAACACAGCTACACTGTCACTTGGTTATAGAATATTAAGCTTTTATTTTACTCTTGAATTCCAAGCAGCGTTCAAATTTAAATGAGAGCGTTCTCAGAATTTCGGTTTTAATCATGAGTGCCAAGGACCTCTCAGTTCCAGGGCATTATTATGACTCTCGAGTAAAAAGCGAACGTGCAGTGCCGGCACACCGCACGCCTGTGTGTGTTGAGGCAAGGCCACCTTTGTCTAGGTGGCTTTGGTTGAGGCGCCATCGATAGGCACGGCGAGGGAAGCTAAGCCCGATAGTTTTGCCTTGTAACGAAATTCAGAGCGAAGCGCTGCATTCTGCCACTTGGGATCCTGCTGACGGCGTTCGAAGCGACCCGAGTGCGCTTCAAGCAACTGAAAATTCTATTTTTACAGCTGGGATGAGGTTTCAGAAGTCATAAGAGTGATCGTTCAAGATTTATGACATAGCTCAATTGAACTGGCTTTAAGCAGAGGCGTGTTGCAATCATTAACTAGCCAGGTTATTGCAACCTGAAAAAAAGGCTACCGTACCGCGGAAACTGGCATGGGAGTATCATCTATCGGAGAGCGTTGTAAGCTTAACAAAAATAAATTTCCTTGTTAATTGAAATTTTATCAACGGAAGCTCGACGTGATCTAATTAACATATTCTGCGTTATGGAGTTGAAGTTGACTCGTTGCTCACTTGTATAATCTTTGTGTTCTCTTTATTTGAGAGTTGGGACAGTCAGACAGATGTTTGTGAGCGCTGACCCGCGTCACGGAAACTGTGTCGCAATCGTCGTTACCGCTTTTGGAGTGTCAGTGTGACCCAAACTGCGTGTGGCAAAGTCACCGGTGTAGCACCGGTAAACCAGAATTTGTGATTACCACATGCCTTTGCTGTCTGACGTTCCGGGCCAGTCCAGCCTATTGGGTTTAGCTTAACTGGGTCACGCAGTGCCAGTCAGCGGCACCTTTAGTCCTTTAGTCTCTCTATACTACGTGCGGTGCTGTTCAATGGAGTCTTACGCCCTTAAAGGCAGCCGCCAAATTTTGGGCCTTAATTACCTCCTCCAAGGAAGTTATGTTTTCGTCGAGTTTTCGTGTCTGTCTGTGTTTGGTTGTTTGTATGTCACGAAGATAATTCAGAAAGTTATGGACGGATCTTTTCGAAATTTACAAGCATTGTTGGGCGTGTTAAGAGTAACCGATGATTAACTTTGGTAAAGGTCCGTTCAACCGTTTGTTTGGTTCATCTTTATTTTAAGTACCATAATTCAAATATTATATACAGATTTTTTTATGAAATTTACATCAGTTGTTAGGTATGTCACGAAGAGAAAATGGCCAATTTTTTGTGTTGATCTCTTTGTTCGCTCGTTTGTTTGTCTTTGTGTGTGAATTATTGTCAGCATAATAACACAAGAAGTTATGAACGGATCTTTATGAAATGTACAGGAATTTGTTAGAAATGCAAAAAGACGTAAATGATCAAATTTTGGGTATGATCGGTTGGTCTCTCTGACTAATGTTTTTCAGCAACATAACTCGACAAGTTATGAACGGATCTTCAAGAAAATTACAGAAGCTGTTATACTGTACTGTCGAAATGACCAGATTTTGGTGCTGATAAGAGGAAATCATAGTTTCAGAGCCAGTTTGAATTTTTCGTTAATGTTGCAAAGCTTGGCTGGGGTATGCTCTCTCAGAGTGCTCTAGTTTTATCATCGAATCAACTTTATTAAGATAATATATTAAACTTATCACATCTTTGAAGCAAATTTACTTCTTGTTACCTCCGACAAGGAGGTTATGTTTTTTGGCCAAAGTTTGCCTATTTGTCCACTTGTTATTCTGTTTGTTTGTTGTCAACATAATGCAAAATGTTATAAATAGATTTATATAAATTTTTTCTGGTAATGCTAGGAGGAACAGATGAACGTGTTTTTAAGATCCATCCAATCGTTTGTTTGTCTGCCTATCGTTTCTTGGTAACATAACTCAAAATGTTACGGAGGCATCTTCATAAAATTTCCAAGAATTGTCGGAGATGCTACAAAAAGCCACTGACCAAATTTTTCGATGATCTGCTAGGCCGTGCGTCTATTTGTCTCTATTTTTGTTTCTAAGCTTGTAGGACAACATATATGAAAAAGTTATGGAGTAACCTTCATGAAACTTGCAGGCATTGTTTGATACCTATGTTAAAAAGACACCAATGATCAAATTTTGGTGATGATCAGTTCCTTCGTTTATGTGTTTGATTATATATTGGTCTTAGTGTTTGTCAGAATATAACTTAAAAGTTATGAATGGATCTTTAAAAAAATACAAGAACTGTTATTAGTGTCTGAAGACACAAATGAATAAATTTTAGTGATGATGGACCAATTTGAATTTTTGTTAACATTGCCTTACTAGGCGGAGGTATGCGCTCTCCGAGTGCTCTAGTTTAAAGTATGCCGTTAAAATATACTCCATTTTTAAAACGCTCCTGGCGCTAGGCGGCATATTCACATTTGAGGCCTGAGATTATGTTTCATTAAAACTTTGAAGGTTTAATTATGGCCCTTTACATGGGTTAAATATTCTCAGGTGCAACTCTTCTTGTTCTTTGAATTTGTTACATTTATTTCTGGGAGCCAAGGATCGTTGTTCCGTCCAAAGTTTATGTGACCAGTTTAACCAACTTTACTTATAGTAATCTTGTGAATGTCTGTCAGTAGGTTAAAAGAGCCAGCATATGTATGTTCGATAACATTTTGTGTTTTGTATCAGCATTGACAATATTAGCACTCACGTGTATGGCCTTTTGGCTGCACGGTGCCGGGATGTTTCCTTGCCAGTTAATGATGCGGGTTTTGGAGCAAATCGTCACGGGAGCTTTCCGAATACCTTCGATAGTCGAGTGTATTTCTACCATTGTGACCATGCAAACAAGAATGCGGCTATGGAGTGTATCACTGTAAGGCGATAAGCAGCTTAAGCCATATTTACCTTAGTCGACTAATAATTACGGCAGGTATGCCCATGGAATACTTCACTTAATCGCTTTTTGAATGTTTCAAGCGGAAACAGCTTTTCTTGGCGCTATTTTAACGTTGATAACTGTTTATTACGGTGATCTTCCAGGCATGAATATACTCAGACTTTAGTTCCACTTAGCTAGCGGTGTTTAGAAAAAGTCAAAGTTGACGTGAACGAGGAAGTTAGCACCAAAATTCGTCTGGCTGCAGCCGCTGCTGCTGAGAGAGCACCAGTAATGCTGTTCGTTATAGCCGTGCTGTACGCGTTTGTTTTCCTCCTGCTGGTGATGACCTACTGCGTAACTCTCATCGCTGTGCGCAGTGCTGTCTTCGGAACGAAATGGTGGGTTAGGTCGCTCCTTTTGACGTGAAAATTTGACACTATGATGGCATAGTTGTTTTTAGATAGGTACGTGGCTCCTTTTTCTGACATGTTGTCAGTTTCACATGTGAGAACTTGGTTCCTAGTCCACAAATATCCATTGTCACCAGATTCACGTCGTGTTTCAGAGCTGGGAACGCCTTTTTGAAGTATTTATACCTTTCAATTCCTTGGTATGCGTTTCCTGTTTATGATGACGAGCAAACATTTTTTGTAACGCTCTTCGAGAACCGATGTTTAGACTGAAGTGCTGCATATGACTTTCTGTATCGCTGAAATGTGAGTGGGCAGAAAAGAAAGAAAACCCTTGTATTTTCTCATATGGATGATATGCTATACTGGCACCACTAACTTAGAATCGTTACAGCTGTCAATCCGTAACGACGCCAGAAGAAGGATCAGCGTATTAGCTGCCATGATATTGCTGCTGTAATTCCATTATTCCTGGTAGGTAAAACGAAACTATGAAAACGAAACTATCTTTGAGTTGTGTATTGTGGATGGAAGCACTGAAATCTGGGCCCAAGGGGTAGTGTGCGATGGTTTAATTAAGAGAGCATTCTGAATGGTGCTAATTGCATTTTTATTTTGCTCGAACAGCGCAACACAAAAACTGATTAGAAACTTCAGTTGACACGTATACCTGCCGCGGTGATCTCAGTTTTCAGAACATAAACGGCAAGAACACGTGCATTGTACAATCTCACTAACACCGCTCTCACCGGCACCATATCACTTTGCCTAATCCTAGTAAATTGTGCCGCTGTGTCGTGTTGTACAATGTACATCAACAAAAAGGATTCTGCGTAAAATGTTCATCAATATATTTAACATCTAAAAAAAAAATTCTCTACGTCCATGTACACCTCGTAGCCCAGCCAGTTTGCTACCTGTAGGTCATGGCTCGCGAGAGACGAACCTGTACTGGTCTGACCACTGTAGCCACTCTTATGTTGGTTCGCTCCCAAAGAGATCTCCCGGCCTCTAACGCTCGTCTTCCTTGTTGCAGAGAGGACGCCTGGAGGACGTCGTTGTCAATGAAGATTACAGAGGTCGTCAGCTGGGCAAGCTGTGAGTACGGGTGTCTCATATGTTTCTGGTGTACACTCTCAAAAGTTTTTGTGCGTACAGGCACATCGCGGTGTTTCTACATTTATTATGTATGTTTTCTCTGCCTCATCGTTATGCAGACCTCGCGTGTACCATGCTTGTTGGTTCAATGATTTATACTTTGAAGTTGGAGCTGAACGGATGTGTTACACAATGGCTAGATATCGAACAAGAGTCTCGTACTGCGTTGATTTCGTTTCGAAGGCATTGAATCCCAGTCGCTCCCAAATTATGATGAGTGACGCATGTTGTCCACTACAGCGGTGTTGGATGACAGTTAAGAAATGTGCCAGTGTAACGCTTTGAAAGTCCGAGTGAAATGACAGCCCCATTAGGTTCCATTTCAGCATTTGCGTTCCGTTGTTTGTTACCATTGATGGTATTAATGGTCATTGGCGGCACTGTAGGCCATTCTATGTTAATTTAAAAGGTTAATATTGTAAGCTAGCCCTGAAGAATATAACCTGTTGCATCAGTCAATAAATGCATTGCAGGCTTAGTATTTTTCATGGAAACGTTGTGCCTGGTTTCTAGTTGAGGCAGATCGACTTCAGGGCCACTTCTTACGCAAAAAATCCATTGACGATGAAGACGACGGCTCTCATTCATCAGCTCAGCGACATGCACGAGCATCAAGCCAAAATAGCTGGCTGCTCTATACCGAGCTATTGAACAGTTGCGTCTCTTTGGCACCGAACTTATTAATGAGGTTGCTGTGCCAAAGGATGAAAATGCTATTTAAGGGCGGATAAATACAGGCTTCTTCAACATTTTCAGGGATTATTAATTGTAAGTCTACCGCTACAATTAATGAGTACAAGGTTTGAAACTTAACTGTGGTGAGGGTATCCAACCGTGAAAGATTGCGTGTCCTTATTAAAAATTGTCAACGGTGCACATATGATATGAACAGAATAGGGAAACGATTAAAAGAGGTTCGTATTATTACAGAACACTTGTTTTAATCAGTGAGTTGGGAAGACATTTAAAAGCCTTGTACAATATGACCTTCCCAATGCTAAACGCTTAGCTAACATAGTAACGTCTAACCCTCTGTCTCCAGGATAGTGAGCACCATCACACTTTTGGCGAAGAAAGCTGGTTGCTACAAAATCGGTCTGGACTGCACAGATTTGATGAAGCCTTTCTATAATTCTTTCGGCTACTCGGGCGAGAAGGGCAACGACAACACCATGATCATCAGATTCTGAGAGTCCAAAACTGTGGTCTAGCCCTTGTTGAGTGACGAATAATGCCTTCAATAGTATTTTTATTGTTAGCTTTTGATAGTTTATGGTAACTGCTTAACTTGTAATGCGCCGCATTGCAATGACGCCACCGCCACAACACCAACTTTTCAAACATGCGCAAGCAAGTGACGACTTTGTCCAATGAGGACTTTTGTTTGCAGCATATTGACGGCGGATACAATGGCGCGTGGCAGAAAATGACACTTAGCTAGTTAGAAACTGTTGAATATTCTGATACTCTAATGCCTGATTCTGTGATATGTGTACATGTTCCTCTGACGGTGCGTTGACATGCCGTGCAATGTTATGGATGTTTGGATGACTCAGCGTTTGTGTATTGCCTGAACTCATATTTTTCGTGCCAAATGTAACTGATTTCAAATTCTGCTCACATTTTATGACCAGTTTGTCGTTGGCGTTTTGTTGTTAAAATATGCACCTCGCGTGTGCGTGCGTTACAGCTGCACTAAATGTAGCGTCCAGCGCGTGATGCTCCCGAAGTTTACATTTTATTTTTGCCGTGATTATCGAAAGTGAGCGAGCTAACCCGTCACTGCACAGTTTATTGCAAGTGATAAATACTTATATGGTGTTATTGCTACGGGAAATGCAAGAGTAAGGACTTAATCTTACCTGCACGTAGGAATAAAAACATATAGATACGTACGTATTATACTGTATATGTAACGCATATGCACAGTAATCCAAAGACGGAAGCGTTAATCCATTCTGCCATACCTGCTCAATAGTAACGTTCCAACTAGTGTTATATCTACGGGAAAAATGATCAAATATTGAGAGAAAGGGTTAAGTAACGATACTGAAGGCTTCATATATTGGGAGGTGAAGTCGAGCTCACGAGGATTGACTTGAACGCACTTGAAGCAGAAACGTTGGAATTCGCTGTTTCGACTCATGTTGCAGGTTATGAAAGCAACCCCAACATTCCTGACTGACGTTCAGGATAATGCAAGCCCAGCGAGCAGTATTACACCACACAAACCGACGGCACCTTAATTACCCAATGGAGAACACTGTATGCGTGACCACAGGTACGGAAGCAACGAAACGAGCCTTTTCTTAGCCTAATACTTTATTAGTGCTTGTCTCGTCAGCAGAAGTTTATTGAGACATATAGACCACAAATCAGTGCAACGTTGATAGATATATTAACACCGAACCTAATAACTGACTGGTAACCTTGCTTTAACTTTACAACCTGCTACTGGCTCTCAATTTATTTGTATCGTTTACAACATTTTAGTTTTCTTTCACGCAATACACTGCTTACATCTGAAACATGGACGCCATTAGGTATACCGGAGAATGCATAACCTACCTACGCTGAGGCATGTTTACCGCAGTGCAAGGTTGCTTGAGCTGATGCAAGTGCTCCGTGCGAGCTGTAGCAGCATTTCTTTTCTGACTGACGTGGAGTTGGGCATTGTCATAATAATTATCATCTTTTTACCATGCTTTTTCTACATATATGTATGCGTACGTGTGTATATATCGAGGTATCACGAATTACGCAGTATGAGGATCTATACTTGGAGAACAGAAAAAAACCTCGATGATACAGACGCAGCCCGGCTACATATCTCTAACCGAACGAACACATGGTTCTTTTGCGTTTGAGAAGTTCCCTGCGGTGAAAAGTTAGAAGAGAGTCTCATAATAACACGAAAAACTGATTTTAAGAAGTTGCGTTATCGTCTTGACAGCATAGGAAGGATAGTTTAGTTCTGCCCGTTTAAAATAAATAATGCTCAACTATTGAATTTTAAATTGTAAATAAGCATACAATGTCCATTGTCTTCATGTTAGAAGAATCAGGATCAGGAGCGTGAACGGTGAAACGATGCCTATGCAAACACTATGCCGTCATTTTCGACGGCTGAGAACAGTACTGTTCAAATATTTTTGCTAAGTTACCTGCCCGTAGACACCTGTGGGTATATATTAATCCTGAGCTGCTGGTAAACTGAATCATTTATGCTTGAGGCAACGATGAGTCGCGTAGCCGCTGTTGACAGCATAAATTGCGGATGCTTTGAATATGTAATTTTTGTGATGGAAAGTTAAAAATATTTCCTAACAACAACAGTTCACGTAACCAAATTCTCAGCGGTCCTACAGGCGCTTGCAAACGCGTCTCACATCAACACCGGGAGGAAGCTTGCGCTAAGTTTAAGAAACTCACCACCTTCAGCTCCCCACCTGTTGCTGTCTGCATGCCAGCGTCTTACTGTCGCCGGATAAGCAATTACTGCCCCGACAAAATAGCTTCCGTATCTGAAACTGTAACTACACTGCAGAGTTATGGAAAGACTTCAGCTTCTTTCAGTGCACCTCCCTGAAGGCAACACAGAGGGCCGTGCTTACAGTTTCTCCATCGCCAAATTCTTTTCAATTAGTGGCGTAGCGGCATACGTATATCCATTCTTAATCATAACACCCGTGATAGGAATATTTGTGTTTGTTGTATGTGCCTAGTTGTTGAGTAGATAGATCCTTGACTGTTGAACCAAACTATTCGTTGAACGAACGTAGTATTTTCAGTAATGATGACCTGATTTTGTAATACATTTTTATATAAACGAAATGTTTTACTTTTGTGTCCTTAAAGTTTTTTTTGCGACACCGAACATCAGAACGTAACAATTTTACGTCACAAGTTGTGCAGTTTTGCCTGCGTCGCCTTCTCTTTTTGTACAGCAAAGATAAACAATTAACTGATATTGAATGTTAGTTTAGGCCTCCTCAGCCAGTACTACTCGATGTTACAAGGGAGGAAAAGAGAGGAAGTAAAGCAGCACAAGAAATGGGGATAATCAAGAGATGGCAATGGAAATGTACTGTCGAGTGGTAATGTATTCGGAACGAGTATAAGCAAAGGCTAATGTCTTGGAGCTTTTAGCCGCCGTCATCTACTCCCTCCTCCGTTCGAGAAAGAGGAGCAGCAGCAGCAGCAGCAGCAATAAAAGATTACCAGCGCAACAATACCCAGTCGAATCGCACCAAATTCTTAGTGATTTTTATCACCCGCGAACAGAGTGAGAGGTGATAACGCTTTCGTTGAAGATTTAAGTATAAATATTTGTATCAGGCACGTGCCGTCAGGGTAGGCAAGGTAGGTAATGCCTACCCTGCAGGAAAGAAGGTAGCAGATACATTTCACAAGACAACATAATTATGACCAATAATTAGTACATTCACAAAGCAGAGAACGTATATTATTGCATTTTTGTACGTCAGGTAGGCATCTTTGATTCTCTGTCTACGCATCGTTGTGAGAAAGCTACGGATATTATTGTGGGATGCACGTGCCTTCGCAACGAGCGGCAGCGTTGAGAACCGAGGGGCGGTTAAGGCAGAATTCTGTGTGCCTTCGGGCAAGGAGGTTTAATAGGCTAGTCAACCTCCTTGTATTAAGTCATGTGAGCCAGCGCTCGGGGGTCGCGCTTACAAGTTTTACTGGCCGTTTTTGACTAGGCACACCTTATTTTGTGCTCAATTTACCCTTTATTACAATAAAAAGTATTTGTCAGAAGATATCTTCAGTGCTAGCTGAAGATACTCCAGAATTTAACGATTTAAAATAAAAGAAAAGAACGAAAGTTGTTAGAACATGTGGAGTGTGGTACGGAAAAAAGAGCTTGCGCTGGTATCTGAAAGGCACTTTGGTTAAATGAGAAAGAAAAAGAATATTCTGTGCAATTGTGCGAACATACTAATAAATATCAGTAGGATTTTTCGATTTCAAATGGTCACAGTTCATCTCATACTGTTTGATTAGCCGATATGAATGCATCTGAATGTTTAGTAAAGAGCTATGGAAACTTTTTGTCATTATAAGTTAAGGAGTAAAGTTGAGCAAACTTTACAATGGACTGCGACTGAGAGGTAAATAACTTGCAACATTGTCAAGTTAGGTTTTTGAACGCGGCTTCGAACAAACGTTTCCCAGTGCTGTGAAATTTCTGTAACTAATGTAACCAGGAAGCAAAGAATGCAACGTTACGCTCTTTGCTTCCTGAATGTAACTTACTAAAGGCGTCTTTTTGTGGCCACGCTCGTGATTAGAATCACCGTGATCATGATCATCGTAATCACTGAAAAGCACAAGAACTGCTAGCGATTTTGCAAACCAGCCAGAGACGCCATGTCATTTTCCAAAAGATATTTTTATCGTAGTTTTATGGGAAATGGCAGGGTATGGATTTCTAATGAGCCTTTGTTAGTTTTGAAGCTAGTTCATAACTGAACTAGCAGTATTTAAAGCATTTTGAGCATACACAGGCATAAAACTAAGGAAACTACAATTCCGGAAGTCAATATTACAAACAATCATCATAACATTATTCAATTTATCCCTAAATATAAGAAAATATCACAACTTGCATTTCAAATTTTTAATTTTTTATGTCCAACGGCTGTCACGCATGGGGATAAAATCATGCTGCGATCAACTCTCACCACTGATCACGGTTGATTGTTATCAGAATCACGTCAAAATGCGGTCACAAAAACGCGCGAATCATGCGCGATCAGGGGGAATCATCCGCGCGGTGGTCACAAGAAAACGCCTTAAAGAGGTCGACTTCTACAGTGAACATGAAAAGTTACCCTAGGAACAGAATGGCTAATAAAAGGCTTAATCACTTACTTTAACATCTATTGAAAAAGAAACACTAAAGAAATTGGGCCAAAATCCATCTTTCTACTTCTATGAGAAAGGAACAGATTCTTTGCAACTATGAAGAGAGTGAAGATTTTCTCTGCAAATAGCCAAATATAATTTTTAAGTGAACACAATACTTTGAAATTTTTCACATCCCTTCAAATATTTTGATAATGCCTACCCAGAGCCTGATTTGTAGTTGTAGTTGAAATTTTATTACTCACGACGCGTTTCGCTGTAACCTCAGCTCATCAGGTGGGAGGATCGAAGTTGATGAATAATTCGTTGAAATCTTGAAAATTTTAGCGGTTATCACATAAAGACGGTATATATGATACCGGTATCAGGAAATCTATAAATGACTTTTTCTACCATGCAGATGTGCCACCTATTGAAACCCGTACAGGTTGTAAACTGTCGCTTTCGGCACCTCTGTGTGTCTGTACTTAGTGCAGTAGCTGAAGTGAACAGGATGGACTTAGTTTAAAAAACGACAAAA
>LQNS02278001.1:4782108-4801724 GCA_001587735.2 Parhyale hawaiensis
AGCATGAGGGGACCTAGCACCGCTCTTCGTGTTCCAGAGCCATAGAGGATCTTCCTAATTCACATACAATCAGTACTGCTCGAGCTACAGATCAATCAGCATGGAAGACCTTCCATTGCCGTCACCACCACCGGCACCGCCGCAACCGCCGCAACCACCTCCGGCACCGCCATCACCTCCTGATGATGATTACAGGAGTAATCGAAACGTCGATGATACCATCGGTGGTCTACTGTGCAGCACCAACAATAACCAGTGTATAAACTGTTTTCGTCAACTGGAGAAACTTAATAAATATTTAATCAATACCAATCTCTCAGTCGCCTTCAACAAAACTTGCATATACATATATGTGTGTGTGTGTGTGTGTTTAATTAGGAAACAGCCTTTCTGCTATACAGATTTGGTTAAACAATACGCCGAATTTACGGTTGACAATTCTTTTACTAAGTTTCTCTATTTCGCGGATCTTGGAGATGGTATCTTGACTGTTGGTGAGGTGAATGACATGAGCGAAGCTGTGATCTTGGTACATTGTGCGGCGACGGGTTTCGACCGGTCATCTTCAGGCTGTAGTGGAGTTGGCAGAGGAGCTCGGTGTCATAACCCTAAACTACCGTAAGCTACCATACTTCAATTACTGCACAAATAAGACATTGTATAAGTAAAATTCCTAAATAAGCAGTAGTGCCAAAATAGCACGTTTATGTTTTCTGAGTAAATTCCAGTGTTCATGGCAACTTCCCACGGATGCTCAAAGCAAGAAAGAATTAGATAAATACTGTATAAACTACGCTTGCAGCCGCTGGCTTGTGGAATTCAATGTATCGCACAGCGCAGTAGGCTACGTCAGAGCGGTCCTTCCCCCTCTCTGCCGATAACACAAAGGCTCTGTTCATTGTGCGTCCGTTACCGAAATGCCTGTGGAGAAGTTGTTAATGTTTACCAATCTATACGATTTTCAAACCAAGTAACAAACCCTTGTATGTGTAAATAATAATATGGTAACTATTGGTAACAGGTTGGTACAGTCTGACATAGGGAAGCTTGGAAATTCCATCTATGTTGTAGCCTACCGGCAAACCGTCGACAGGGCTGGGTGAGTGAGCGGACGAGGTAGGCAAGCAGTAACTCGGAATAAATATAAGGGGAGGAAGCAGGTGTCCGGTAGGCGAACCACTAACATTCCGTCCATGGCTTTTTGGGGGTGCATCCTAGACGCGAAGGGGGAGAGGAAGGGTTGAGCTGCCACAGTTACGTCAAGTTCAAGAAAATTGCCATCTTTTGGAGAAATGTTAAGCCACTGCAGCGAAGAAACATGCTGAACACGATTATGACGGTTCTGTGAGTGTGATTTAGGTCCTCCTCCGGCAGAAAGATGTAGGGCGAGTCTTCGTGAGAGCGTGGTCGTTGTCATGCCTATGTACGAGCTTGGCTGGAGCTCACAGTCTCCAATTTTGCAAGTGTACTCGTGCATGACGTTCGTTTGTTTCAGAGGGGGTTTTTGGGCGTTAGCGTTGTTGCGCATAACCATGCTTCCGATGGTGAGGTTTTTGTCGTAGATTTGCGGTTGCAGTCGGTCATGTGGGTTGGTGCACTGAATGTTATTTTTAATGATTTACTTCAGAATTCTTTAGTCGGTTTTGTACGTTCTTGACCAGAGCTGGGACTACCGACTGAATTTCGGTAGTACCGGCGCTATTTTCATCTACCGAAATACTGAATCTTCAACCGATACCGAATTGATATACCGAATGACTTTCTTCGGTAAATTTGAATTTTCCGGGCCGACAAAAGGGGATCCTCACCCCGATATGACCCACCGTCTTTCCTGGAAGACATTAGGAAAATTCCACTGATTTCCGTTCAGTTCAGCTTTTTCACGCTACATTGCACTGTATTGAAGAGAAGAGATGCTGCGCTGTAAGAATTGGGCAGTGTGTGATGTTTCGCCCACTCAAGTGTTACGTTTTCGAACTTAGAGCAGCGTGAACTGCCAGTGAGTGGTCATACACTCAGCATATTTCTGTTAATGTCTTTACAAATCGTGAATTTTGAGTGCCACAATAATTCATGCTCGTGTGAAAACGTTTCAACATTCCTTTGAAGAAAACTTATAAAAAGCTTTGTTTTATAACGTGATAAGAGTAAATTTTCTAGTACCTTTTGTATAATACAGTGGGCTGTTTCGCAAAACTTTCATGTTACAATGGATCCACCAAGATTCTATATTACCTCGCCTACGAGCCGCATTGCAGTTGTTGCTAAAAAAAAAAAAACAGCTAGGTGCCGATGACGCTGATGTTGAAGATGCTTCTATCACAATTGAACTAGGTGAGTCTACTATGAATTACATTATCTTGATTTATGAATTTATTATTTGATACAAATAAGTATGAGCAATGCATTAGCACATTTTCTGAGGAGTTCGGGAACATTCTTGCAGATTCATTCTGTTGAAACTAATGTTACCTCTTCTTGTAAAATAATTTTACTCTCAAAGCTTCAATATTGTATTGATCATTGTTTGCACATTTCACATATTATAAAGTTTATTTGTGAATTATCATAACATATAAATAACTGTAAGCGATGTATCACCGCGTTTCTGATGAGTTCTGAAACAATAATGTTTCAGAACTGTATTATGTGTATTAGGGTGATGCAGATGGCATCACCCTAATACATATCTATAAGTAGTTTTTTGAAATAGACATGTACGGTGGGCACGTTTCCTCTGTTTTATAAGCAGCTTGTTGGCGTTCTTGCCCTTAAGCTAGAAGTGATCTTTCGGCGCCTAATACGGTTAGGAAATTTTCCCCGTTGTTGGCATAGTGGGAATATTACTCCCATTCCCAAGAGCCCAGTGTCGCCAACTACCGGCCCATTACGCTGACGCCCATTTTATTGAAAGTGTTCGAGAAGTTGGTCGCTTGTACGCTTGGTCATTTTACTAAGGTTATGGGTTTGCTGCCTGTTGACCAGTTTGAGTATAGAACTGGTTTCGGTTGTTGCGACGCCTTGTTGTCGGTGCTACACCATTTACAGTCTGCGCTGGATTATCGGTCTGAGGCACGCCTTGTACAGTAGGATTTTAGCTCGGCGTTTGACAGGTTCAACCACAGGGGTGTATTATACAAGCTGGAGTCGGTTGGTGTGGATGGTAGGGTTCTGGCAATGATTCGTGATTTTGTTTCTGGGTGAACGCGGAGTGTCTGTTGACGGCGTTTTGAGTGCCTCAGTCACGGGGAAGTCTGGCGTCCGTCAGCGTAGCGTGCTTGACCCGCTGTTGTTCGTTCTGTATACTAGTGACATGTTCTCTTGGCTGGAAAACACGATCGTCTATGCCGACGATTTCACTTTAATAGCAGTGATACCTGCTTCCCGCATGCGTAACTCTGTCGCCCAGTTTCTGAATAAGAATTTGTCACTCATAGTGCATAGTGCTCGGCCTGAAGTATGAAGCTGGAGTATGAAGCTGAATGCCAGTCTCGGATACTTGTACCACAGCATCCACATCTGGAGATAGATGATACTTTGCTTGAGCGGTCTAGCTCCTTGGTGTTGTCTTTGATAAGAATCTTACTTTTCAGCCGAATATAAGGAGACTGGTGCCACGTGCTTCAGGTAAGATTGGGCTCCGGCGTAAGGTGAATTCCGTGTTTGGTGACAGTGAGGTTGTCCGTAGACGCTTTTATGCTTTTTTACTGCCTGTGACAGAGTATTGCTCACCGGTCTGGGCTTCAGCAGCTGACAGTCACTTAACGTCTGTTGGAAAGACTTGTTGGCTCGGCTAGCAGGCTCTGCGCAGATAAAGATCTGGTGAAACTGTCCCACCGGAGAGGGGGTGGCCGAACACGGTATGTTTTATAAGGTGTACAATAACGAGAGGCATTGGTTGTATTCTTCTGTACCGGCCCTCAAAGTCTCTAGAGAATTACACGCGCTGCGGTCGGTCCGCACTCTTTCCCGTCGGAGAATGTTAGGTGCCGAACTTATCAGTTCGGTCGGTGCTTCTTACCCTGGTCTGTTAGGGTTTGGAACTCACGGCCGGCATCGGCTTTCGATCATGTTGGCCTGCGGGTGTTGAAGTCAGCTGTAAATGGCTTTCTGTTGGATTTCCTTTAGCAGCATTTCAGGCTTCCCGGTGTTGCAAAGGGCTTCATTTGGGCTAGGTATGCTTCCGGTTCGTGGGGGCTCGGGCCCAAAGTTTTAATAATACCTAACCAAATACAGAATCATTCGGTATATTTTTTGGAATATTACCGAAATACTGAACCGAATGACCAGTTTTTTTTACTACCAAATACCGATACGGCGGTACAGAAAAAATATCGAATCCCAGCTCTGCTCTTGACATTTGATTTTCGTAATAGGCAGTGTGAATATTCCTGGTGTTGGCTGCTGTGTATGGTCGACATATTTCCATGTGAGTGCTAGTTGCAATAATCGACATGCACAGTAAGATGTGGATACTGTGTGTGAACACAGTTAGTATTTACTTCGGGCTTGGACAATGTAAGTTAAACAAACACACGAGTGTCATCGATACGCATCATACATTTTGTACAGAACAAGCTGTGGATTGTGGTTTTTGCAACTACAGAGTTTCGGACTTTTTACGCTGTTTTCAAAATCCAAGCACAACCGCTACACCCTAACGAAATCATCCATTGCACACAGCTGTTTATGTTAGTTAAAGAAGAATTATTATTATATTGGTATGGTCCCGCTATTTCTGAGATTTAGACAATCAATAGCGATCTAAGGTGATTTACTCGGCATACAGCCGGAACCACAACGTTGTGCTCAGGTAGCAAAAGATGAAGGACGAAAAGAGAAGAAGACAGAAGAAAGAAGCACCCGTGCGGTCGGTCTCTTTTGTGGCCCTCCGCACGGGCGAAGGTAAGAGCCCCGCAGAAAAAGGCGGTCACCTCGATCGGCGGCCCACCTCGCGGGACAGAAAGGAAATATAGAGAACCTACCTAACTCTACAAAACTAACCTTTTTAGCAGAAACTGCGGCCAGATTCTGCATCCCCTGCGGAGAAGGCGCTAGGGACCCTTGGGTGCGGGATGCCCAAAGATATTGCGGCAGGGAAGTTAAAGAAGAAAAACAATATTTTACTGGGTATATTTAATGGTAGGTGATAGCATTACAACCTGGCGAAGCGTACAGAAAGTGGTAAGCAAACTATAATGTTAAAAAGTGACAACTGTCAACTACTGGGGTATGACTGAAACAAAAGTGACCTCGGAGTAATGCGACATCACTTTCGGCTTTAGATCAACAACAAAGTAAAAGAAGATGACCTCAGAGATTCAACCAATAAGAGATACACGAGACTTCTGCCGAGAAAATCTTCATTCCAAATCACGAGCAAACGCTGACATTTGGAACACAGCAGCCACATGACTACTGCAGCCTGTTGCACTCGACGCGACGTGCAAGTGCGCGAAATGCCTTTTGGTGTTTTCATGAAATTTTCAATAAATTTAAGAAGAGTTGGCGGCACTCAGCGCTGCAGGCACGGCTAGCAACAACTTCTAGGGGCGGCGAGCAGCCTGGGGCGGGGCTGTTATACGGCGGATATCGAAATAAAATGGGTGAGGCCCCCGTGCCATTGTGAATCTATTGCGCGTCACAGCTTACATGCATGAACCCCTTGCGCACCACAGCCCACCCATTTCCCTGCCCCAGCCTCCAGCATGTGTATGCGCACGAGACGGAATACTCGTACGCACTGCCTCACATACCACGTGCGTGCGTGCGTGTAGCACGGCGATGGAGGGGTCATGCTGAGAACTATAGTCGTGTCTGTTTGCCAATGGGCGACCAATACAAGTTCACAGAGAGTATATACGTAAGTAAAGAGAGCAAAATACGGCCAGTTAGGGAACAACAGTAACACAGGACCTCGGGCAGGTGTACCTCAGGTCGGGAATGAAGAAAAACTAGACCATTAGTGACCAGGCTATGGGCTGAAGCACAGCGGGGCACACCCACACGTTACTAACTACAGCTAAGGAAATTAAAGTTGGCCCCCTACGGATGCTGCTGATATGGGATGAACACATAGTAGAGTACAATATGGGTGCCCCTGTAGTTAGGGCAGGGATCAATATGATGCCAGACAAAGTTTTTATTTCTGCTGCCGCAACAGCGACATCGGATTTTCCTCAGCACGGTTATCAAGCAAGAAGTAGCTTAACACAAACTACACTTTCCACTGGATAGCAGAGAGGCGCCAAGCTGTGACGTTAAATAGGTACTAGGCTTTTAGCAACGGTCACCACAGCGCTAAATGCATTTCACGCTGATTAGTCAGTCACTGCCAGTAATGCACGCTCTGCACAACCAAAATGTAAACTTTTCGCATACTAATGGAGTATCTACACTTTTGTAAAGCAGAACTTGGAGCGGCTCCTTCAAGAATCAATGAAACCTCGGGCTCTTTAGGGAGTATTGCGAACCCGGCCCTGTGGCGCTTAGGAGGCTTTGCCACCAGCTGCCCCCTCAGGCCAACAGTAAAATGCGGTGGTGCGACGCAGCACCTAAGCCCAAACCTTCACTGCATTGCAACGTTCAATATTCACAGCCTGAACATGGTCGCCCATAATTATGCAAAGTTTCCAGTTTAGTTTCACTCTGAATATCTCACGCAATGCACTTCAAATTCACATGCACTGAGCCACGTGTTTGCAGAAATGTCTACTATAGAGGCCGTCAACACGTGCTGAGACACTGTGAACTTATATGCAGTCGGGCGGCACAGCCACAAGCGCCTGCCACTACAATGGTTACCCTATAATAACTGAACAGTCGTATACAACAGAAACCTATCATCTCACAGTTAAAGATTTAGTAATAGCAAGACATTCTAGGCATACAACTGTGGCACTCGTGAGTGAAGTATTCGTGAAGCCAAATTCAGGTGGCTCCAGCATGCATTTGACTAAATATAAGAAACCGCCCTTTAGGGGCTTGCACGTCACCGAAGAAATACACAGAAGAAGTCATCCTTCGGTGCGGTCCACTTCTCTTCACCTACTTCTGTCAAGAACTACATCCTTGAGATTAGGCGCGTCAGGTGACATCGCTACTGCAGGGCGACGGTGCGATGCTGCGGAGCCGCAGCAAGTTCAGCAAATGGGGAGCAGCGAGTGTGCGCCAAACGCGTCACCGACGAGCAAAGTTTCCTCGATAACAGCTGACTGCAGCAGCTTTCTAACTTGCGCGGAACTTCATCACAAGCTAAACCGTAGTAGTACAGAATTTACTAGCGCATCAGGAACACAATGTCTATATTGCGCCGAACTATTCCGGCGGTTTAACACAGGCTCGTGCGCCTTTAGGAGGCGAGCTATATCTCGTTTTAAATTATCCATGATTTTTATCTTGGCTTTTCTGCCGGTAGGTCCAAGTGGTCAGTGCACTACTGATAGGAAAAGGCACAAGTTGGGCATCTCCAACCCCTTGGCACGGCTGAACGCTTTCGCTCGGCTATGCCGCACAGGGGAAGGAAACGAAAAACAAGAAGGTAGAAGTCTAATGGGAAAAGGTTGGCCACCTCTATCGGCGGCTCACCTCCCGAAACAGAAGGGGAAGTATTGAGAGCCTACCTAACTTTCCAAAACTAGCCTCGTCAGCACAAACGGCGGCAAGCTGCAACATCTACTGCGGAAAAGGCACTTGGGACCCTTGGGTTCGCGGAACCGAAGCCCTCAACTCAAGTATGAGGCACGTACAAGCTAATGAGATTAGCTTATCTCGACAGAACTAAATTCAATGGACAACGTCGTTACTCGTAGCTCTGCCTCACGCAAGTACACGCCGTCATAACAAGTGTAGGAGAAAATCATCATGAAGGATCGCGAACATTCAGAGCTGGCAATACAAACTGAAGGCATAGGAACATATGTAAAGAAAGTATCCAATCAACAGCGCCCGTAGCTCACCGACGGCTGACAGGCGTCCTACGAGAACTGGTGAGGCTTAGGGCACTCGCCGGGGACCCAGCAAGATATTACGGTGCGCTCGCTCTGAAACTAGGTCTAATAATCCTTTTAAGGCTGCAGCTTCTCTCAGTAAAAGTGTAAAGTACAACCATGTTAATGTGCTCGTATCATCGTGAGGCGATGATGCGAGCACAATTGATACGAGTCCATTAATGTTAAGATCACCACACATCGAATAAATATAGGTATATATATTAATAATACATATTCTTAAATAAACACAACTTCAAGACAACACACGGAAGGTGTAATGTATTACTATATAAGGAATTGGTTATATGAGCAAGTTACAGTAGCAGAGGCGCTGACGGGATTCAGCAGTGCAGAGTGAGAAAATTTAACTTCCAACATCACTGTTGCAATACTGGCTCAATCTTGAGCAAGTGTTGCCTTATCAGCTCCTAAGCGCAATAATTAATCTCATGGAAAGAATAAATCCACTATTAGAAGAAGTGAAGACTGTTAATTGCGGCATATTTAATTTCAACAGACGACTGGTAGTGGCAGGGCACGACGCAGTCATCAACAAAGTGCCGTAAATGGTGGGAAGCGATCATAAATTAGACACACAGGATGCAGTAGACTTATCGGGAAGTGTCTTTCATAGTTCATCAAGAGAAAGGCTTAAGGCTTCAATACGGTACCAGAGAATGTCTTGTCCTCGCCATCACGGCATGTCTTCAGCAGGCGAGAAGGAGGACCACGACTTGCATCAGAAAGTCCGACCATGACAGTAATTTTATTTAGCGTAGTAACTGCAGCAGCGGGGAAACAAGACAGTTGCAAGTGACCAGCGCCGCCACACACGACGCAGGAGCCCCGGCTGCTGTCCGGCACAGGAGCAGACAGAAGTGAAGAACGACGTGGCTTTGTGGTTGTTCATAACACTGCACTCGCTGCGGCACCGCGCATACTTTTGTACGAGCTTTGGAAAACTTGTATACAACGAAGTTGAAGAAATGCATAACAATACAACCACGAAAGAAAAATAAATTAATAAACGTTATTCTGGATACATGCACAGTTTATAACAAGCGGCTAAGCAAGCCACAACCTCAATAAGGAAACAACTGAATAAGGCGCAAGTATCATATACGACACACACAGAAGAAACAAACAAACAGATCAGACATTTCCAACTTTTAACGTCACAGTTAGAAGCTGACATTAGCAATAAGTGTATAATTGGAGCGAGACTAAATAGTTAGCTAACCATTGCGTACGACTGGCCGACTACGTTATGGTCACCAGCGCTTCAACATGCATGACTGGACAGAGACCTGGCGTGTTGGGAACATGCAGTGGCTTGGAGCAGGAGGAGTGTTGCCTGACAACAGAATTAGCGCGACGGGGCAGTGTACAAAACGGTAGTAAAACGCGCGATCCTTTAAGGAGAGAAGGCTAATGTGATGGTCTTGAACTGCTGCGACGGACAAGCGGTGGTGGCAGAGAGATCAGAAGCCGCAGGACACGAGAGAGCGGACAGAGAAAGAGGTGCAGCAATGTCAACAGCGCAGGGAGGACACGGTGGCGGAGTCACGTTACATGCAGGATGGCAATTGCGTCGGAAGGAAAGTGAGGGGAGTCAGTTGGAGACGCGGGCGCCCCGAGCTGCGGTGGAGCGGCAGCGGATACGAGGGAGAAACATACGCTGGGCGACCAGCGGTATCCAGAGCTGCTGACACGCCTGGTGAGCAACAGCAATGCCACATACGAACAGCAAAATACCAGAACAAGAATCGTTGACTACGTAAGCTACTTCGGGTTTCACAAGGATAGTGGGGCCTTGCTAAATGAACGGAAAAATCCGCCCATAGCGCCTTTCAGATCCAACACATCCATGACTCGAGGTGAGCACAAAGTAAGTCAGAGCTAGTCACACATGTCGAATATTTCCAAACCCACTAGTGCACGGAGCAGTCGCAGCAGAAGCAACGGACAGGCTTCTGCAGCCCACCTAACATCAGGCAGCTTGTAACGCGCACAGCATTCGCTGCGTAGTGAGAAGAAGCACGAAAAATAAAGTAGAAGAGCTTCACTTGCAGTAACTACTGCAGCATGTGTACAGCGGGGCGGTTCTCCCAAGCGCTAACATTCTGAGCCATTTGCTGCAACAATCATCCTATGAAAATACATACCAAATAAAGAGTTACTTACGAACGAGTGACACTCATACTGTTATTACAACAATTATCTTATCATTTCAATAATTACCAGCTAACGAGCGTGGAACTAAGTTCAAGACAAAAGTTACGCATCATCTGAATAATACTAACCAGTGACAACCACCTTTCCAAGGAAAAAAAATTATTCTTAAATCTAAAAAAAAATTTTATTCATGCTGTGATCTCAAGCTTATTAAAAATTTAAAAGCGAAGAGTTAATAAAATTATTGTATACGTATAATTGAAAACGTTTAGTTGTGCGCATTGCGTGCCATCGTACAACAGAATGATGTCACGAAGCCTTTCAACCAGAATAGCAGAGCATCGCGGCAGGAGTTGTCATACGAACCGCCTACTAGCGCCCCGCCTCCTCATTCAGTCGTAAGACTTCACGCCGAGCAGTGCGGTGCTCAAGTACCGTAGCACATGATGACTTTACAGTGTTAGGATACGCACAAAGTAAATTAGATAACCAAATTCTAGAATCTCTCTATATTCATAAACTTAATCCCCCCCTTAATAATACAACCAGTTCTTACCCGCTACTTCTTGTAACTCGGTAGACAATATATGCATTGATTCCGCCTTTTTAAATTCCATTTTAATACTTTGTTTGGCGTAATTGTGTTTAGTTAGGTTCGTTTAGACTGTGCTTAGTGTGACTACATTACTAAGAATAATTTGTTTTCACATTATCAGATTCTTTCATCTATTATTAAAAAACAGAATTAAAAATAGCACGTTTCCACGGACACCACTGGAAAAATATAATTAAACTGCAATGAATATCGTTCAAGGCAACACATCATGTAGGTAACACCATAACAGCTGATATACTGACCAGAGACGTGTACGGTTGCGCAAATGCACTAAGATTGTGCATATCGCTGATAGCGTCGGTGAGGACACAAGTAATAGGGTTACTAGCACACCAATAATAAGTGGCATCGCGCCAAATTTTGGGTGATTAGCTGACTACTGGCTCGGCTTCTCTGCCCGAAGTTTAATACAATTTCAGACGAGTTCTATTAGCCTCAATATTATTCGTCTAGGTTACCACCGCACACACCACAGAGTGGGATCCCGACAGTGAGGCTCGGTGAGGTGGCCGTGTGCAGGCACTACGGACAACCCAACAGTACTTAGTGAGACAAGTCAGCAGAGTGCTCTACTACTGGCAGGAAATGAGGCACAAAGTATCTTTAAGAGATAAAAAAGAAAAGAGGTGAATTATAATCAGAAGTTTAAGTCTACGCTTCTATAACAAAGGTGATATCACAGAGGAAGATAGAAGGGACATATAGTATGACGATAGACACGGGGAACCCATGCACGAGGATGTTCCCACACAGGATCAACGCGCATGGGAACAGCAAGTTGGGAAAGAAGAGTTGTGGGGAGTTGTGGAAGAGAAAAGAGGAGAAAATTGAAGAAAGAAACATCCGTGCGGAGGCTCAATTTCGTGACCCCCACACAGAAGCACGTAGGAGCCCCATTGGATGAGTCATTCACCACCATTCTGTGGCAGGGAGGCATAAAGTACCTACCTAACCTGACAAACTAAACTTCTCAACATTAACTGCAACCAGCTGCTACGCCCCTGCGGAGAAAGCAGTCGGGTCAGATCTTGGGGGTTTTGAGACTCTTATGTATATTGTGACAGGAAAGGGTCCTCCAGAATATATATACCCCTGATGAGTCCGTTCAAAACAACCATCCACAACAATAGCCGATCAGATACTGCACGGACATGTAGCCATTGGAAACACAGCTAGGCAGCAAGCTGTCGCTAATACAGCGACAGCTATCACTTTGCTACAGAACTTAACTGCAGTAGAGCGCATGGGACTCATTTAACTTTGGGTATTACAAGGCTAAACATGAACTGCCAATATTATGGCTTCAGAACCGCAGCTAATACCAACACTGAGCCACAACAGAACACACTACATGCATGTAATAATTAACTAAGCTATCATTTGCCCTTACATCGTCAACGTAATCTCTTTAGCAGTGCCTTCTGAACCCATCATATAAATAGAAAAACAAAAACTATCAAGGCTCTTCCTGGAAGAGTCTTACCTATAATGTCATAAAGCGAAGCTGTTCTAAAATAGGAAAACGAAGAGATATATGATGTAGTATGCAAAGATAAACGTGGAACTGATGCACGAGAGGGTTTTCACACAGGATCAACGCACATGGGCACAGTGAGTCGGGGAAAAAAGAAAGAACAGAATAATGTCTCATCAGCAGGAGCATAAATGTGGAAAGAAGCAAAGTGGGCACGTACGACAGACGTCTAGAAGGCCTAGCTAATGGCTAAGGTAACCTACAAAATCACCCTGGGCCGCTGCTCCCTATAACGTAGGATGGGAGAACCTAGAACCATCTCACACAATGTATATTAAACAAATAAATGCACTAATTACCCTCGACATTTCAGTGTTATCATTATTATTACATTGATAATTTCCCGCTATTTCTAAAACGGCTCCTTGGGTGGCCTTCCGCGCGGGAGAAGGCAGAAGCCCCGCAGAATAGGTCGGTCACGTCGGGGAACAGAAGGGGAAGCATGAACAACGTACTTAACTTTAAAAGGCACTTGGGTTTGCCCCTGTGTTCATGAGGCCCATATATATTGTGACAGGGAAAGGGCCAGCCAAAATACACCCCTGAGGACCAGGGCTGCAGATGGCGCAGGACCAAGCTGCAGTCAATGGCAACAACAAGTACTATACAACACGGTTATTTCGAGTCTAGGATCACTCAGCAGCTGGAGCGGCTGCAGTATATCCTCCATTGCACAATCCCGGCAAGAGGCACAAACAATAGACGGGGTGGTGGGCAATGCAAGCTCTTTGTCGTTATTTTTGATGGCCTTAAGCGCTGTAAACTAAATTAAGTGTAGCTAATTTAACTTCAGTAAAATATAGCCACCGTTCGTCTTGGTTAGCCAACAAGACATGAAAAGGAAACTAATTTCTAGGGGAAAACATCGTCAGAATGCAATGAAGGTTTGAGGGAGAAATATCTCCCTGTCTCAGGTACAGTTGACACCAACAGCAGCATCAAGTGTGAACCCCAGCAAGACGCTGTAGTGTATCAGAGCATGACTTCAGTTCCTGCTAGCGTAGCTCAAAGATTTTGCTAGCGTAGCTCAAAGATATTACGAAGAGATACCAAGTTAGAGTTATTACATTTACATTACTTTGAGCTTCCCTATCCATAGTAACATAATATGTTCCAAGACAGGAAGAGGACGGGACACAGCTACGGTACCTTAGGCTGGGAGAAACATGCAACAGGTGCCAGAGGTTCTCACGCTGGGTCAACACGAATGTGAATAGCAAGTCGAAAAAGAAAAGGAAACAAAGTATCATTAGTAGGAGAATGAGAATGAAAGGAAGCACAGTGAGAAATTCAATTACATACTTGTTGCCTGAACAGCACATGTAATAAATATAAAATATATTCACACGATCTATGGTCTATGATATAGTGTCTTCACTCCACACGGCTGTTGCCTTCTTACATAGCATAAAAAACAACAAACACCATATAAAACTTGTTCGCTTTTCACAGCACACGAGTGTCTCCACCTACACGATGCAAAAACTCAACTTGATATATGAGCACTTCAGCTAGGGAACTATGCTTGGTGCAGAACACAACTTCTCATTGCAGCACACTCGAGGTATAGCGGTGACCATTCGGGGCAAATGGCGGTAAGGTCATTTTTGGGGCAAAAAACTATTTCCGCCTCGGGAGAGTTAGAATCTCTATGGACAAGAAATGAGTGCATTAACTTATAGAGCATTTATTTGTGGTCATTTCAGTGTTTGAATTGGTTTTCTAAACCAAAAAATGAATGTGTGAGGCGGAAATAATTTTTTGCCCCCAAAATGACCTTATCCCCATTTACCACGAATGGTTATATAACCCGTTTCAACGTTGCGAAATTTGTTGCCTGGTTGCACCAGCGCAGGTGAGAACATCACCCATACATAGGGCGGGTTCAATTGACCGCCGAAGTTAAGCCTTCGAGTTTTAACTTGTCCGAAGCGGCAGACAGAAGCATTGACTTTGCTGCTTTGAAGATGTTGCAGGTGTTGGCTGCAACGCGACTACGTTGAAATTGCTCAAACTCAATCTTACCGAATAAAATTAAATTCCTAGAGGTCGTGATGGCAACCGACGAATGATCAATACCTAAAACACAATTCTGATGTAAAAAGAAATACAGAAGGAGTCTCAGCAACACCAATATTCATTTACAACCATAAATACTTCAACTAAATTCCATTCCGACAGTGAAATTTTGATAAAAGTTAATTTTTGGTAACAGCAAGATATTTAATAGAATAAGCTATACATTTTGCATAATAAAAGATATTTCTAAAAAAAAAATATTTCTCAGACATAAAAAGTTCATTATTCTAAAAAGTTTTTATCATCAATGCGTACGGAGACGCGACAAATACCAAGCGGGTCAACAAACTTTGGTGCACCACAGAATGCAATGCATTCCGTTAACGAACCGATACCTGCCTGACTTGTCCACACTTTGTCAATACAGAACGAACTGCGCCTGAAATATACGGCAAGTATGAAGACATCGAGTGGAACACACGGCGGCATCGTGGGGATGAGACACTCATTATAAGGTATACTCGCTAATGTTTCAGCCGAGGGTTCTTACATTGAGCAAACGGGGAAATGTCGAGGCTAGAAGTTGTGCATATCTTCAGTTTCTAGTTTCCCATTAGCAGAGGATCATAAATTCTTTACCGTCTCTGGACCACTTACATTGGCAACAAACCGTTTGTCGTAAATAGAGGAACTGTCTAGCAGTGCCTCACTAACCCATCTAAACATAAAAATAAAACCTTCTACTTACGAGATTCACTAAACTTGTCTAAAATTTCTAACTAAATTACTCAGCAGTGCAGTATACATAGATCAAAATACATAAAACCAGTACCTTGCAGCCCAGATAGTTGAGTCCTGCCAGGACATTACGGTAAAACCTATGCAGATCCAGGACGGCATGAACTGGTCAGTGACATATAAAACTGGCAGTAGCGGTTCTCACAGTCCGTAGAGAAAAGGCCGGCGCGGGCAGGGAGCGTGCGGTCGGGGTCATTCCTGCGTCAGGAGGGAGTACTCGCGAAGCTTCCTGAAGCGCGACCGCCACGACAGCAGCAGGAAGAGGCTGGTGGCGCCCAGCAGCACGTTCGCGATGAGCAGCACAATGGCGACTGTAAGGGAAGGTCGGGTTAAGCACTGAAGCTGTCGCAGTTACTATTATTAGGTATTGCTAGTTTCAGTTTAAGCAACGAGATCGCAACAGAAAAAGTGCAGCCGAGTGCTGGTGTGACGCACCAGGCAGCATTCAGGAAAGAAAGCACAGCACTGTGACATGTACACTGAGCCTCTTAGAATAGTAGTAATGATATAATGAGTCAACAAGGGTGAGTAATCCAGCTTTCTCTTATGGTTCTGTTGGTGTAGCTACAATTGAAGCATCGTCGTATCCTATAACAATTCTCTAGGCATGGAACCTTCAAAACTGCGGAGGTTCTCCACGGTGAAGTAGTAGGCCTAAGTTGAGATCATTGCTGTGACGCGCTTTGATGATCTCATATGGTCATCAGGCAATAGCTTAACAGAATCAAGGAAGAGACAATTTAGGCAGGAGTGAGATTCGAGACGGATAGTAGACGGTCTGAGAGGTGCAACACAAAGGAACACATGTTCAGAAAAGTTGCAACGCTACGTTTAGGCAGGAGTGAGATTCGAGACGGATAGTAGACGGTCTGAGAGGTGCAACACAAAGGAACACATGTTCAGAAAAGTTGCAACGCTACGTTTCATATGACGATGGATGCTCAAAGCGAAGTTACGGCTCCTGCAACACACAAGTCAGTTAACCACTGTTCACTGAGCGCTCGAAACAGCGGGCAGTATCATGATGCGTACATATATACAGAATGTTAAAGATAATACGTATAATCAGTTATTATGGATATTCCCTGAAAAAAGTTAATACATGTATTACCTATTTCACTTAGAGAATAAACATAATATATACCTAAAAATTGCAGTTATTAGGTATACATAATACCTAACATTTGGAGGTATTTTTATACATATTCCTTTAACTGGAAATTGAAATATGAAGCGAAATCTGTTGTCACTTATATGTTCCCCCAGCCTCCAAGGCTCCCATAGACCTATCAACATAATGTTTATTGACTACTGGCCTCTATCACGTTTTCTTTGTTACAACTTTTCATCTAATATAGAAAGACAACGTCTGGGATGACTGAGGAATTCGAAGGTCAAACTCGTAGAAAACACCTTTTACTTTGTAATTGGTAATGATTTAGTACCAAAAGCTCTGTGAAATACTATGAACAATTATATAACACAGGAATACAATTATATTTAGAACATTTACGACGGCTCCAACTACCCTCGAGTCGACGACTATATTTACGGCTAATTCTAGTAACGTGCGCGTTCGAATTCTTAACCCATTCGATCACAATTCTGAAAGTATTCATAAGCGGCGTTAAGGCATGAGCTGTGAGCTGCGCACAGGTAGCGATGTTTGAACATCCGGGCCCGGAGTTAAGATGATGCCAAGGCATTGGGACAACCTCGGCCAGTACCACCCTTCAAGAGTATCGTAGAGTGGATCAGTGAAACTATGTGACTCACACAGAAAACTGCAACAGCTGGGATGAGTTTGCAATTACTGTCTGCAACGGTACGTTTGACAGCATCATCATTAAGGTCATTGCAAGAAAACGCCACATGGAAAGATAGGAGTTAGTTGATAGAAGAACCATAGTTCTTCTATCAACTCACTCCTAGTGCCGATACAAGCAGTTTCCAACGTGTTGACTGTACGCCAGTAGGAGACTGCATCAAGTCTCCAGGATGATTAAATACGAAACGAACTGTGGACCTGGCCAATTTATTTAATGATAATGTTTGAACTTGTTTCCCGATGTAGCGGAGACGATCGTCTCCAACGTTTTAAAAGAGCCCTGCTAGGGTAACATGTCTAGTACCCGTCCACCATGCTAGTAGCCGTCCACTTGGCACTATTAAACTTCCTGTATGAAAACCAGATGTGCTAGAGAGCCGCACATAGGCTTAAACAGTAGGCTAAGCAGTGCCACACCATCCCTGAAAATGACTGGCGAAAAAATGAAACAATAAGAAATAGTGGTTTTCAATTTCTTTTTTATGTTTTTGGGAAAAAATGTGAAAACCACCACCATTTATAACTGTTTTATTTTTTTCGTCTGTCATTTTTAGGGATGGTGCGGCACTGCTTAGCCTACTGTTTAAACCTATGTACGGCTTTCTAGAACTGCTAGTTTTCACACAAGAAGTACTTTAGTACCTAGTGGACGGCTACTAGCATGGTGGACGGGTACCAGACATGTTACCCTATTGATAAGTTGTTAAAACTCTTTAGCTTTCAATTACTTTAATGAGCTGATGTCGAAGTAACTTTTGTTAGGACTGAAGCATTAATTTGCTTGCTTTGGGTTTTGGATTCTTTCATTGTATTAATATCGCAACATAAAGGCGGCGACTAGAAGTGAACAGCAAACTCCAAGCGAAGAAGAACTAAAGCCTTGCGGATAATATCCTTGGATTTGTACTCAACTAATAATCCAAAAACTTTACTAGACTTTAGGTAAACTCGTATCAACTTGCAACAGTTCGCTTCTGATCACGTTCCTGAGCAACAGATTGAAGTTCAGTGTCGTACACCGTTGGGCAGGCGTTGATTCAACTGGCTCCGATATACACAATCGAACATACATTTATCCATTGTAGGAAGTGGTAGTACACATTTTTCTTAGGTCTCCTTGAAGCTCTACTCTGTCACTGTCCATGAGGGCAGAGTGGCAGAGATTAGCGTCATTCACATATTTGTGAACATAACTGAAAATAATGAGACATAATGAACAAGAGTGGGCCAAGCACGTACCCTTGTGCAACACCAGCCAGACGAGTAAGCAGTCTAGTCAGTCGCTTGAGTGGCTGCGCTACGGCTGTAACAGTTACAGTGACACAATATCGGCGTTTGGGGGTATCTGTGATATTTCAGTGTACGACAATGTTATTTGTGCAAAGGTTGGTGCTGCATTTTTTCGGCATGATTGGCCGTGCTGTCAGCTACTGCAGTCGCTGGTAGTTTCACTTGCGGTGGAAATTCGTAGTACTGAATAACAATCAGACTGTTATCAATGTTGTACCGCGCTGCTGTATGGTGTGCGTGTTGGGACCCACCTCCAGTGGCTCGATGCATCGTTAGCCGATGGGAGAGCGTTGTAGTTGTCCCCACAATGTACGAGCTTCTTTGGGATATGCAGTCTATCTAAACACTGCTGCTTCGTACACACAAAGTCTGTTTCATCTGTGCATGGAAATTAAACGCGTGGTATGGATCGCCATTTTTTGCATTATCTGTATATAACTCGATAAACGTTAACAGCTTTACTATATCAGCGTTAATAATTTATTGGGGATAGCGCGAAATTTCCTAGATATTTATTCAGAAATTACTTTGGATATTAGCTTCCACGCTCCGAAACTCGCAAGCAGACCAGTAGATTTAGAATGATATAGGCTCACAGTATTTAAAATGAGTTATTTTGCATAGGATCACCATATAACATCAACATAAAAACATTTTTTTGTGATTTCCGATTGACTCTGAGGTTTGTTTTAAGTGTATAACATTCTTCAACGTGATTTTGAGCATCCATTGAAGGGGAGCAATCGGTTAACGAAATACATCACGTACCCAAACATTAGCCGCTGATATAAGAGTTCGAAACGGAGAAAATTTTGCAAAATATTGGGAGTGGGAGCTGTTCACCTTATATCCGTCGATGGAACTTAGTTATATCTGCCTACAGGCGTCGGTGGGGCATCACCACGAGATTTTCAGTGGGATTCAAGTCACAAGGCAGTCATACCATGAGCCTTTTGTTGCACACTCCATCAGTGCTAGGCATGCGGGAGATCAGAAGGCCGATAATGACGGGGTGTTTCCTGCACAAACCTAAGCTGGCGGCTAAATCATGGACCAGATTATTTGCGACGCAGAAGGTAACGCGGAAGAGGCTGTATTATGCTATGGGCAGGAGTCATTGCCAACAAGAGTGGAGTTATGTCTAAATGAAATCGCTTAATGTATGAGCATTAATTTTGCGAGATGCGAGATCATAGATTCGTTACTTCATCTTTGCTCGGATGTTAATACAAACTAGCTGGACCCGTGAAAATTTTCACGGTTTACCAACTTTATTTTGAGTGTTTGGAAAATTTCCTTCTACCGGTATGCTTGTTGTTGGATTTTAATGTAATTAGTTGCACATCTTATTTAATCGTGTTTATT
>LQNS02278001.1:4880608-4893706 GCA_001587735.2 Parhyale hawaiensis
GACGTACAATTCTCGTAAAAATCTATTGTATTCTCACTTATGTATGATGTATTCAGTTGAATTTGGACACAAAACATGAAAAATTACATTTTAGGAAAAGTCACAAGATTTCAGCAACTCAGCTTAAATTTTAAAGCAATAAATATGCAAATTTCTACAGGGCGGGGTGCAATTCACCCCGGGTCTCCCTTTGTAGAGTTAAAGTAAATACGAAAAAAGATATTCTCTCAAAATATTGTAGTTCTTAAATTATTGTCATTCTCAAAGAACTGTGGTTTTTAAAGTACAGTAGTTCTCAAATCTAATGTAATTCTCAATTGAGTGTAACCCCTAAAATTCATACTGTTCTAAAATTGATACTGTTCTAAAATTGAAACTGATTTAAATTTAAACTAATCTAAAATTGAAACTGTCCTCGAACTGATATTGTTCTCAAATTGATATTGTTGTCAAATTGATATTGTTGTCAAATTGATATTGTTCTCAAATTGATATTGTTCTTAAATTGATATTGTTCTCAAATCGATATTGTTCTCAAATGTTCTCAAATTGATATTGTTCTCAAATCGGTATGTTCTCAAATTGATACTGTTCTCAAATTGATAATGTTCTCAAATTGATAATGTTCTCAAATTGATACTGTTCTCAAATTGATACTGTTCTCAAATTGATATGGTTCTCAAACTGATGTTCTCAAATTGATACTGTTCTCAAACTGATACTGTTTTCAAATTGATATTGGTCTAAAATTGATAATGTCCTAGAATTGATAGTGTCCTAGAATTGATCATGTCCTATAATTGATGCTATGCCAAATTACACGTTGCCCTAAGATTAACGTCGCCCTAGGATTCACGTTGAGCTAGGGTTCACGTGGCCCTAGGATTCGCGTTGCCCTAGGATCCACGTTGCCCTAGGATTCGCGTTGTCTTTGGATTCATGTTGCCATAGGATTCGCGTTGCCCTATGATTCGCGTTGCCTAGGATTCACGTTGCCTTAGGATTCACATTGTCCTAGGATTCACGTTGCCCCAGGATTCACGTTGCCCCAGGATTCACGTTGCCCCAGGATTCACGTTGCCCAAGAATTCTCGTTGCCCTAGAATTCTCGTTGCTGTAAAATACATAATTACTTCGCCCGAAAAATTTCCTTTGTATGGGAAAAGTGTATTTGCCGAGGTAATTTTCTTTGCATGGATAAAGTGTCATTTACCCTAGTAATCTTCTTTGCACGGGCAAAGTGTCATTTGCCTTAGTAATTCTATTTTTCATGTACCGTACCCACTACACTTTTACTTTTAACTGTGGTTACCCTTGTAGAGACGGTTCTAAATCATGTCCTTTATGTGAGCCCTTTTTTTGTAAAATCACCAAAGTCTTGACAAACTTAATTAACGAAATGTGCCTTCCGCACACGGTTCGTAATTTTTTGTAAGCCCGAACATTAGCAGTCCTCTTAGGGCTCTAAGTCAGCTTCCCTCTTTACCCTTCTGGTATTATATATAAATATATTTTTTTACTCTTTTTTCAGTTTTCTTCGTAGAACGAGAAGACTGATGAGGTATGCGTGTCGGTCGTACGACCCTGCCATCCACGGTAGCCGACCATCCCACGACGTCCCTAGCTGGCAAGACACGGTCTATTTCACGAAACTTAAATAGCATTGTCAGTTTTTCAGTACCGTAGTTCAAATTTTAGCCTCAAGTTTTACTCCACAGTCAATATTTTCGCTAAGTATTATAACAACAGGGCAGCCAGACAATCGCTTGAAGGTGAGAGCCCTAGCAGCCTTAAGGTCTAAACGAAAGGTGACACTTCATTAACTCCTCTATGCTAGTGGCTCACAGACGCTTAGCGCTGTCGAATCGTAAGATGGATTCCCATCCGGGTGCAGAATTCCGTCGGATAGTGGTGGACAGCAACTCCGAAGCTAAGATAGTTTGAGACAAGAATAAGTTGATGCACGCTGTGGTAGTTCAAAGAGTTTTTTTTGGACAGTTACCCTTTTAGATTTACTTGGTTAAATATCCCAGGCAAAGCCTGCAGAGATAGACCTTACGCCAATGGTTGGTTTGAGCAGTGACTGGGCAAAAGTCTACCCTAAAAGATTGTTGCTGTGGTTGTTAAGCCACTTCTCCGAGGAGGCACTTTATGAAGGCGCTCGTAGGTCGTACGGGAAGTTACGTGGAGTGATCCGAGCCAGTATGGAAGGTTGCAAGTCTCGGTTCATATTACCATTTACGCGGAAACACGTCCGCGGGTTTGGTAATACAGAGGGTTATACCGAATCCTTCGGGACATCTCGGTGTTGGGAGTTAACCCCACCAGCAGTTATAGTGAGAAAGTTTAAGCCTCCGTTTCCGAGTTTAACGATATCACAGAGGAGAGAACAAGGGACATATAGTATGTAAATAGAAATGGGGAACCCATGCACGAAGGTGTATCCAGACAGCATCAACGCGCATGGGAACAGCAAGTCGGGAAAGAAAAAAAAGAACAGAATAAAGCATGAGCAAGCAAGAGCATGAAATCGAAAAGGAAGCAAAGTGGGCACGAAAGACAGACGTCCCGAGGGCTTAACTAATGGCTAAGGTAACCGAACCCCAACAGTATGATGACGCCTGACAGGTGATGCGTCGCCTGACAGGCAGCTGGAATACATAGAGTTATCCTCGTGGTTAGGCCGTGGAGCGAGACCTCTGAATTATTTCCTAACGTAGCTGCTAGGGAAGTGGACGTGAGACGGTCGGCTCGTCCAGGGCATAGATCCTATGACAACAATGTCATAGCTTTTGCGATATCTGAGACGAAGCCAATTGGGCCTTACGTACCGATATGTATACCAAGTGGCTCAGAGAACCCTCTCAATATAGACATTGAGTGAGGGGAGACCGACCTGTAGTCGATACATAGAAACCTCGAGAGATGACGTGTGGCTCTGTGAGCGCCGGCTCTAAGCGTCCTGAGGTGCAAGCAACGTGATCGGCAACCCACAAAGCGGGACTTAGGTGTTCCACGCGTGCTGTTCTAATCGGTAGCCTGTGGAAGGGGCGTCAGTATAGTTATCAAGACTGGATTGTGTATAGCGTCCACCAGAAAGGTGTTGAAAGTCTGGCGGCTGGTTCAGCCAGTAACTTTGAACTAGCCCGGAGCGTAGGCGTGAAGCTTCGGAGCGGTAAGCTGTACAGTAGAGACGCTCCAAGCCGCGTGGGGCTGATTGACGTCTCTTCACCGTAGACCTGGAATCAGATTAAGAGTTACGAGGGGTGCTATAGCAGACTGCAACACGATGCTTGCCGCAGGCACAAAGGGCTCGCGACTAGAATGTCACCGCTCGCGAATGGCTTTGAACCCCTTCAGGGATATATATATATATTTTTTTTGCTGTCATGAACGAGGTATTATGGGAGACTTGAGATCTATGCTCAGGCCATACCAATAGCTGCAACAGACGCAGAGCCGCTCAAGGGGACAAGCAACATGATTGCTTGAGGCATGTATATGAACAGAGGCTAAGAGTCAGAGGTCCTTGACGGCATGCGTGACGTAATGGTACAGATCTGAGGTGACACGAACCGCCACCTGCCCTAGGAATTAGAGCCAGGGCCAGATTTCAGACTGGAAGATTCTAGGCATGCACCCTTCCCGCATCGTGGGTGAGGTACCGTAGTACAGAAGGCTTCAGCGTAATGCTGAGACCATACAAACACTCGAAACAGATGCAGAACCACCCGAAGACACGGTTAGAATCACGATAGCTGCGCTCTGCACCCTGCAACAACTAAACGTTGTGTTGCCATCTAGGAGACACGCTTTGGACGCGGGTGGCAAGAGCAGTGGGCCACTATCCCTGATAGGCTTAGTAGCGGGAAAACCGTAGTCGGCAACCCTTCGTCGGCGATGAAGTGGGGGTTGGTGGGTGGATCTCGTATCAGAATAGCGCGAGACCGCGACCCGGGAAGAGCTCTCTTACCCTGCGTTACTAGTTGAAAGAATAGGAGACTTCAGCACCATCCTACGCCCAAACCACACCTGCAAGTGCAGCATTTTTTATCCAAAAATTATTAAGTAATTTTTTGGCCATTTCTTTAGACAAATATCAAACTTTTTTCAGCCAAATATATACATATATTTTTGGCAAATTTTTTCTTTTTTGGGGGTTGCGAGCGAAGTGCTTTGAAAGGCTTGGGTTTAGCAGAACTTTTTTTTTACAAATTTATATAGGTACGAGGCAAGGCTCGCCGGGGAAGTTAGTGTCGATGCAAGTGGAGCCGGAGGGAGAGGAGTAAGCACCAGCCCCGACGGCTTCACAAGTGGGCATGAGGAGCAGAGCCAGCACACGCCTCGAGGTGACCGTCGGCTGGCCGTCTCGTATGCTACATGGCGGATAGCGGAGCCACTCGGCTGACAGCCCCTCAGACTGGCGGTGCTCCGGACTGGCGGAAGCCAATCCCTTCCCCCCCCCCCGACGCCTGACCTGTTAAACTTTTCAAAAAGAGACGGGGGTTAAACACCCTACAACCTAATGAAACGCTTCTCAAACCAAAAAAAACATACGGAAATTGTAACAATTTTTTCCTAGTGAAGCAGGTATCAGGACGTATAGGCAGCACAATTCTCTGGGATAAGTCCTACACGGTGTCAAATGAGCAAGAGGTGAGAAAAAACAAATGATGGTATCTCAAGACACATGATATGCAGACTGAAAATCAACAAAAGCAAACAGTAAAAAAAAACATTCTTTTTTGGAAAATTGATAATTTTCAACAGCAAGGCAATAACGCTAGTAATACTAGGCCTATATACAATGGCAGAAACCAAAGCATTCAACATTATACCGTGCACTGAGAAGCAAGTAACGTGGTGTTAAGTACCTATCCTCTATACTAGAATTGCAATCAGAAGCATGAACAGTTAATTACAGTGTCAGTGCATATTATTTGCCATCATTTTTACGAATGAGTACACTATAATAACACTGAAAAGAACTGTAGCTAAGGAATTGAATGTTACATGACCACTGGATAACTAGATATAATGATAGGGGGCACAGTACACAGCACTGTCTCCTGTTCCAGCAAATGCCAACACTATCGCAAGGCTCCTATTTAGTTGCATCTGCATAGCTTACTCTCTGGTAAGTCTAAAAGTCAGTAACATAATAGACACACACACGCACACACGCAAGCACGCTTGCACACGCGTACACACACACACACACGCGCACACCTACACATGCAACAGATAAAAATTTGCTCGACTTGAAAACAGAGAACACACAAGTATACAAGATAGAGGATAATCAATGTATGATATAACGATGATTTATGATTATATGTTATTTAAGCATACTTAAACACAACTATGGTGTTTCAAGAGAGACTAAGGCAGACACACGTGGTAAGTCGATAGAAAAGTGGAACCCACACACGAGGGCGTTCCTACATAGAATCAATACGCATAGGAACAATAAGCCAGTATAGAGAGGAAGAACAGAGAAAAGCAACGTGAGCACGAGAAGAAAATGCAAGGTAGCAAAGTAGGGGCGAAAGACAGATATCCCGAAGGTCCAGCTAAAGCTGAGATAACCTACTGGGACCTTCTTGGGACGCTGCTCTCCATCAAATAAAATAAGCGAACCTAACTAACCCTACCACATGGCCCATCTTGTGCCCCTGAGGGATAGGGTAAAATATGCTATAAGCTAATGACACAATACCTTATCATCAGCAGCAGGAGCTGTCCTCACAGGCACCGGGCTCCAGTCAAGTGCCGCATCGAAGCGTCTGTCAGGCTCCATATCAGCATAGAGGCCCTGAAGGTTAGCTTGGGCAGAGTTCAGTGTTCGGTCCACTGAAGTGCTGTGCACAGAGATCTCCGAGGCGTTCCAGTGTTGAGACAAAAGGTGGCCATAGTGAGCTCTGAACCACCGGCCAAGGCCCTGCTGTTGTTGTAGTCCTTTCTGAAAAGTGCATAAGGATGCAACAGTAATCTGGTTTAGTTAAATTACAACGTGCCACATAGTGTAAAATTGAGTGGCTAAAAGGTGAAGAAAGCTAAGTGTAAGCAAAGAGAGTCATGCACTCAGAAGGCAATAGCTACGAGCCTAAACAGCTGCAGGCATTGGCAGTAGTGTCACTTGGTTTGAGAAATACGGGCTCAACCCAAGGTGTGTGTGCACGCGCGCTCGTGCAAGTTTGCACTAGTACTGTATTTACATTTTTCCCACTTCACATCGTGTAGGACATAGGCCTGAGGTTCGTATTCCTTTACTATCTCCAATCTGTATCACTACCCACTGTTTCACTTCTCTTTCAATAAACATTTGATAATGATGTAGAGCTCTGCATCAGAGACTAGTCTATGTCCATACCAGGACTCTCCTAAGCAGGGTTGGCATTAAAAAAAAAAAAACGCACTTAAAAAACCCAGCCAGTAGTGTTTTTTTTTAAAGAAGCATATTTTGAGCAAATAAATGCTGGATAGCAGTGAATAATAGTTTAAATATACTCAACACCACACAACTCAATCACATATGGCATTATACTTGCTTGTATACTTCAAAAATATGTTCAGATGAACTGTGTAAAATGTACTGGAGAGCCAAATTAGTTAAATTCCAAACAAAAACTGATAACTTCAAAGTTCAAATTAATCAAAGAAACGTATTTATTAGCTACTTAGAACCACAACTGTCAAAGCATATTATAGGTGGACAGCCGGATTGGATCTTTGGAAACCTAGGTAATTATCATGGTACTTCCATTACATAGCTACTCGCCATGTGAAGCTTCAACAATTGCATTGTTGCCTAGTCTGAACTAGGCTACACATATTGCTGTGTTAGTGGGTCTTGCAGTAGTGAACACTGAACACAATGCTTACATCTGTATTAAGGTTTAGCTAATAATTGAGGTCCCATTGTTAATAATAACATGTCTTAGTCTTGTGTATCTAAGTTCTAAATCATCTCAAGGAATAAGGATTCCTTGAGAACCAGATTTCATGTGGACAGTCAAGTCTTAGGTAGTTTATACCTTAAACATAGTAAGAACTTATCTGGCTCCTTCTTACTCTTAAAGCTTTACTGCCCACAACCTTCAAAGAGTTCTTTTGTACAATAATTTATTGGGTAGCAAAGTAGTTCATGAATACATTTCTTTGGACAGTCGACTTGAACTAGATACATAGCTATTGCACAGTCTGCTCTCGCTACTTATTATTAGATATATTTCTGGTTTAATGACCACACCTTCGTCATATGTGATCCAAGCACCAAGACTTAGGTTAGAACGTCGTATCACCACAAGAATGCTTTTTACCTCAGTATTCCGGCCAGAAATGGCTAGGGCTCTAATGAATATACCCCTGAAGGCAGTGCTGCTCACGTCAACTTTGCTCCAGATAGCAGGTTGTGATTTTTTACTCTTTTTGAGCTCGCTTATCAAGACTCTAAATGGCGTAGCTAATTTATTGGTTAGGAAAGTAATGTTATTTTTTTAAACAGGAGACAAACTACTGCTCATGTTAACTTTGTCCAAGGTAGCAGGTTGTGTTTTTTTACTTTCCTGAGCTTGCTGGTCAGGAGTCTAAATGGCAGAGCTAATGTTTCACTTTTTGATAGCACTGCCGCAAACATGACTTGAGGCTGGCTATGCGTTGCAGGGTTGCATTACTAGAAAAATGTTTGTTTCTGCCACTGCACAGGGTTTCAGAGTCGGATAGTTCATGATCCTTCGACTCCGGGCCCTCCAGAATTTCCAACTCCGACTCCTGGCCCTCAAGATATTCCGGTTTCTGACTCCGATTCCTTGGTCAAACAAGTACAGTAGATATTTGATGTAAACATTAAACATGTCCAAATAATTTTTGCTAGTATATACACATATCAAGTTGAAGATGCTTGGTGTATTGTACATATACCATGATGTTTTGCATCATTTGGGAGGGACATTATATTGAGGACATTAAAAAATTTGGGTAAAACTTTCGCACCTGGTACATTATGTGAGGGGGAGCATGGGTCAGGGGGGGGGGGCAAAATAATTAATTTTTTACCGATTGGTCTGAAATTTGCATAGTAGACTATATGTATTTTTGAAGAAGAATCATATTTTGCCCATACAAGTTTTTTTTTTGTTTAGGCCTTAGTTTTTGAGATAATGGAAATATATATATATATATATATATAATATAAACCTATGAATTTTTTTCTGAATTTCAAAGGAATAGAGCTCAAAGAGTTTTCATGTTACAATAAAAACAGTTTTGGAAAAATTCAAACATTCTTCACAAAAGTACAGAGCTGGGCTCTCCATTTTCTATTCTGCCCAATTAGTACCTAACTATAATATAGGAATAAAATTCGGTTTTGAGCTGTGTTGGAAAACATAGAACAAAAATAGAAATTCCTGCTCTATAGTTTTGTTAGGGATGTTTCAAGGATACCAAAACAGCCATTGCTTTTATTTTAGCACGAAAACTTATTGAATTCTATTCCTTTGAAATGTGGAAAAACTGCATATATTTATTTTTATACATATTTCTCATTATCTCAAAAACTAAAGCCTAAATAAAAAAATTTGTAGGAGCACAATGTGTTTCTTTTTCAAAAATACATATAGCTACTATGCAAGTTTCAGAACAATCGGTCCAAAACTGATCATTTTATCCCCCCATGCCCCACTCACATAATGTACCAGTTGCAAAAGTTCTACCCAACATTTTCTCAATGTCCTCATCATATGGAATAGGAAAATACATGGTACTGTAAAACGGGGTGACCTCGGTCAGTTTAAGGAAAATATTGGACAATGAACATCCAAGCAAATGCTATAAATGGTGTGAAAAAACTATTACTCGTGAGTGAAAGATTAATACCTGTACAGTCTTAGATAGATGACTTGGGATCCTGCAATAAGGCTTTGTACATGAAAAAAATCATAAGTAAGGAGAGGTAAACCATCACTTTTTTTCCTATCAAAAAAACTTCACCGGGGCAGAAAAATTAGTGCAGTCAGTGAAAGTGAGCATACCACCATATATGGCAATCAACATGATGAGCTTCCACTTCGAGACATTTTAGACTTTGTTTAAAAATATGTCCATTTTGAGTGCTCAAAAAAATTGTCTTTGTGTCTTGTTTTTCGTGGGGTGACTTCCGACACAGTTCTGTACTAATTAGTATCATTCATTTTAGACTCCACAGCCAATTTCTCTGATTTCAGTGCCATCCAAGGCACTGCTGCAAGAATTTGGCCCAATAGATGTCTCAACTATAATGCCTCGTGGCTAAGACAACCCGAGGTGGGAGCAAATTCAACTAAGTCATTTTTGATAGCCAGCTAAGTCTTGTTTCTCATATGAATGCTGTGTCCAAAAAGGATGGCGCCGCACTGACCGCCCCATTCAGATCTCTGAATTAAAAAACATAGAAAAAGTAGGATACTTCGTGACGTGAATGATCTGCCGCGGTGGAGACAAATTTGCTTCAATGAAGGCACATTTGCTTCAGTGGAGGAAAATTCACCAGTGAGAAGTAGAACAAGATGTTGAACTCACTGTTGCTCTAAGTAACCGCCATGTATCATTAGTTCCCTTCATTTTGTAGTTCAACATGGTCTCTTTGTGTTTAGTAGAAATATGCAGTGTTTTTCCATTCCATTATTGTCATTAGCCAGCTCTCAACCCAGCTATTATTGCTAGAATTTTGCAGACTTTTTTAAAAGGCCAAATTTTAGTCCAAAGCCGCCCTGCCGTTTCCTGGAGTGGCACAAGGAGGCCAGGGAACCCATAACCTACAGCAATGGGATGGGTGTCCGAAGTCAAACCCCCCCTGTCCGAGGCCACCCCCACCCCTTGGGTGGCTTTGGACACATTTTACCCACTAATATCTCTAAAATCTTCAGGTGTGGATTTTTTTGTTTCATTGCTAACGTATAGGCACTCCATACGACTATGAATAAAACTACTAACTTTCCCTCCAGCACAAATAATGAAGAATTGGCACTGAAAAAACCCTTCATTTTGTCTGAACTCACCCCGTTTTACAGTAGTTATAGCTGTAAAAGAGAAATGTAGCTACAAAAAAATGTCCACATTTACAAATTTTTTCAACTAGCGGCTGATAATTCAGAATTAAATGTTTGTTTATAAATGGGATTCTGGAGTCGGAGTCAGGCTAAAAATGCTGACTCCGACTCCTAGAGCAAATGAGATTCCGACTCCGACTCCTACAGCAAGTGAGATTTCGACTCTGACTCCCCAATAAATCCTCCGGCTCAGGCCGACTCCGATTCCGCAACCCTGCCACTGCAATTACTGATTGCATAGATAGAACAGTTTTTTAGCAAGTTAGGTTCTTGTGAAGTACTGTACATTTAAAATAAATGTTTAGCAATTTAAATTCAGTCACGGTCAATGAGACTATAGTCCCAAGAATGTGAAGCGTTTTGCCATTTACTCTCGTGTGCAGCAAACTCAAACTGCTGCAGTGTAATTTTTTGGGAAAAAATTGAGTTCAGTGGCAGTTTTGGCTGCCTATGGATGAGATAACTTTAGGAAAGGCTGTATAGGCAGATACAATACATTTTTTGTGGCAGTTTTGGCTGCCCAATAGCTAATGGAATGACTGCAAGAAAAGCTGTCTTTTCAACCAACCAACTATAAACTTACAATGGTATAGTGTTAAAAATGAACTAGAAGTATTCCCTTTAAATTTTGTGGTTTATTAATTAGGCTTGGAAGTGCTGAAGGTGTCAACCATTATAGCTACCATTAAGAAAGTAAGAGTATTACACAAGATATGGTTGCAGTAATTCTAAGAGTAGAGTGAACAAGAACGCATTGTATGAAGGATCCTTACCTAGTGAGGAAGTTGAAAGTATTGAGTCAGCAGTTTTGGCATTTTTTCACATTAGGTCAACCCATCTGACTACATACAAGAGATTGTGGTGATGGTTCTATTCCTCTGGCAATTTTTGGGTAGGAAGATATGCATACAATTATAAACTTATGCAAACAAATATAGCTACACTTAGGACGACAACACTGTCACCTCTGTCACTTCACTCACTGGTGACTATCACCTTTCTCATTTTGTGTGTGGGTGATAAATAGTCTACTTCAATTCCTTGACAAGCAAAACACTTGTAACTTCTTTGGTTTTTCAAAATATATACCTATACATAAGTGCAGTGCCTACTTATTAAAATGAGAAGTAAATTTAATTTGTTACTGAAACGAGACTTGCTGTGGGGTAATAAGCAAAAAGTAATAACTAAAGCTAGAGGTTGAAATGTAATAGCAATAACCTTCTAGAGCTGCACAATCTTTGGTACCTTCTATACTCATCAAGTCAATGAGGCAGCCTAAGTAGCAAAGATATGATTTGCAGACTCATAAATATTGATATTTGCAGTGGCTTGCTCCGGCAGAGTACTTCTGTCAGTAGCACTTAAACTCGCGTAGCCGAGGCTTCTCCATGACAGGAGGACAGTTCAGAGTTGTCACACTCATTTAAGACAGATAAGTACTCTTCCAGAATTTTCCAAATTTGTTCAATTTTTCACTATTTGTGCTGTATTTCATCAGTATTCATGCCAAAATCTGAGTTGAGTTTGCTTTTAGGCGTTTCTGTGAAGTTTAGACGAAGTCTCAGATTTTATTTATAGTCATGCCTTCTTGCATCCTTATTCTTCCTTGCAGCATACATTAGGCCGGACAGCACCCTCCAGCGTCACTTGTTGACGACTCGCGACAGAGTGAATATCTCAACAGCCTTCCTCCACCTCTAAATTAAGTTTTAACTTTTCAAGTTCCAAACTTCAGTGCTCAGTGCCTTAACCTTCTTTTGGATCCCACCTTTGGGACTCTAACTCAAAACCAGTGACTGCCTTTGGGACTTAGAAAAATTTTCTCATCCAGCTGTATGGACTTAGAAAATTTTTCTAAAATAACTTTTTGGACTTAGTCTCAGAATGAAGAGATCCGTTTGAGACTTAGCCTCAGAATGGAAGGACTTGTTGACACTTAGCCTCAGAATGCAAGAGCTTGTTGACACTCAGCCCCAGAATGGAAGGCCCTAACGACACTTGGCCTCAGATTGGATGATCTGGTCTACACTTAACCTAATTCCTGGTTGGACTTAGGTTTTTTCTGAGGTACAATAGTACCTGACGGCCTTCTCGAACATGGAAGTTTTTATACTTAGTCCTTCATTTGGACTTAGTCCCAGCACTACAGGCACTGGTGGCACTTAAACTGATTCGTTTGAAAGATAACTGAAGATCGTCTAAGCCTTCTAAATTAAGAAGACTTAAACTTAAATTCCTATTGAATTAAATTCTTAAATTCTCAACTTCGCCAAACACTTTGAAAGTTTTTGGGAGTTTTTGCATTTCGGTTTACACCTTGAAACAACTTTGAATTTAAACTGAATTTTTGAGAATCCATTCCCAAATCAAATTTACTTTTGGAAATTTGAGAAACTGCGCAATTTTGGAAACTTTTGGAAGTTTTTAAATTCGGTATTCCCTTTTGGAATCCCCTCCACTCAGTGGGCTTAGTCTTCTCTTCTGGTATACTGCCTTCAGCTATCAGAAGCAGACAAGAGTCTAGCGTGGGGTTATTGAACATTAGACATTAGAATCTTAATTTGAAAAATGAATAAAACTTTAGAATGTGATATTATAAATGTTTGCTAGCAGGTGTGAACTTCAGTGCAGGGTTGCGGAGTCGGAGGGTTTAAGGTCCGACTCCGACTCCTGGCCCTCCAGAATTTCCGACACCGACTTCCAACTCCGACTCCTAGGTCCAACTAGTAGATATTTGATGCAAACATTAAACATGTCCAAATAATTTTTGCTAATATAAACATATATCAAGTTAAAGATGTTGGGTGTTTTGTACATATACAATGATATTTTGCATCATTTGGAATATTAAAGTGAGGACATGAGGACAATAAACAAATTTTGGTAAAACTTTTGCACCTGGTACACTATGTGAGGGGGGCGGGGGGGGGGGCAAAAATTGGGGGGGGGGCATAATGTACAAGGTGAAAAAGTTCTACCCAACATTTTCTCAATGGCCTCATCA
>LQNS02278001.1:4936508-4949129 GCA_001587735.2 Parhyale hawaiensis
ATGAGCTGAATTGAATGCTTTCTATGCTGAACCGATAGCAAAAATATTGAAGTTTATTGCCCTATTTTTAGTTTGGCGAAACTCTGCATAGTTTTGTTTTTACAGCCCTCAATATGGCGTGACAGAGTGCTGTCCGAGTTACCCCGGGTGTCCCGAGTTACCCCGGTTGACGGTATGCCGCGATAGACCGATAGTGAATCCTCTGTATGACGGTCTGATGAAACATAACACAAAGCATTCCTTGCGATGATGTAGAGTTCAGCTAATGTCACGGAGTATAACATGTTCTCTACACTTCTCAGTGCCTGTTACATGTCCTTCTTGACGTATTTCCTCCAAAATAAATGCTACTAAAAACTAGTTTATAAAGCCGCACTGTCGCTATTAGTGCAAAGTAATATCCAGTGCCAGTATCTAGTGCCGCATTTGACGTTATTGGTACATTTTTTCATGTAAATACCTACTAATAATTATCACCGGGAATAATAATGAATGTTTCCATCACTTTCAAATTAAATCAGACCTTTTTACTGAAAAATATCATTGATAAAAACATTTTATTGGGTGTCCCAACTTACCCCAGCAAGGTGTCCCGAATTACCCCGGGTTGCGGGAATGGCCGCCATTTTGTTTTGAGAAGTAGATAAATTCTGATAATTGTTATTATTATTGAAACTTCACGCTTGAGCTCCCACGGACAGGTAATACAACCCAAATGAAGTATTTGCCAACACCCTAGGCTACATTCCATCTACGCAACTTTTTGCTCTCCGCCTTTTAGATTTTCATTCCCAGACCATAGCAGGGGGGTTTTGGAAAAAACGAAAAATGCCGTTTTTTCTATAATTTTTTTCTAGTATTTGCATGAGCTGAATCGAATGCTTTCTATGCTGAACCGATAGCAAAAATATTGAAGTTTATTGCCCTATTTTTAGTTTGGCGAAACTCTGCATAGTTTGGTTTCTACAGCCCTTAATATGTTAAGTGAGAGTGCTGTCCCGAATTACCCCGTCGTACGGTACTACATCCTCTACTGGCGCCCACACACTTTGTCAACTGCCTCAGCAATACGAAAAGTGTCAATTCTAGATAATAATGGATTGGCAGTGCTAGACATATTTAGTCTACTTGCTTATTGGAGTCTGACAGCTTATCTAGGTACTCAGATGTGTTCAGAATTAGCCGTGCTGATCGGGGAGGTTCAGAATGTGATACATTGGTGGGAGGTATTGCTCCTTCTGTTACCACATCATTGCTATCTGCATCCATGTGCATATCATTGTCAGATTCTGGGATTATTCCACTGAATATAGAGGAGCTATTGCTGAAGTTTGGGTAAAAATTTCCTTCAAGCACCCAAAAAATTTTTTTAATTGACTCGTTTTTTAATGCAGATTAAAAAATGAAGTCCATTTTTATTCGTCGGCTCTACTTTTTGAGATATATGACTTGTGACTGCACTCCTATGGGAAAAAATAGTAGCTACTACCTGGCAATGGCACAGGGCAATGGAAAACCCTTTAACCCATTAGTGACGGCACCAAAAAATAGGTTAAATTTAAACAAATTTTATATGTAAGTTATGCATATCGATTTTAATGAGAGCAAATAAACCATCCATCCATATATAAAGGTTATGCTTTGGTGCATTGGCACATTCAACATTCCTAACCCTCAATAAGCTAATGGAACTCATGTAGCTAATTGCACAACAATAGAGCATTTTGATTATCAAATAAAATTATAGCACAAAACAAGGAAACAATTGAAATTCACTATGAAAGTTTCCTGATTATTCTTTCATACTCTCGCTCAGCTAATCATAGGAACACGTCCCATTGATAAAGTTATTGCTTAGGATAATTCTCACTGTACATCTTGTGTAACCGCTTATCGCCTTAGACGCATTTCAGACGAGTATTGTTGCTGAACATGTTGCATCTTCCTTTACTACAACGCCGGGGCTCCACTGGAGAGATAAGTGATGTGCAACGCGACAAATTTGTTGTACGACAAAATATAACGGAGGGTACAGCAGTCTGTTGTCCCTACCGCCGCAACTGCGATGCCTCGTGGCACCTGTGCATTGCTGCAACACGACTCTCGGAATATTTGCATTGCATCACTTATTGCTTTCTGTGGGGTCCCAGCTTAAGTCTCAAAGAAATGGGTCACATTGTCATAGCGGACAGCCTCTGATACTGATGATGCTGGGCTCCGTGTCCCTCTTGCTTTGTACTCCAAGGCTGGGGCCCCACAGAAAGTACCAAGCGGCGCAATGCGATTTTTACAGCAGGGTACAGCAGACTGCTGTACCCTGCGTTACACTTTGTCGTTCAACAAATTTGTCACGTTGCACGTCGCTTGTCTCGCTGGAGGGACCCTGGCCCACAAGAGTACGAGCTAGGTAGCTACCTCTCGTCTGGAGTCTTTGTGAGTCTGCTTTGAGAAAGGATTCACATACGGGAAGAATCTGAAGATGGCAACCACTGGCGAGTTCAATAACTGTGAGAATATACCTAGCACAATTTTCTGGATCCTAGCCTGGGCCCGTAGGAGGACATTTGGTCATGCACAGTTACTTCACCTACACCGCGGTAATACATGTGGAGCATGAATGGTTAGTTATAGCTAGGAAGTTTAAGCCGTCGTTTCCGAGCAGAACGATATCACAGGAAACTGCAAGGGATATATAGGCTAGTAGCTATGCCAAGAAAAACGGGGAACCTACGCACGAAGGTGTTTCCACTACACAGGATCAACCCGCATGGGAACAGCAAGTCGGGAAAGAAGAGGAAGAACAGATAAAGCATGAGCAACTAGGAGTATGAAAACGGGAAGGAAGCAAAGTGGGCACGAATGAGAAATGTCCCGATGAACAATGAATGGTTGGTCGATGGTCTTTTCCCCTTGATTCTTCACCCACCTCTGTACTTTTTGGACCGGTGAAACACCATTAAAGCTACTAACAACCGTCACAGCACTGTTGTTGTTCCAGCGAGTGCATAAAACTGTGCAGTTTGTTCTGTAATCATAGTAACTTCTCTGTTCTTTCGCGTGAAAGTTTCCTTGATATGAGCGGACAGTTTCCTGTACGGTTATATTTGATAGTTTCACATGCTCTTAGGTCCACTTTTCGCCAGATCTTCCATCAGAGCCGTATTGCTGTTTTCCAAGGGCTCACGAATATTTTTTTATGACTTGGGGCCCCAAAGGCAGTTCTTATTATCATCCTTGTCCCACAGGAGAAGAGTAGCTGAGCTATGTATGTTTTATAAGGTGTACAATAATGAGAGGCATTGGTTGTATTCTTCTATCCCTGCCCTCAAGGTTTTTGGGAGAGAGACTCGTGCTGCGTGCGGAGCGCACTCTTTCACTTTGGAGGCTGTCATATGTCAAACTAATCAGTTCTGTTGGTGCTTCGTGCCCTGGTTGGCTAAAGTTTGGAATTTGTTGCCTGCATTGGCTTTTGGTCGTGTTGGCCTGCAGGCTTTCAAGTCGGCTGTTAATGGTTTTTTGCTGGATTTCCTTTAGCAGAGTTTTGGGCTTCCGGTGTTGCAAATGCTTCATTTGGGTTGTATTACCTGCCCGTGGGAGCTCAGGCGTGAAGTTTTAATAATAATAATTAGCATGAGAAGTTAAACTAGAAACCATTAGCACAATACATCATCCACACCTTGAAGCCAAATGTTGCCAACTTATTTCTTAAACTCGTTCATCAAAGTCTGCAGAATATGACTTTCTGCACCTCTAAACCTTTAAGTGACCAACGTTCCAATATTGGGAATCTAGAACAAAATCGTTCTTATTGTCAAAACTGGGAAAGAATATGTATCATATGGGCATCTGTGCTACTGGAGATTTGGGGCTGGTGCTGGGGTTTTTGAGGGGGTTTTGCGTTGCCACTGTTTTTTATTCTAAGGTGTTGCCTGCTAATACTGCTGCTGAATGGAGTTTGAAAGGGTACCCAGGCATTGCACCATCTTCCTGAAGTTGCATTCAAGGCAGTGGAAAGGCTCAAGAGCAGAATGATCATCTTTGCGAATGACAAGGAACCGGAATCTGCTGCCTCGCGTCCTGGGCATATAAAATCATTGCCAAGACACCGTCCGTGTCTGGTAGTTCTGTTGACGAGCTCCACGTCTGAGTCAGAGGTCAGTGTTAGACTGAAGGTGGTAAAACGTGAGTTGAAGTTTTCCCCTGCAGAGTGTTATTGATATCGAGTCTTTGCGGGCCATTCATTCTTCAATGGAAGGGAGACTGATTTTAGCTATGGAACGTCTTGACTCTCGTTCTGTCCTTGTTCTCGAGCCTCATGACCGAACTACTGGGCACTCTTTCAGTGCATTCTTGGCTTCTTTTGAGATGTACTGTCGCCATGCATTTCATGGTGGTGAAGAGTCATGGGTCCCTAAACTTGGCCGTTATCTTGTTGGTGACATGCATGGTGCATTCATGGCACACAGAGCTCCTACTGATCCATACCGAGATATTAAAGTCAAGTTGCTTGCATGGTATGAAGAGTCCAAATCACGCCGTGAGTCAAGTCGGGTGTAGCAGAGCCATGTTTTCTAAGTCAAGGCTGTTCGACGAGATGGTGCGTCTGTGTGCTTATCTGCTGCCAGATTGGGGAACCTCTTCCGTCTAGCTTAGCCTATCCTAGGAAGAAAGTTGCAACCAGTCACACCCTTCATAGTTTCTGAGATCTATACCTCGCAAGTACCACAAGAAGATCAAGAGTTCCATGAACTTGGCCAAAGTCGTAGATGGCACCACGTTGCATTGGTCGCACATTGTGAAACTTGTCGGTCTTGAAGAGGCTCTAACTTCTGAAGAGTCTGCTGATGAGGCTCAACCATCAGGTTTTCAGGTTAACCTTTCGACCTGCGTCTGTGTCAAGATCTGATACTACGACTCAGCATTTTTCTGGCATTCGGTCATCCTTTCAGGGAGCACTGGGCTGCTCTAGTTTAGTCCCGCCTTCCGGACGTTCTGGTGCTTTAGTGTTTCGAGGTGTTAGATTTGATGAACCAGAGCATTCTTTGGCTGTGACTTGTCACTTTTGTTGAAAGTTGGGTCATATGAAGCGAGATTGTCGTCATAGACTTGGTCTTTACTTGGTTTGTGGCTCATCCAGTCTATCCTCGTCGTTAGTCTGCCTCACGCTCAGTTGAAGGTGCCTCTGAAGTTAAGTCTTCTGACAGTCATGCTTCGAAGCAGAACCCTGAGTCTCTTGGAGTCCACTTTGCTAGTGAGGATGGAGAACCTGTCACGGCTTCGCGAAACATGAACAGTCAGGAGAGTCACCTCAGACCTGAGTGATGTATCTCCCATTCAGGAGGAGTTTTCTAGGGGTGCTGGTAAAGTTGAGGCTGCAGTTAAGTGTTCTGATGCGTCTAGTAATGATTCCAGTGGAGATACCTCTGTTGCTGATGAGTCTTCGGTTTGTGATGGTTAGTCCTCTGTTCTCTCCAGTGCTTCAGGCGATGCTACTTCTAATGCTCTTTCTGCTCTTGATCCAGGTTTGCCACAAGTTAGCCTTGTTGCCTTGAATTCGGTTCCTGTGAAAGTTGAAAATAAGGATTTGGTAGCATTAATTGATTCTGGCGCAACTGTAAGCTTAATTAAGCAGTGCAACATTGATGTTGTTCTGATAGACAGCAAGTTGTTGGTCTGGGTGGTTCCACACCTTTCCTGGGTTCTGTGTCATGTCAGATTAGTTTGCATGGAATCCCTTGTATTGATCAGTGCATCTTGGTTCTTCCTGATGCTTCTCTGGATCACGATGTGATTCTTGGTAGTGAGTTTCTGAAGGCTAATCGCATTATTGACATGGAGAACCGTACTTTGAGGTAGAGTTTTTCAGTTGGCTGGACCGACCCTTATGACGGAGCTGTTATGCATGCTAAATTGCCATTGTTCGTCTTAGCAGATATGTCAGTTGTCTCGGGAGAGTGTACTTTCTTATCCTACTAGTGATTATTACTATGATGGTGATATTTGCTCTGGCCATTTGCATAGAGTTGAAGGGATCTTGACTTTTCAGTAGCCTGGTACCAGTGGCAATGTGTTAATTTCTAAGCCTTCATGCTTGCAGGGTTCTTCTGATGTGATCCTTTCACTCCTGGTATCAGTATCAGCTCTCAAGTCTCTCTGCTATCTGTTTGAGATGGTCAGTAATAAAGACATTAATATTGGTAGCATTATCTGGAAGCTGGCATTGGTTTAGACCTAGACTCTGTCTCCACTGGTCCCATGGGAAATTTTTCAGCTGGAGCCAAGGGGCAGGTTGAATTTCTTCTGTTAGTGGTGCTGGGCCTATTTGCACCAGAATTTGATAATGGTCACTACCCGAGCACTCCATTCTTGACATAGTCAATCCGGGCATCAGGTCAGGTGAGCAGAGACAGACATCGAGACGGGATGTAGTTGAAGTGGTTCGGTCTGTGTAGGTGTAGAAGTTTAGAGGATTTGCTAGATTTACATTTTCTATTTCTAAGACGGTTTCAAGCGAGTTACCAGTATGATTTAGAAAATCCCCACTTTGAAGAAGTGGGGTGTGGGCATTCATATCCCCTACTATTAGGAATGGTTGTTGAAGCTGATGAATATAGTGGAGTTCTGCAATACTAAGATTCTTAGATGGGTTATAACAGTTTATTAAGAGTCAAAAGTTGCTGTTGCTGCAATTGGATAGCAATTGTCTGGAATTCTAGGACCCCATCTTGCCATGCATGTAGTTGCAGTTCATCAGTATAGATATCTCTTCTGATGAGTGTCCCCACACCACCCCCTCGCGTTGGTCTGCTGCACCAAAATGCTCTGTAGTTAGGAAACTTTGGACATTGACCTTTTAGCCAAGTTTCAGTGAAGCAGACAATGTGTGTTTTGTCTGATACTAACATTCTTGATTTCTGTTGTTTTATTTGTTAAGCCATAGCAATTGAAGATGATTACTTCTAGAGCCATGTTGAATAATTAAGGAGAGAGGTTGTTGACTTGTGTTTTACAGGTGGTCCCTGCTTCCATTGAGACCTTCGTGGCTTAGCACCTGTAGATACATTAAGAGGGGAAATATTTTGGGGATCAGGGGGCTCCTTTTCATTTAACTGCATGGCTTCATCTGATGTGATGTTTTCATGCACTTTCTGATTGGAATAGGCTGCAGGGAATGTGAGGTCAGTGAAATTGTGCTTAAAGCACGAGAACAGCAGTCTTACTCTGTTAGGCATATTTTCTTGGCTGAGATTTAATGACAGTGCTTCGCAGAGGCTGGTAATCAGTTTGCTAAGGATATCATTTATATTTGAGGGGGCTGACTGCTGATTTTGTGAAGAGTTTTCAGAATGTGTTGAGTCTGTTGAGCTGTCATCTCTTGCCTCAGCTTGGGTAGATTGTGATGTGGTAGATTAGATTAGATTAGATAGGCGGCAGTAGACAAACCAATAGGCCCATTCCCAAAAAGATACCGGAACATACGCCCCGGCACTCTATGAGCTATTGCCATTATGTTAGTGGGATTTAGAGGACAGGAGAAAAGAGAGAGAGAGAAAAAAAAAAGGGGGAGGGTGAAGAGTCAATGCCCAAGAGACGATCATGAATGCACGCAAGCACGTTCAAGAGCCGCTGACATGCGGAGCTTAGAGACATCAAACTGTGTAGTTGGAGCGAGAGAGAGAAGGAGATGGAATAGGGTTGCCTTGGAAGCTTTGGCCGTTAAGTGTTTGCAACTCCCGGAGGAGTTCTTAGTTGCAGAGGATGTCTCTCCCAATATACATCAAGACAAATTTTAAACGCGTTGACTGACTCCGCACTAACAACATCGGAGGGGAGTCTATTCCAAATGCTGACTATGAAATACGGAAAGAACTGCTGACTTAAGGTTGTTCTCCTGACACAAGGAGTTCCTCTGTGTCATCGGCAAAATTTGGTAGTTTGAGACTCTTGACAGTTGCAACAGCTTCAGTAATTTTCTCGAAGATCCGATCGTAACTCTTACAGTTATGTTTTGACCAACATTAGTCAAACACACAAACGGACACACCGATCATCATCAAAACTTAGGTCACTTGTGTCGTTTGAGATTTCTAACAATTTCAAACAAATTCACGAACATTCATTTATATCTTGTTGTGTTATGTAACTGACAAACATTAATCCGGTGTTTCCCATTGAAGGTGCGTATGAACCTCCTTTAGGTTTACGCACGTATATGACGTTTGAAGCTTCTTTGATAATATTTTATATCTTCTATCGCATTGGTGATATGGATCAATACTTAATGTTATATAAGGAGAAATGTATACTTCGTTGAACTATCACATAATTTTTTATTTAGAAAATTCATTTATTATTATATTGTGGGTTTTCCCGCTGTATTAGATACAAAGACTATATAACAGCGATCCAATATTTTGTATGTTATGGTTTAGAAGTTGAGTCGAACTCAAAAGAGTTCTATTAGAATAATTTAGGCCAGGTGCACAATGTCTGGCAGGAAATAAGGCGCGAGTATCTACAACTCCACATGGCTCGGTCGAACGAAATCGCTCAGCCGTGCGGTGCAGAGAAGGAGACGAAAAACGAAAAGAGAAGAAGACAGATGAAAGTGAACACTCGTGCGGGGAGTCCCTTCCGTGGCCCCCACAACGAAGCAGATAGGAGTCCCATTGGATGGTTCGCTTACCACCATTCGTTGGCCCACCTCGCGGAACAGAAGGGGAAATATAGATAAGCTACCCAACCTAACCTACCTTCTCAGCAGGAACTGCGGCCAAATGCTACATCCCCTGTGGAGAAGGCACTCGGGACCCTTCGGTGCGTGATGCCCAACATTTCCTAAAGTGGATTCTTCAGTTTGTGTCGCAAAACTAGTGGGAAACTGCATCTGGGTGCCAATGCTGCGGGCCTTAGGCTTAGTAGATGATTGTTTCAAAGTTCGTTTGAGTGCACTGCTATATCCACTGAGCTGAGGATTAGCGCTGATGTTTGGCTGAGCATCCAGTGATGGCATGGGGGAGCTATTTGATGAAGATGCACTGAGGGTTGGTGAGGTACTAATTGTAATCACTTCTTGTGCTCTAGTTCTTTCAAGTTCCAAAGCATCTTGGATGAATTCACATTGCCTTGAATTTGCAAAATGCCCAATACCACAATTACAGCACCTAGGGTCACTGGCTTTGCAGTCTTTCAAATCATGTGAGCCATTGCACTTTAGGCAGCGTGGTTTGCTTTTGCAATTCTTTGCCACGTGTCCCAGGCGCTGACAACTAAAGCATTGCGCTGGGCTGAAGATATAGGGCCTTATTTTATATGTCATGAGTAGGCTACAATTTGTATTTCTTGTGGCATTTGTCCTTTGCTGAATTGAAGTCGAACTGATTCAGATGGCTGTATTTGGTTCTGTTTCTTTGAGGTAAGTCGATCAATCTTAATTTTCTTTGTGGTATTTGCTTCATTAAATGAGGACTGAAGATCTGGGAGGCTGGCAGAAGTAGCGATTGGAGATATCACTCCGTAGTCATAACGGTCACGATGAGGGGTTCTACACTCCACCGGCCAGTCTCCAAGATGGTCAATTTTTAAAAGCCTGTCAAGGTCTGATGGCGAGACGTCAGTTACATCTATGTCCAGGGTTTCTCCTTTTCTATTAGTTTGCACACCTTTAACATTCACTGTTTTAAAAATACTATTTTCAAATACAGAAGCAAGCAGGGTAGGATTTTTAAACATATCTGAACTTTTGGATCCAGTGGGCTTCACCAGTATGATAGCCTCTAGGGTGTCAGCTCTGGATGGGTTTTTGTTGAGTTTTCTCTATTTCTCAAGTTTATTGAGGTGTCTGAAGTTATTTTATAACTAAACTGTGTGAGATTCTCATTTAACCCATCACTCTCGTTTTCTGGTGATTACCTGCGTTTCTTGGTTAGCTTCTTGAATGCATCTCTATTTTTATTGGCATCAGTAGAAAGCTCTGGGCTAGGCTGACAGTCAAACTCTTCCACCTCAGAGAATATTGGGTTTGATCCCTCATCCCCCACAGCTAAGGCACCTACACTTGCACAAATGCGATTGCTTTCTCCATTTGATGGGTCCCACGAATCACCCAAAGGAATCCAAAGGAAACGAATCACCCAAAGGAAGTGAAGATCTGTTAACTAGTAGACAAGTTTTAAACGATGAAAACTAGCTCCAAATGATGAAAACAAGTAAAAAAAGTTCTAAATGATGGACACAAGTTCTAAATGATGGACAGAAGTTCTAAATGATGGACAGAAGTTCTAAATGATGAAAACAAGTTCTGAATAGTGGAAACAAGTCCTGAATAGTGGAAACAAGTCCTGAATAGTGGAAACAAGTTCTGAACAGTGGAAACAAGTTCTGAATAGAAGAAACAAGTTTTGAATAGTGAAAACAAGTTTTGAATAGTGCAAACAAGTTTTGAATAGTGCAAAAAAGTTTTGAATAGTGCAAACAAGTTTTGAATAGTGCAAAAAAGTTTTGAATAGTGCAATCAAGTTTTGAATAGTGCAAACAAGTTTTGAACAGTGCTAACAAGTTTTGAATAGTGCTAACAAGTTCTGAATAGTGCAAACAAGTTCTGAATAGTGCAAACAAGTTCTGAATAGTGCAAACAAGTTCTAAATAGAAGAAACAAGTTCTGAATAGTGCAAACAAGTCCTGAATAGTGTAAACAAGTTCTGAATAGTGCAAACAAGTTCTGAATACTGCAATAAAGTTCTGAATAGTGCAAAAAAGTTCTGAATAGTGCAAAAAAGTTCTGAATAGTGCAAAAAAGTTCTGAATAGTGGAAACAAGATCTGAATAGTGGAAACAAGTTCTGAATAGTGGAAACAAGTTCTGAATAGTGGAAACAAGTTCTGAATAGTGGAAACAAGTTCTAAATAGTGGAAAAAAGTTCTGAATAGGGCAAACAAGTTCTGAATAGTGCAAACAAGTTCTGAATAGTAGAAACAAGTTCTGAATAGTAGAAACAAGTTCTGAATAGTAGAAACAAGTTCTGAATAGTAGAAACAAGTTCTGAATAGTGGAAATAAGTTCTGAATAGTGGAAACAAGTTCTGAATAGGATAGAACGGGGTGATTTTGCCGCAAAAGCACTTTTTTTAATGTCACAGAAATACGGTGAAGGTCATGGCATATGTTAGTGCAGTTTATATACATTCAGGGTTTTGGCTGTAGGTGTGCATTATTTTTTTCTAAAAATTTTTTTTGACTGTAATAAGGACTTGAAAAAAAGGGGCATGCGCGGCGAAAACACCCCGCTATCGGGGTGTTTTTGCCAACCCCATTTTTTGTTATAAAATGACTTCTGTTGAGAAGATAATGGTTAGGAATAACTCCTACTGCTAAAAAAAACAAGGACTACTTGCTCAAAAAAATTATTTTTGTGTATTGTTTTTTGTGGGGTGACTTCAGACATCTGTCTGTACTAATCAGTTAACACATAGTCAATAGTCATTAAACTGTTCGTGTGAGGGCGAAATTTTTATGCAAATAATAGGCTCGGCATTGTTCCTTAATTAACAGAATATGTAGACACATGCGATTGTCATTAAACTGTTCGCGGTGGGTGGTGGGGTAAATTTTTCATCCAAATGCTGAGTTTGACCCATCTAGATGATGCAGTCAACTACCTCTAGCTTGACCAAAATACTGCTTGAGTTAATAATCTGTGGGAATAATGAGGCATTACCTAAACATGAAAAAGTAGGTAGCCTACACCTAAAAAGTTGAAAATTGTCACTATTATTATGTACTGCCCCTCCCCCTTCCTATAGCAATGAAATGCATCTTAAATAGCCTAATTTGATCTTTAGTAACTCCTCTACCACTGGACACTTCCAGATTTCCTGTATGTCAGTTTCATTTTGAGATATAGGCTCTATAAAGAAAAAAAACACCTGCGGCGAATTCACCCCACGGCGAAATCACCCCGTTCTACCCTAGTGAAAACAAGTTCTGAATAGTAGAAACAAGTTCTAAATACTGAAAACAAGTTCTGAATAGTGGAAACAAGTTCTGAATAGTGCAAACAAGTTCTGAATAGTGCAAACAAGTTCTGAATAGTGCAAACAAGTTCTAAATAGTGGAAAGAAGTTCTGAATAGCTGGTGAAAACAAGTGCTGAATAGTGGAAACAAGTTCTGAATAGCTAGTGAAAACAAGTGCTGAATAGTGGAATCAAGTTCTGAATAGTGGAAACAAGTTCTGAATAGTGGAAACAAATTCTAAATAGTGGAAACAAGTTCTAAATAGTGGAATGTTCAACATGGACCACCTTTGTTCAACATGGACCACCTTTGTTCAACATGGACCACTTTTGTTCAACATGGACCACCTTTGTTCAACATGGACCACCTTTGTTCAACATGGACCACGAAACAAGTTGTAGCATCGACCGGGGTGATTCATCGCATTTTCCGCACACTTTAAAATTAGAGCCGGTTGGGGCAAATCGTGTGCGTCGGAAACCCGGGGCAAATCGTTCGCACCCCCCCCCCCCGCAAACGAAGTGTCAGAGGGGAATGACAAAAATACAGAAAGAAAGCCCCATCCTTCTAGTATTACCCCAGCAAATATGATTGGGATCCATTGAAGTT
>LQNS02278001.1:4997136-5019969 GCA_001587735.2 Parhyale hawaiensis
ATCACAAAAAATTTTTACTATCGAGAAGTTGGCGTGCGCGAACGTAGATTTGATTTTCCTTCAAAATGAGACCATTTTGGAATAAATCTACGGATTTTTTAACACATTTTTCACTATTTGAAGTTGAAATACCGTTAGATGGCCATGATTCTTGGTACCTCTATCGAGACATTAGCCACCTAACGGTGGCCTCCTCGCGGCGAGCCTTGGGTTGGATTGCTGCCCGATTATGGACATTCATTAATTCTAGGCAGCTTCCAAGCAGACAACTAGTTAATATTCAAACCAATTTTCATTTTTTCAATTTTTTTACTTGAATTAAATGGGGCAAAATTTCGTAAATGATATGGAAAATACCCAAAATCTATTGAAATTAACAAAAAAGATGAGCTTTGCGCAATATCTTACACTTTTTAAAATTAAATACGGCTTTAATGCTGGTATCAGCGGACCCAATACTTCGTATTGGCAGGTGTTGCCAAGTGCCAAATGGTGTTTCAGTTATTTGTAAAAATTCTCAAAAAATGTGTTTATTTTGCTAACATTCAAAACTTTGACCCCGATGCGCAACATCTAAACATTATCCTAGGACCTTCAAATTTTAACACATGTATTTTATCACCATTTGGCATGTTTTTACAGGTGTGGCCAAAAAAAAATTTTCGATACACCCTAATGTATATATTCCCCTAGTTAAGAGAAGAAGGGCACATTTATGTATATATTACGTTCTTGGAAGGGGACATCTTCACAACGAGGAAAATGAGCGCACGCCCTCCCCCTGAATAGGTGTAGCTATCCATCGCTACGCAAAGAGGACGTGAAATAAAATTTACAGACTGTTCCGCCGTCTCAATTGTAAATGCGCGCCTAGATGCTGCTCGGAGATTTTAATGGACATATTGGATATGTTGGGGATCAGATGCTGGATAGGAATGGCACATTTGTTCTAGACATTATGGAAGCTTATAATATGATTCTATTGAATGGAGATGACAGATGTTTGGGAACCATTACTAGAGAGGAAAATGGAAATAAAAGTAGTATTGATTTTATATTGGTGAATAAATAAATGTATGATAACTTTAGGGACATGAAAATTGATGAAGAGAAAGCAACATATGATGTATCCGACCATTGCCTATTGCAGGTTAGATTCAGCATTCCAGAGAATTGCAAAGCTCTAACAATTACTGAAGATATAGCATACTATTGTGTAAAAGAACAAATGAAAGAGACCTTTTTTACTAAATTAGAATGATTTATTCATCAGCCGAAGGAACTACTAACTTTTGAGGTATTTAATACACTAATCCAATCCTCAGCACAGGAAACACCGCTGAAAAAATACACGCAGAAGAAAGATGTAAATAGGAAAAAAACTGATCCAGTATGGTTCACCCAGAAAATGGCTGATGGTATAAAGAACAGGGTTGCGGAGTCGGATGGGTCAAGGTCCGACTCCGACTCCTGGTCCTCCAGAATTTCCGATTCCGACTCCTGGCCCTCAAGATTTTATGACTTCGACTCGACTCCTTGGTCCAACAAGTAGGTAACTAGATATTTGATGTAAACATTAAACATGTCCAAATAATTTTAGCTAGTATAAACATATCAAGTTAGAGATGCTAGGTGTATTGTACATATACAATATTTTGCATCATTTGGGAGATTAAATTGAGGATATTAAATTAATTTGGGTAAAACTTTCGCACATGGTACATTATATGAGGGGGGCATGGGGGCAAAATAATCAATTTTGGACCAATTTTTCTGAAATTTGCATAGTACAGTATATGTATTTTTGAAAAAAGAAACACATTTTGTTCCCACAATTTCTTTGATTTAGACCTTAGTTTTTGAGATAATGGAAATATATACATATATATACCTATGCATTTTTTAAATTTCAAAGGAATAGAACTCAATGACATTTCATGCTACAATAAAAACAATGACAGTTTGGGAATCCTTGCAACATTCTTAATAAAATTACGGAGCTGGCCTCTCAATTTTCTATTCTGTCCGATCACTACCTAACTAAAATGTAAGGGAAAAAATTGGTTTTAAGCTGCGTTGAGAAAATAAATAAATTAGGAGGGCAAAAAGGGAGAATCCTGCTCAATAGTTTTGTAAGGAATGCTTCAAGGATTCCAAAACTGTCATTGCTTTTATCCTAGCACGAAAAATCATTGAGTTCTATTCTTTTGATACTTAGAAAAAAATGCATATAGCTATATTTATAGATATTTCTCATTATCTCAAAAACTAACGCCTAAATCCAAACATTTGTGGAAGCAAAATGTGTTTTTTTTTCAAAAATACTTAAACTATGCAAATTTCAGAACAATCAGTCCAAAATTGATTATTTTGCCCCCTCACATAATGTACTGGGTGCAAAAGTTCTACCCAACATTTTTTCAATGGCCTCATCATATGGAATAGGAAAATACATGGTAGCTATAGCTTTAAAAGAGAAATGTACAAAAAAAATATCCACATTTACAATTTTTTTTTTTTTGTATGTGGAAATTCTTTTTTTTTTTTTCAAACCTGTGACTGAAAATTCAGAATTGAATATTGATTATTTGTTTATAAATGGGATTCCGGAGTCGGAGTCGGGCTTAAAATTCCGACTCCAACTCCTAGAGCAAGTGAGATTCCGACTCAGACTCCACCTCAAACCTCCGGCTCCGACTCTGCAACCCTGATAAAAAAGAGAAGACATTTTAACAGATTGGTGAAAAATGCTGCAAATGAGGAGGAGAAAGAACATTATTTGAAGCTGTATAAAGAACAAAAGAAGCAGGTGCAACAGCTAGTAAAACTAGGCATTGAAGAATATGAAGTGAAAATCACTAAATAAATCCGCCAGTGCTAAGACACCAAGAAACTTTGGAAGAAAATGAATAGGCTGAGGGGATGTAATAGGAAAAGTGACATGGCAATATATGATGAGGGTGGGAGAGTGGTGGAGGGGCCTGCCCTAAGGGAGGCTGTGTCTTGCTATTGGGAAAGTGTTTACCAACTGCACAAAAACACTATACATAACTTTTGGAATGAAGATATAGAGAAGCAATATCAAACATATGAGGCAAAGGACCACGTAATAGCAGAGTTTCAATCACCAATACCTGAGAAATATTGGAAAACATATAATATGGTGAGATCAATAAGGCAAAGGCTTGGAAGGGAGACAATAGAACATTTTGAAATAGCTGCGTGTAACTTTAACAAGTGGAGCATTCGCGGGATATGAATCCAGTCATTTTTACCACTGTGGATGGTAGGAAATTGTTGTGAAAAGTAATGGTGGGTAAAGAAGCAGGTCCAGATGGGTTAAAACCTGAAATATATAAGTGACTGGGACACAGCGCAATATGTGTACAGGTGTTGACAGAAGCTTAAATAACATTATCATAAGCAGAAACATACCTAATGCTTGGAAGGAATCTAAAACTGTACTGATACCAAAAAAAAGTTACACCAAAAGTTAATTAATTAGGGCCTATAGCATTGACAAATATATCTTATAAGATTTTCAGGGGCTTGCTAAAAGAAAAAGTATTTGAACATCTGCAGTATAATGACAATATATTGGAGGATCAAGCTGGTTTTACAGAAAGAAGGCGGTTGGAGGATAATATTCTGGTTCTGAGATATTGTATATCTGTGAGTGTAAGGTTGAAAAAACACTAATAATGACAGCTATTGATTTCACAAAGGTATTCGATTCTGTATACAGAGGACAATTAATAAAGGCTATGATAGAGTATAAATGTGACCCAAACTTGATTGATGTAATAGCGCAGCTGTATACGGGGACATAACCGATTTATACCTTAATGGAGAACAAGTAGACAGGGTGAAGGTTGAGAGTGGAATTAGGCACGAAAGTACAGGGTCACCGTGGCTATTTGTAATGGTGGTCAACCATATAAATAGGCAATTAATGAAAACAAAGAAGGGATTTAATAATGATGTCATATCCTTACCTGTACTTTTCTTTGCACACGATGGTTTGCTGCTATCAGAGAATGTACCTGATATGATAATTCTGATTGGTACGGTAACTAGAGCTGCAAAGGAAATAGGCATGAAAATAAATGAGAAAAAAAGCAATATGTTGATTTTTAAATATGAAAGAGGAACCCCGAGATGTGGAAGGCATAGATGTTGTGAGCGAACTTAAGTACTTAGGTGTAACTATCAATAACACACTTACTTGTAACAAAGTGCATAAACAGGATAAAATAAAAATGAGAGGTGCCTTTCAAACCTAACCTCCATAATAAATCAAAATCATGCAACAAGCTATTAATAGGAAACACATACTGCAAAAGTGTTGCTATCCCATCGCTTTTGTTTGCCTCGTCTGTGGAATAAGAGTGAATTAGAGGAGTTGTAGAGGGCAGAGAACAGTGTATGGAGGTTTATATTAGGAGCTCCTGGGTATACTGCCAATGCGGCTCTCATGGGGACATTGGCGCCTCAAATATGATGATCAGGGACATGCAAACAAAACTAAAATATGCAAGATATCCATAGAATGATGCCACTGGATTAATGGAAAGGGTATTTGAAGATATGTTATTGAAAGGGAAAGATAGGCTAATGATAACCATAAGAGATTACGTATATAGATAAGTTAGGATTCACTTCAATTGAATTAGCCAAGGCTAGTGAAAGTAAACTCAGTGAGAGATGTAATGAATATGACACAAGGGTATGGCTTGAAGAACTGCAACAAAAAAGTACACTGGCACTGTATTATAGATTTGAGAACAATATTAAAGAAGAGCAGTTTTATGATAACAATTTTGCATCATGTTTGTTGTTTAGAGCTTGAAGCAACTCACTTAAGCCGGGCTGGAGAAAAAGGTTTGATGAGGGGGATGTAAAATGTCAGATGTGTGATGGTGATCAGGAGGAAACTTTTGAAACATTTAATTCTAGACAATACAGAATTGGCTGAGGTGAGAAGAGCACATGGAGTGGAGGGTAGGTTATTGGAGATCTTGTTTGTAGGGAATATGACTGCAGAGCAGAGTAAAAATGATTTGGAGCTATGGTATAAGAGAAGACAAATTTTGAGGAGTAAGGAGTAGGTATTATACTGGGTGGATGCATTGAAAATCCTATTTAGATAGTAATTTAGTAGTGGGGAACATACACTGAAGATAAACTTCAGGATAAATAAACTAGATGGTTTTAAGACGAGATAATGGTATGGTACTTAGTCTATGTAGGTACACTATAGATTTTTTAATATGGACAATAAAGAATCTGCTATTATAGCAGTGTCCTGGTGGAAACAAGTGGGACTTTAATCTGGTTGTTTTAACCATAGCTAGGGAGCAATTTATTACTGATAGACCCCGTATTCATTATTATTTCTATTAGTAATTTATTATTAATATTTTCCATCAACTATTAAATGTATAGCTACTAGCTATATATACACAAAACCTAATGGCAATGACAAAGTGAAGCATCAATCAATTTTATATAGGAGGGCCGATGATCAGGCAATGCTCCACACTTTTAATCTGATCTGAATCTGCTGCCATCCACCACCCTTGCACAGAAGCCCTTCCCAATGAACTCTTACCCCGAGAACCTTGTAGGTTAGGGAGGCAGGGTCTGGTTTGTCTAGAGTACTGTATTTTAAGTGTTGTTAGAGAATTTTAAAGTGTATTCTAGGATTTTAGCAGAACCAGACCTGCTCCCCTAACCTACAAGGTTCTTGGAGAAAGAGCTCATTGTTGGTTAGCTGTTTGTTACTTAGTGTCAATTTTTGATTGACCTTACGTAGCATCCATCTTTGACTGGCCTTACTTAGCGTCGTCATTAAAGATAGATGCTAAGTAAGGCCAATCAATGATTGACGCTAGGTAATAAACGCACATTGGAACAATATATTCTATTCCTACCGTGTCCTCTTCTTCTCCCTATTACAGGTATATCTATTTATCACCCGCGAACAAAGTGAGAGAGGTGATGATGTTTTCGTTGAAGATTCAAGTATATGAATATTTATATACATATTAGTATACGAGGGAAACAGCTTTTCTTTTAGACACGTTTCATTGAAGACCAGAGATAATTCTTTATTGACGATTTTCTTGTTCGTTTTCTCAATTTTTCTTACAAGTTCTTTCTGCTGGTGTTCAAGATTGTTAATTAAATTTCCAAGTCATTTTTACGTTTTTATTTTGCAATGTTTAGAATGCGTACAGCTATTCATCATCAGGCGAAAGTAGCTCTGAAAATTTCAAATTTGAGTCAGTTATATGCAATGAAGTATCATATATACACATTGAACAATATTCTTCTACAGATACATCAAGTTTTTATAAACGCCTACATTAAAATAATTTTAAAGTTCTAGCAAATCCAGAGCTTTGTCTGTTCAGAAGAGGCGAGTTTTGAGAGATCAAAAGAGCCTCGGCAACACATAGTCTCGTCTAGTCAGGACAATATCGCAATATTATTGTATTGTCTTCCAGGATTTGTCTCGTTAAGGTGAGGTCATGTTCGGTAGAGAAGTGTTGCTTGGAGGCTCCTCCAGCCAGGTGCATAGTTGAGCGCCGACTCAAGGTAGTTCTTGTCATCCCATTGTAGTTTACGTCATTAAGAAGTTTACAACCTTCATCGGGGCATGAGAATTTGTGAACTACATTGGTCGCTTGAAAATGTTTTGTTCGTTTATTGCAGTTTTTTTCATGATTAAGTTTTTAACTTTCTTGTTGCAATAGTAAACTCGGAGTGTCAGGCGATCATCGTTATTTCTGCACGAGACGTTGCGTGATACGATGTTTTGAAGAATTCTTCCATCGAAGCAATAGGATTCACTCATTTGGTTTTCGTAATAAACTATTAAGTTTTCGCCAGCGTTGTTGGCTGGAAGAACGAAACGGTTGAGGTATTTCGTCATTTCGTTATCTACAGGAGAATTCGGGTAGCCATTGTTCACTAATATTTGTTTGCAGTTTCTCAATTCGCATCTCAGCTTTTCAGGAGATGAACAAGTTTTCTTTGCTCTATCTGTTAAAAGCACGAATTTCGCTAATTTTATACCTACTAGGGCACTCACTGTCATAATGGAGGTAATTTCCAGCATCAGTAGGCTTTCTATAAACAGTTGTTTCGTAACTATCATTGTTGGTGGAAATGGCTACATCGAAGAAGGCTAGTTTTCCACCTTCACTGGTTTCACAAGTAAATTGTAAGAACGAACAAGAAAATCGTCAATAAAGAATTATCTCTGGTCTTCAATGAAACGTGTCTTATATACATATATATATGTTCGGTTTAAAATAACGCCATATCTATGGTTAATGATGCGTTTATTGAGTTGTTTAAGCTGACGTATCATGTTGACAGCGGCTTGATCTTCTGTGAGATGGATGAGTTGTGCGAAGTTGAGATTGAGGTTTTGGTCCAAACTGGTGCCATGCGTTTCGATGCTTCAGGCAGTTTGCAGCTGAGGTGCTCAGCAGATTTGAGGGCCTGGTAGACTGATTCCAAAGCGGAAGTTACCTCTATATGTAAACTAAAGGAGCGGTGTGGAGGCGAAACACGTGATGCTGATTGGCTGTATTGACTGGCCTGTGACCAACTGTAGCGCGGAATGGAGCTAGGTCCGAGCGGTTTCTATGTGCAGTTTGAGGGTTCTACAGAAACCGGTCCACTGGCTATTGATGGTTGCTATGCGGGTTTTGATGAAGAGCAATTCCATAATTTGCAGTCTGAGGTAATCAGTTAAGCGGTGTAGGATAGGTGTGCCTGCGACCAGCTGGGTTCTGGTTAGTGCCGTGTTGTGGATGCTTTGTGTATGAGTCTTAGGTCCACCTGCTTGATGATGGAGTGTGAGCCTTCGAGAGAGAGTGCTTATTGTCATGCCTATGTACGAGCATTTCTGGAGCGCAGTCCCCAGTGGTAAAGGTATACTCGTACACGACGTTAGTTTGTTTGAGTGGAGGTTTCTCAGAGTTGACGTTGCGCATCACGGTGCTGCCGACGGTAGGGTTCTTGTAGTAGATGCGTAGCTGCAGGGAGTCTTGGTCGTTGATGCAATGGGTGTTATTTGGCCACACTGGGCTTGGTCTTTGCGAACTACTACATGTGCCATGTGGAAAATGGTGTACTCGCAGCCAGCATTGCTCTGAAACCAACAGTTTACGTTCAATACCGTACGTCGATGACTGTTTCGTAATAATCAATAACACAGAACAGCTCATCGAACTCAAGAATGCACTGCAATCAGCCTCCGCCCTCAACTTCATTTATGAGCTCAGCGCCAACATCAAAATCAACTTCCTTGACTACTCCGTAGACGCCAGCACCGACAACTTTGCTACAACACCGTACAGAAAGCCAATAAACACAGAAACATACCTAAGCGCACAAAGTCAATGTCCACAACGATATAAAGACGGCACCATCTGGGCTCTCATCCACAGACAGTACAAAATTTTTCCATTGTGGGGCATCTTTCACGACTCTGTGCAGAAACTGAAGCAAGCTCTCATCATTAATGGTTATGATAATCGACAGTTCGACCTAGCTCTTAAGCCCTATCTCAACAAAGTGCAACAACCGCCACAAGTCGATAACAGGAATGGAACAAAGCATGCAGTATACTACGAAAACCAAATGCCAGCCGCATACAAAACAGACGAAAGAATCCTAAAACAATCAAAAATAGCACCCATTGCATCAACGACCAAGACTCCCTGCAGCTACGCATCTACTACAAGAACCCCACCATCAGCAGCACCGTGAAAACAACGTCAACTCCCAGAAACCTCCGCTCAAACAAACTAACGTCGTGTACGAGTATGCTTGCACCACTGAAGACTGTGCGCTCCTGAAATGCTCGTATATAGGCATGACTACAAGCACTCTCTCTCGAAGGCTCACACTCCATCTTCAAGCAGGTGGACCTAAGACTCATGCACAAAGCATCCACAACACGGCACTAACCAGAACCCAGCTGGTCGCAGGCACACCTATCCTACACCGCTCCACTGATTACCTCAGACTGTGAATTATGGAATTGCTCTTCATCAAAACCCGCAAACCAACCATCAATAGTCAGTGTACTGGTTCCTGTAGAACCCTCAAACTGCACATAGAAACCGCTCGGACCTAGCTCCATTCCGCGCCACAGTTCGTCACAGGCCAGTCAATACAGCCAATCAGCATCACGTGTTTGGCCTTCACATCGCTCCTTTAGTTTACATATAGAGGTAACTTCCGCTCTGGAATCAGTCTACCAGCTCCTCAAATCTGCTCAGCAGCTCAGCTGCAAACTGCCTGAAGATGATCAAGCGATATGGTCAAAACGCGTCGCATCAGTTTGAACCAAAACCTCAATCTCAACTTCGCACAACTCATCCATCTCACAGAAGATCAAGCCGCTGTCAACATGATACGTCAACTTGAACGACTCAATGCTAAATGACCAATGCTAAAAAATTGGGAATAGCTGGCCATAAAAAATTGTGGCAATGAAATTTGTTCTCTACCCAAACACAGGTAGGAGTTGAGCTAGGTTTATGATTTTTTGTAGGGAGTCTAAAGTGCTGTTTTTGATGTCACCCATGCAAAAAAGAACTAAAAATAGGATTAGCTGGCCATAAAAAATGACGGCAATGAAATTTACTCCCTACTCATAGACAGCGTTGAGCTATCTTCATGATTTTTTGCAGGGAGTCTGGTGTGCTGTCCTCGATGTGACCCATGCCAGAAAATTACAATTAGCTGGCCATAAAAAATTACGGTGATGAAATTTGTTCCCACTGCGAGCGATTTTCTTATGCCACGAGGCGTTCTAGTCTTTTATGAACTTGTATGCATGGCCTATGTGTTTGCCATCTCACTACTTTATGCGGTGCCATCCCTGCTTGATATCCTTTTGTGCCAACTCATCGGGCTATTTCCATGTGAACATCAGTGTTGCGAAGTCGGAGGATTTGAGGGGGAGTCTGAGTCGGAGTTGGAATCTCACTTGCTCTAGTAGTCGGAGTCGGTATTTTTAGCCCGACTCTGGAATCCAATTTATAAACAAATATTCAATTCTGAATTTTCAGTAATGAGTTTGCAAAAACATGTAAATGTGGACAGTTTTTTTATTTGTACATTTCTCTTTTACAGCTATAGCTACCATGTATTTTCCTATTCTATATTATGAGGACATTGAGAAAATATTGGGTAAAACTTTTGCACCTGGTAAATTATGTATGGGGGGAGCAAAATGATCAATTTTGGACCGATTGTTTTGAAATTTGCATAGTATATGTATTTTTGAAAAGGAAATGCAATTCGCTCCTACAATTTTGATTTAGTCTTCAATTTTTGAGATAATGGAAAATATCTATAAATATAGCTATAGGTATGCATTCTTTCTAAGTTCCAAAGGAATAAAACTCATTGAGTTTTCATGCTAGAATAAAAGCAATGACAGTTTTGGAATCCTTGAAACATTCCTAGCAAAACTATAGAGCAGAATTTTCCATTTTTGCCCCTTTTTTTATTTTAGCACTGCTCAAAACCGATTTTTTCCCTTGTGTTTTAGTTAGGTAGGGATTGGACAGAATAGAAAATGGAGAGTCCAGCTCTATAGTTTTATTAAGAATGTTTCAAGGATTCCAAAACTGTCATTGTTTTTATTAGAGCATGAAAACTCATTTAGTTCTATTCCTTTGAAACAAAATGCATACGGTAACTGTAGCTATATTTATAGATATTTCCCATCATCTCAAAAACTAAGGCCTAAATAAAAAAAGTGAAGGAGCAAAATCTGTTTCTTTTTAAAAAATACGTATACGATGCAAATTTCAGAACAATCGGTAAAAAATTATTTTGCCCCTTCATGCCCCCTCACACAGTGTACCAGCCTACCAGGTGCAAAAGTTTTGCCCAAATTGGTTTAATGTCCTCAATTTAATGTCCCAAATGATGCAAAATATTGTATATGTACAATACGCCTAGCATCTTTAACTTGATCTGTGTAGACTATATGCTAGCAAAAATTATTTGAACATGTTTAATGTTTACATCAAATATATATTTATTGGATTAAGGAGTTGGAAAATCTTGAGTGCCAGGAGTTGGAGTTGGAAATTCTGGAGTCGGAGTCGGACCTTGAACTATCCTACTCCGCAACCCTGGTGAACAGCCTCATAATTCACAGCTGAAAATCCTAATGTACGGTTCTTATATTTGCAGCTTCCTGCTCTTGTAACTTTCAGGAACTCAACTGACAGAAGTGTTGATATCTTTTGGATTGACTTCACTGGACGACCTGTTCTCTATAAGGTAAGGGTCTTGTTTGCCACATTTGTTGTATCATGTCCCTCATATTGTTCAGTGATGTCTTATTTGTGATTTTTCTCATATCTTGACGAATTATATAGCTATTTTTTCAAATAAAATTTAAACGCCCCCATACTTTGATATATTCTGAGGATTTGTGGCTTGCTGCTCAGACTTGTTTACATTTCCTTGGAATGTAGTTTGCTAAAATGAGTTACTAGTATTGAGTGTAGTAGTTTTATGATATCTATTCACTTAATTCCAGCTCCTATCACTATCAGTTTAATAAATTATTTTTGAAATGAGCTTCATTGTGCACTATGTTGAAATTTGGGTTTATTGTATCTTTAGCATCAGCTAACCATCATCAACTATTGAGAGCAATATTACAAGACTCTCTGCAGCTAATCATAGCAGTCAGTGGCACTAAGCTAAATAATTATGGTAACTACCAATCTTATTGTCATCATACATAAGATACTTGGGTGAAAGGAAATTATTGACCTGAGCTAAAGTCTCCATTTTTTTACTAAAACATTTATCATATTTGGTTTGTGCTTTGTCTAAGATTGATGCATAAAACCACTAACTTTTTCTGTGGCGCTCAAATATCATAAGGTTAACCCATAGACCACACCATACATTGACTGGACAATGGACCTTACGGCAGATTTCAGGCCTGTAATTGGGCCTGACTGCACGGTGCCGCAGACGTATTTTTGTATGTTCTGCCATTACTTTTTCATACTTCCTTTAAGATATTTTACTTAATTCTTTTACATTCAGTAATGACTGGCAAACCTGTACATACTTTTAAAACTTCTATATGCAACAAATTCGCAAATATATTAAGGATTGAAGTGTAATTACATAGAGCAACTGTTTATGACATCCTTTGACATTCACAGTAAACTTATTTTGCAATAGTTAGTGAAATAAACAGTCTCATTTTGTAGAACAGAAGCTTCCAAAATTCGGGGTATGCTCGATTTGTAATGAAATGCCAGGTAAAAAACTGATTAAAATGATGAAAGTTATTTGGTGTACAGGCTAAGCGAGAAAATCAGAACAGAAAGCAGAGCTGAAAGATGATTTGGAGCAGCTTGCAGCCATAAAGTGACGGAGCCCAGCCAGCAGTGAAGTGATGAAGCACTGGCTGCCATGAAGTGATCTAGTATTGGAAGCAGTGAAGTGATCTAGTATTGGAAGCAGTGAAGTGATCTATTATTGGAAGCAATAAAGTCATCTAGCATTGATAGCAGTGAAGTGATATAGGCGGCCATAAAGTGGTCTGAATAATGAAGCACTGGCCGCCATAAAGTGATGTAGTATTGACATCAGTGAAGTGATTCAGCATTGGCAATCCTGAAGTGATATTGCATTGGCGACTGTGAAGTGATGCAACTTCAGCAACCATGATATGTTTCAAGTTTCAACGTAGGCGACCAAGAAGTGATGCATCATAGGAAATTAGGAGTCCGTGAAGTGATATAACATAGGCAACCACAAAGTGGTGTAATATACGTAGGCAGTTTGCAGTTATGTAAAATGATATTGACAATCACGATGTGCAGCTTTAGCTGGTTTCAATAATGAAGGGTTGTATCAGCCCTTAATTGTTATGTTTTAATATCATTAACTGGCTGTCTTGGTATCTTTATCTCATAGTTAAACATATATTTTTAGTTCAGTGGTGGGTACCAATGTAATACTACTGGAGTTTTGATTTATTTTTTCAATATTACTGGGTCGCCGTGACCTCACTTTTGTTGCGGCTATTGGGATGAAGTCTACTGAAAGCTCTTCATACCACAATTTCTGAGGCCTGTTGTAATCAGATTGTCTCAGAGTTACTCAGTGTTACGCGGTGTTACTAAGTCGGTGTTACTCTGTTATAGAGGTGAATGAGACAGGATTTCTCAAAGCGTAGCCCCGAAGCAACCAAAAAAAAAAACAAACCCAATGTAAACACAGACGTTTATTCGCAATCGTTAATAATGATGAAATAGCATCTAAACATTTTGTGATAGGTCCCTGCAGATCTTTCTACCATAAGAAATTGATCAATTACACCAATTGAAGGCTTTTCTCCATAAACTTATAGACCAACTTCGTGAGAGCTCAAAACGTAAACATACCAACAAGCGCAATTGTAATATCTAAACACTCAGCTAAATAAATAAATATTTGTTTTTTTTTGTGACGAATATAACCTAGCAACAAAATAACACTTGTAGCAAATATATACAAAAAATACATCTTCACTGGTCAAACAACATAATTATACGCATATTTATTCGATGCATATGTAGCAAAACTTGGCATCAACACGGGGTTACTCTGCTCGCTACCCACCTATTTCGCAGGGTAATGAGTTTGTGTAACACCGGGTAACCCTGACGTGTCTCATTGACGGAAAATGGCTCAATGCGACACAGATTTTGGAGACGGAGTTACCCTCGAGGTAACACTGGGTAACCCGTGGTTACCCAGCATGCTGAATGCAACAGGCCTCTGAGGTTATTGCTTCAAATCCATTATTGGATCAACTCAATTGAATGTGATATTAAAGTACATTACTTTTATAATCTATGAGCCAATTTTTTCTATAAATTTTAATATCCCTGGAAATTATGATGAATTTTCATTTTTTGTGTATGTCCAAAAGTATTGTATGGTGTATATCACCTACTGAAAATAGAGAGATGATTGTGAATTTAGATTTGCTGCTTTGTTACACATTTCTCATGGTACTACAAAGAAACTAATCTTTGTTTGAGGTCTCAGTCGTTATTGCAACTCATTTTATTAACATGTAAATCACCTCCAGGCTCAATTGTGAGAGGCCCTATTTCAGTGTCCAGTCGATGTTTGGTGTGGTCTATGGATTGACCAAGGAAAAAGTTCAATTTGTTCCTCTTCTGTTTGCAATGCAGAAGCTCATACTTGAGAGGACCTCTTATGTGAGTCATAGGACACTTAGGATACCTATTGTTCAACATCCTTCTCCTGTTGAGGAGTGTCTCGGAGCCCATGACGCCACATTGTAGCGATATCAAGTGTTACCCTGGTTTCTAGACTGGTAGGACGTTTAATTGAAAATCAATCTACTGTGTTTCAGTGCGTCAAGATTTATAATCAGCTACCTGATGAACTTATACAGCCAATGAATCACCAGACTTTCAAACGAGAATTTAGGAATTATTGTATACGTAGCTATAGTGATATTTAAATGCTCTGTGCCTAATAAGTGTGCAACACTTTTTATGGGTTTGTTTTCAGTTCTAGATTTTAGTTTTGTAGCAATTGTTTTTACTATATGTTTGAATTGGAAACAATAAAGGTGTAAAGGTGTAACAAAAGATATACCAGGGTGGCAGGCATAGCATTGGCGGTTACCACAGTCCAGACGCTTCACACTGAGCTGTGTGCGTGCAGGTGCTGGTCCCCGGTGCTCATCTCTCAGTCAACACATATGAGACTCATCCATGGATCTTCCGGGACTCTCTGACCAGGGCAAAACTGGTCGTCAATCACAAGGAAATATTTATGCCTAAGCACTACAAGGAGGTAATCGAAGTTGTTCTGATGATTGTTCTGTTTTACAGATATTAACAATGCTGTTTTCATTGGGCAGCAACTAATATGGGTTATCTCCGTGAGTTTTTTTTAACATAAAAATTGAATTCATGTGATTTGCCAATGTTTCACTAGCTGAATAGTTAGCAAGACAGGTAGCATTTTAGCTACATAGATAGCATTCCAGTTGTATTGCTATAGCTATGTGGAGCTATGGCTTATTCCAAAATGACATCCCCCCAAGTGCATAGGATGGGCATAGTTAGGTTAGTTTGGTTCACCAATCTTCTGTTGTAAGGAGTAGCACCTCCAGTGAAACCCAAACGTGATCTTAGCCTTAGCTAGGTCTTTGTGGTGTCTATCTTTTGTGCCCACTTTGCTTTCTTGCATTGCCATGCTCACACTGCAAGGTACCTAATATCATACTTGTTCTGCTGTTGTTCTTTCCCGACTGACTGTTCCCCTACTCGTTGATCCTTTGGTGGAAAACTTGTGTGCAGGATTTCCACCTTTCTATCGACTTACTACTATGTGTGTTCCATAAGTAATGGTTTAAATCCATGAACAATCATTTATGTAACATTGTTGTAAAAAATAGTAGAAAAATTCCAGAATGGCACCTTCCTGCAGTAGCAAACTTGTGGAGATGGTGCTTCAAGGTCTGACAGGCCTTTTTTGGAATGTTCTTTAAGGCTAATGTTACATAAGCCTTGTTTTCACTCGGTGTCTCAACGTTTCCCTCTCAAGCCTTCTTTTAAGCAAGGAAACTAAAAAACTCCAGGGGAGCCAGGTCAGGACTGTATGGACGTTGGGAGTGCAGTCGGGTGTTGGTACTGGCCAAGTAGTCATTGGCAATGGGTTGGAGCATCCACTGGTCATCCACTGTGGGGTCCGTTGGCAGCCATCTCTCGGCCCTGCTTGAACAAATTATGCCATTGAAGAACTTGTTTCAGCAAGCAATCACTACCAGAGGTTTGCTGAACTGATGGAAACGCTTTGGTGGTAGACTTCCCAAATTTAATGCAAAATTTGACAGCGTAACTTTGATCCCATCACCTATGTTGTGTTACCTTGAAGCGAGGTTCATGGATACCTACACTCTAACTCTAGGGCAGCTCGCAGGGGACTAAGACTGGGTTCATTTTGAAGCCAACTCCTCCGCTTATCCAGCAGGTTAGAAAACACCGATTCAGGAAAAAGTTGGTTGCGTTACTTATGAACATAGTAGGTAGCTACCTTTTATATGTTACTTGTTCCTTCCTATGTGAGATTGCCTTTGTAGTGGAAACTGAGAATTAACCCATTGACATCAATTTCTGCTTTGAAGTGATAGGCTGGCGCTGCTCAAACCGGTTCTTGTACCGTCCGAAAGTTAAACTATATGCCATAGCTAGCCGGCATGATCTGCATTTTATGAGTTCTATTATGTTTAAAAAATACCCTCTGAATTTAACTTTCTCCCGTCATTTTTTTACAAACAAGGGCTATCCTTAAAATCAATAGACACATGAATAAAGAAATTTTTATCGAAACAGTCCATAACGATAATGTGTTGCCCCCTTTTTATTGTTCTTTGCCGTATTTTGGTCATCTTGCTGAAAAATTACAAAATGAAATCAGATTACTTTTCTCGCAATATTTTACAACTGTCAAAATAGACCTATGCCCAATTTTAGTGAACAGTTTTAAAATTTCTAACTTCTTCTGATACAAAGAGGCTCCTCCCAAACAACTTCAGTAGCCAGTCGGCTCTGGTTTATAACTTAAATTGTGGGCAGTGCCATGTGCGTAAGTCGGCATGACGTCACACTGCCTCTTTGCCACAGTTACGGAGCATGGTGGAAGGAGCTTCGGTTAGGGTAGCTTACTAGGCAACCCGCCTGAGTCATCAGTTCGCTTGCATGCCGACGATAGACAATTTTAGCATTTTCCAAACTGCGAATCGTATTTAGAGTTATGCATTTCAGAATCCCTTTTTATTCACGAGCTCAAACCTAGCCTAAATAGTTACAAAAGTTCTTATCCTATAAAGTTAGTCCGTAGATGATTTTAGTACATATACATGACCAAATGCACCTTTTAGCATTTTAGACTTTCTGAAATATAAAGTTACACTTACTGTATACATGTACAGTACCTATATTCTTTTACAGAACTGAACATAGAGCAGGTCTCCAAAACGTTTTCTTAATCATGCTTTCGGCTTAAACATTCGTCTTTGCTTTTATATTAATAAATTTGTGACTAAAGCAGCGAAATGACTTAGACTATGATTCTATTATATTTTGTTGAATTTCAAAAAGAGTTGTTAATGTGCCTCAGTCGAGTTTGCTTTGCGGTGAAATGTTCAGGGTCACATGGGACAATCCTGCATTGAATGCAGGTTCATTTGATCATCAGCTGCATCATATGTGGATGTTCCCTGACGATCATCTATAGAAGCACAATTTCGGGCTGTTGCTCTCTTGTGAGGTTACCATTGCTCATGCTAAGCTCTGTAGCAGGAGTGCCTTCAATTTGGATCCTTCTTGACTTGTTGGAAGCAAATTGTTTTTGTACTATCAGTAAATACAATAATACAGGAGATAGTCTAAATCATTTCTTTGTATCAGTGTTGTATTTAGTAGCTGTTAGGGCTATTTTTTTTTCTAATTTGTGAGACTGGTGTGCCTGGGCGGCATCGATTTGGGTGTGTTTTTTTTTTTTTTAGGGCTGCAAAAGTAACAGAGAGATGTACAAATCTCGGCGAAGAGTCTGGGATTTTATAGGCGAGAGCTTACCAAAATTGGAGCCAGAAATTGTTTTTCAACTGCTAGCGGACTTTTATTTCAGATTCATGCCACCACTATTGCATTGACTTCACACCATGTTCAACTGACAACTGTTTGATTAAGAATGCTTGCAGTCATATAATAATCAACGAGTCAGTATATATTTCTCAGTGGCTTGCTACGACGGAACACCTCTGTCGGTAGCACCAGACCCGCGACAGCGCCCGACTCTGGGGGTGTCTAAATGGCAGTTTAGACCGTTTCGAGCCGTAACCCACATTATAGACAGCGTTCGGTGTTCTATGTTTTTTTAGGCCCCGCCCACTTGGTACCTCAGGAGCCCAGCAGCGGCACTCCTCATCTGTTACGACTCGCGCTACTGTTAACATCTCCACCGGTGATCTGGTCTCAGCTGCTGCTTTGTGTTTTCCTATCGATCTTAGAGTTTGGGAAATAGCTCCCTTACTGTTTATTAGTGCTCAAATACGGTTTTATCTTTTGAGAAATGTGTTTTTACCGTTTTTAGTGATACGTTTTGGAGACTGCATTTGGTGTGTGATCGGCCTAGGGTGCCGCCATCTTTTATCGTTAACCCATGTCTCCTTGTGTTCACAGAGCTTTAGCATCTGTTTGTTCATGAAGACCAGTGACAGTGATGGCGTTTTGTGCGTTTGTGGTTTGATTTAAAGTTAACGTAAATTGTTTTTCCTCGAAATAGAGGAATAAATGGTTGTTGGTGGTAGGCACTTGTGCCGCAAAATATCCAAAAAGTATATTGTTTGCATAAATACTTTGTGGTAGGCCCCACTGGCCCTAAGAATTCCGCGAAGAATATTGCCCTAGGAATTTTTGCTTCCTTTGTGGTGGTGGCCCTTACGGCCTTCTTCTGTGCCACCTGTTAATGTAACATCAAAGACTCCATGGTAGGCCTTTGTTGCCCCAACAATTCCATCTAGCAGAGCGATACATTTAGGTGGTAGGCACTTGTGCTCCAAAAATTCCACCAAGTCTTGGTTGGTAGGCCGCAGTGCTCTAACAATTCCGTCAAGCATATATAATTATACTTGCTTGGTTCGGCTGGACGCTTGCGAAAGGCCGCCATGCATGTATGTCCTAACTTGGTTGGTAGGCTTTAGTGCCCTAACAATCCGCCAAGCTTATACATTAAACTTGCTTGGTTAGGCTATGCGTCCTCGCAAGGCCGTCAAGCATGTAGCTGTATACTGTACCTTCTTGGTTGGTAAGCCTTAGTGCTTATCTAATCCGTCAAGAACGTTTTTCCAATTATTGGGATGCTCTCCAATAGTTGAAAGGCTCAAATCGGCCAGATTCTCGATCTGGGACGCTCAAGATGGCGCCCGAATGCCGGAAAGCCGGCAGGTTTAAAAAAAATTGAGATTGAGTAACTCTAGCTCCTGCTCAGGCAGCAAGAAAAGAGTTATCAGATTTTGACACAATTTCTTAGACTAAGCATGCACAAGTAGCATGTTAGTATAAATTGTCTTAAGTGTATACTAAATCTACACAGACATACTAAAACAGTTTACAAAGAACTACTGGAAGTCTGCTCTTATACTTACAAAAGAGCAATACCGCACAAATTTAGCTAATTAAAAACAAATCAACCTGGATGTACAATCTTGTTCCCCTGTGGGAGTACAAGAGTGACCCCTAGCTTTGGTGACTAAGTCCAAAATCTGTGGGTCAAGGCGACCCGAACAGATTTACAGAGGGTCGAAAATTAATACTCCCTACCTCTACAGAGGAGGTTGGGATTGATCAAAATCCTGTAAGGAAACTGCAGGCTGGAACAGATATGTAACTACCTGTTTTGAATTTAGTCCCATAGTGGGGGTCTTCCCTTAGGACTGAGAGTAACCCCCTGGGATCCCGACGAGTTTTAATCCCGGAAAACAGAAAGGTAGGAAGTGAACTTTCCAGAAGCCCTCCAGATATGATTATGATATTTGCTGTAACAAAAGGCTACCTTTGGAGGTTGTAGCCCTTTTTGTGTGGTCCTGCTGGACTCAGCCGCAGGAGACAATATCCCTGCGATGCACAGATAAACAATTATCAACCGGCTGGTGATATTGCTCCGACTGTCTTCAGTCGGGTGAGATTAAGCAGTTCGGGAGATCCCAGCGCTGACTATCCTCCACAGACGCATAGGCACAGGTTCCCTAGGGATTGTTTGAACCTCAGTGCTATGTATCGAGGTCCAATAACAGTTTTTCCTTAGAACAGTGTCTGCTGGGAGATTTTAGCTCAGGTCTCCTAGGGACCTTCCGCGGGCCAAACTTCATTACAATTTTCATGGGGTAGCGGAAGAGACCGCGGCTCATAATCTCTTGAGCTCTTATATAAAATTGTCAAACGGACAGTTTTGTTCTCGCTCATTCGGAAACTCAACGCGAGTTACATGTCAGCTGTTGACCCTCAACTCCAGAAGGAAACATTCAGTCGAAGACAAGAATGAGTTGTTTTTTCCTTGGGCTTATCCTTGCCCCTGCTACGGTAGTTAGCGGGACGATGTACCATAGGTTGGATACCAGAGTTCAGGGACTGACTGGTCCCTGTTAAATAACATAGTCATCCAAACTAGTTTGCCTTTTAGGACCTGGGGGGTTTGGTCTTAGCAAGATTTTACCCTGAGATGTAGAAAGACGGTACGCGCAAGACAGTCAAAGCCAAAGTCCTTGACTTAGGCCAGCAATTAGATCAGCGTAGCCGCAGCGGCCCAAGGCTGGAATCGAAGCGGTGGGAAAATTCCTCCAGTTCTGAGCTTCCTTGAAATCAGGGTGAATTAAACCGTTCTTCTGGACTCTTTCAGGAAAGTCCAGCGTTGAATTTCAATCCAGCGTGTCGTACATTTGGACTTTACTTAAGATGTCCCTTGAAGCCTTAGTAGAACTGATTTTTTTCTTAGCCCAGATGCGAGTCCTCGTTATAAGGGTCTAAGAACAGCGCTCAGCAGGCGCTCTCTGGCTTATCCTTTAGTAAGAAATCCAAACTTCAACCACAGATGGTTGTAGATTCATGATCTTTTTGTTTCTAGAAGGAAGGTCCAGGTCGGAACAAGAGTTGTCCCTTTGATAAGAAACAGTTTAAAACCCAGCCAGAGGTTGACGGGGAGCTGAATATAGGATGTGAGGCTAGCGTCTAATCTGGCGTCTGTTCTCGAGCAGCGAAGCCAGATAGGGACTTCCTCGCAGTCCTTTTACCAGCAGAAATTTTACCACAGGGTTACGGTACCGGACGGTTTTAGATGCAGAGATGCTTAGTCTTGTGCTGGAGCTCCCTGTAGGAAAACTTCCCTCAGGCTCTTCCTATTACTGAAATTCGACCACAAACTCGCGTATTAGTGGGCATAATGAGTACCACATCTCCAGCGGATTTTCCTGAAAAGAAGTTTCCTCCAGTTAATATTAACTATTGATATAACTTGCAGTTATTAATAGCAACATATTATCTGGACTCAGGAGGGCAACAGATAAGTGATTGTCCTTGCTGTGGGCGCAATTTAAAATAACCCCTTCCTTGAGGGACGGATAAGGATCTCAGGTCCGCAGCAGGAAACAGATGCGCACGGACGGTGGAACCTCGGTCAGTATGCTGGATTAAGGCGGATGGCCAAGCCCTGAGCATGGGTTGGTCTCTGGGTTAGATTGGCGCTGCGAGAGGACTCTTGTTTTTCATAAGCCCAGGCAAAGGAGAAATGCCTGTAGACTACTTCTTAAGATAACCACTGGCTAGCTCAAGGTACCTCTGATGAAGTCGATAACTTCCCATATGATTAAACAACGTCTACGGCAGGGGACAGATGTCTCTACTCTTTAATAAACTCTGTTCTGTCTCGAAGAAGGCTGAGAGAACAGACGGAGTTGGTATAATGAGCATAAATAGAGCTAGTAGTTTCTTCTTCTTCGAAGTGGTTCAAGAACCAGGCTCCTAAAAGAGAATGGTTCCGGACCCTTGTCAGCTCAGTTATGAAAGCAGGTTTATGCCCTGACTAAGGCTGATGTCTCCCTTTACCTTATCCTCGTCGAGTCCTGTGGATAGGGGACCCTAGGTCACAGAGAGCGAGGAAGATAGGACCAGAATATCCTGACGGAGATTATAGAGTCGTCTTACATAAGAACATGACGGCGGGGGTGACCGGACATATGCGCACACGACAAATGCTCACGGTGACAAAAGCCCACACGATAAAAGCGCACACGACAAAACCGCACATGGACAAATGCGCACATTGACAAAACCGCACAGGGCAAATGCGCACCTACTATTTTTTCGTTCTACTGCTTCCTAGGTGGCGCTGCCCTGCAAATTGAAAGACAACGAATCCAAAGAATTACCAGAATCTTCTCCAGAAATTTTAGAACTATGTATTACCCTGCGTTAGAACTCGTGTAGCCGACTGTGGGGAAGTGAATAGGCCAAAAACAAACATGCATTCTAAATATATGTATTGTGTTGCTGTTCCTGTCAATTAGTGTATTCGATTGAAGGGTTTAACTATTTCGACAAATGGTTACCCATGCAAAATTGTTTGACTTCCAGGTTAGAAGATTTTTAAATAGTATGAATGATAACAGTGATAAATTGCCTCATGAGCGTACAAACTTTAATATGGTTTTGCTTATTTTAGAAAATAGTCGTAGAAACTGAATTGTGAACTTCGATTTATACTTCGCAAACACCGCGCTGAAATAAATTTTGGAATCATTCTCAGCGATTAGTTCACAATAAGCTAATTGTCGTTTAAGGGGATCGTTTACAAATTGTGGAATTTTCTTTATTAGTGGTCCGATCTTACTGAAATTTTCACATAATATGTAAAATAAAAAAAAAAACACTTTTTATTCGTGTAACTTTTTCCATTTAGGCCTTAGTTTTTTATATATAGTATATATATTTCGAAACGGGCTATTAGATGGCCAACAATCTTTAAAAACGGCCTGTTAGGTGGCTAATGTCTCGATAGAGGTATAGGCTTAGTTTTTTATATATATATGTATATATATATAGTATATATATTTCGAAACGGGCTATTAGATGGCCAACAATCTTTAAAAACGGCCTGTTAGGTGGCTAATGTCTCGATAGAGGTACCAAGAATCTTGGCCATCTAACGGTATTTCAACTTCAAATAGTGAAAAAC
>LQNS02278001.1:5046440-5064029 GCA_001587735.2 Parhyale hawaiensis
AAAGAGGTCAAGCGAGGTTCAGGGTGACACCCATGGGGCAATGGCAACACATCTCTACTTTGCTTCAAATCAAAGTGAGCCGGCAAGAGTTCCGCCCTAGCCAAGGGCTCAGTAACAATGCCTCCACCTGGACCAACAAGGGGCGGCAACGGAGGTTCAGCACCGAACACTGAACTCTTTAGCTCACTTCACCAACGATGTGGATGGTCAATACTCAGCAGAGAATCCCTGGCACGCTGTGTCAGTCAGTTTGGATCGTCTCTTACAGGAGTCCAGCGCACGTCTTATAGTTCAGGCGGGTGGCTAAGAAGGATTCGGAGAAGCCAGGCCGAGGGGCTTACTCGAGAACTTTGCATTTACCGATCTGAACTATACTTGACGTTTGAGCACGATAGGACTTCTTTCAGAGAACGGTGGGTGTTACACGTTCGATGAAAAACATTTACTTGGGGAACCTAGCTCGATAGGATGTCTGACAATGGTCTGCAGCTTTTCCTGTGAGGCCAGAGTCGACAGAGGGAATTATATTAGCTGTGTCTCGCCTAACAAAGGGTAGAAATTTTTTAATAACTGTATAAGCTGCTTTGACTTCGTCAGGGTTAAGTCGTCGTTTTTCTCGTTGTCGGCTAAGTGAGACGAAAGATTTTCGCAAGCATGTATATTTGTTAATCGTTAAGATAAATGCAGAAAATCCTCAAGTCGCCGTTATAGCTGTATGCAGAGTAGGAGACGATGGGAAGTCATAGTCCACGCGACTAATCATATATACCTTTGTAGTTTTGCTCTGGTCAGGTGAGGCTCCGCTTGTTTCATCTGGTGAACTCTCGGCACGGAGGACTAGGCGTTTCATGAAATTTTTGTCTAATCGATTCTTACTTAGACTGACGAATATGTGAGTTCGTCAAGTTTTCAAGCTCAGAAACTGGTCTGATACCTGATACGCCCCCTAGTGGTTTTCGACCGGAGGTAAGTTTGTAACCTTCGTAAACTCGCTAGTGCAGTATTTTTCTCATGCCGCTCCCGGCCTAAATTAAGTCAACCCCTTAGAGTCTTGGCCTCAAAGGTGGGTTTCAGCCCTCCTTGCCTTTGGCAGGCAGCACCGAGAGAAATTTTGATGTACTTAAATGCATCAAAATTGCCTGCATTTTTGTCTGAAAACCGAAGCATGCAACTGCATAATAAAAATAAAGTGCATCATGATATACATATGGGGTTTTATGATGCACTTGGCACGAATTGACGCACTTATGTGTTTCGGTTTTGTGACAAAGTCGATGATGCACCAAGATGCATCAAAAACAGGTAAAATTGATGCCCCTGAAGAGATAAAATTTTGAAAAGCAATAGCAATCTGTGTGTTAGCATGTACCGCATCTCGCTATGTACGTGAACAAAACCACGAAGCTTTTTTTCGCTTTATTTTTGCGGAAATATGTTTTTCTGACTGAAATATGTTTTTCTTTCTGTTGCGATGACACACCAAACTACGCCATGAAACACCTACGTGCATCCTAATGCTTCTCTGTGAAACACCTACATGCATCCTGATGCTTCTCTGTGAAACACCTACGTGCATCAAAATTTTTCTGGGTGAGGTGAGAACTAGCCGAAACAACTCAAGGGCAGTCGACTTGTAGGCTGTTACTAAGATTATTGGTCCTTAACCTACAACCTATGGCACGTGTACGGGAACAAAAAGATGGACTCAGTCGCTGGACCCTATGTTGCCTTCACGGTGAGACAGGGGAGGGTCAGCGAAGATGTCGATTGATTGACCTTCGAGGACAGACCAATGCTCAGTTCAGGTCTGAGAGCTGAGAATTAGTTTTCGTCTTTAAGAGTGGATATCATTATGACTCCCTGCAGGAGAGTAACCTGCGCTCACCTGAAGCAAATAAGAGACGTGTCTAGGTCTTCTGAGGATTCACGGTCACTCAATCTCTGCAGAGATAGACTGCGGGACCTCAATCTGGTAACAGCATAGGCTCAGGTAGTAAGAAATTGCGAGGGTTCAGTTCTTTAGTGGAAGAGGAAGGTTGTAAGGCCATAATCGGAGGCGCGCGAGGGGCCTCAGGCTTGTTTACAGCCCGTTTTATTTGGGTGGAGGCCGTCGAAGACCAGATGAGAGGCTACCGAAGCAGCTCAGAATATATCACTCCCCGGGTGTTGCCAAGCGAGCTGCACTACGGTACCTTCAGTCTGAGGGTGGTTTTGTTCTGGGAAAGTAGCGAGGCATCAAAGATCGCTTTCAGAGCTGCCTGGTAGATCAGGAACTTGCGTAATCTGGGCGAGAAGCAGAGAGCCTCGGCCTATAGCTCTCATCAGGATAGTCTAAATTTCCACTTGTCAAGCAGACATAGTTTAGACGAAACTAATTAGATCAATCTAGCAAGGTGTATTAGGGATTAAGAGCGAATTTTTTAGCTTGAAGAATTGTCGCATTGCCAAGCACTCTCCAATCCAGCGAGATACATAAGTCCTCTCTGCTATCGCTTTGGGTGTGTCTGTGCTACCAAAAAAGGTACTCTTCCGGTGGGAGCCAGCAAAATAGTAAGAATGTTTCAATGAAATCTTTTGCAATGGTGAGTGTAGGCAGAGGATAAAAAATTTCCCAATGCCCCACGTTTTTGTCTGGAACAGAAACGGCATTTTGCTCGTCTGAATAGTGAGGAGCTGGGGTCGTTCACCGGGTTATAACGAGGGGCCTACACAAGTACATGCAAGAAAAAAAAAAGAGTTCTGCTCTTGTCCTGTGGTAGAGGAGAAGCTCTGAATTTGACTAAGTTAAAAAAATCTCAGTACTTATCTGTCTTGAAAGAGTAGACGACTCAGATCGGTCAGCTTGAATTGGAGAAGCTTCAGGCTGTTTTCTGCCCGAGTGTAGGTGCTACCGACTGAGGTACCGTACTCTGCCTCTTGCTCCCCACTGCGAAAGTGTTCATTGGAACATTCTTACTAATTAACATTTCTAATAACTAGCAAATTTCGTAAAAATCCATCGTAACGTTTACTAGTTATGATCTGATAAATACAAAAACAAACGTAAAAACAGATCAATGAAAAACAGATCATCACAAAAGTTTGGCCAGTTGCTCTTAGTAACATTCCCAACAATTCCTGCAAATTTCATGAAGATTCTTCTATAAATGTGTGAGTTATGCTACCAAGAAAAATAGGCAAGCACACAAACGGTTGGACGGAGCTTCACCATAGGTAAATCATCTTTTTATCTTAACATTCCCTGTAAATTTCATAAAGATCCGTTCATGCAGACACTCCGACGTATGCGCAACCTCTTTGGTGGAGATAATTGGTCCCAGAGTCCGCCGTGCATAATCCGTGGTCCGACGTTCTTATCAGTCACTCTTGCTTTACAATGTATCCAAACTTATGTTTCACTGCTACAGCAACATCAGGTAACCTCTCAATCAATACCAACCATATTCTAATGAGCCTCATGGACATACATACTTGTTTGTACACAAGTTGTGTTATGCAGTGAAGCCACCAACAGCTCCAACCCTGGCTTTTTTCCCAAGCACTAAACTTCCCCAGTGCCCAAACTCTCTTTTCTGCCCGCCGTGATTTGCTGTTCTCCATTTCGGTCATATGTATTAAAAATTCCAGCAGTGTTTGATATTAACGTTATTATTCTGCTGCCACGGTCGCCGTGAGTGACTTGTGTGTTCTTGCGCTACTGGCGCTCATTCTAGTGTGATTTATGGCATTTTCATGATATGAGGGGACACCCGTTATAATGAAAGAACTTTCAAGCAAGACCAGTTGCAAGCAGCTCCTATCGATATAATATCGGATGTTGGCTTGAGGGTAAATTGGCCGACAGCTGTTGACGTTGGCACCGTCTTGCCAATATTTAAAACGTTCACGGTTACTTGCTACTTTTATAAATAAATGAATAATTTATCTTGCTCAAACTGACGTGCTGTTGATGGTACCGCAGGTGGTGCTGAGGTGTGCAGGCACGAGCGAGCAGCTGCAGCAGCTGTCGCTGCCCGCCACTCTGCAGCAGGAGCTGCTCAGTGCTGCCTCCGTCAGGGAGCACACCACCAACTGTCCCTAATCTCCCATAGCTCTTCGGCTTGTGTAGATATTTAAAGTTTAATTTTAACTCTCCTACCAAACCTGGATCGTTTGGGATTTTTTATTTAATTATTTGGGTCCATTATCAACTCTCCAGGTCTTTTGGATCGTAGACGTTTCGTCTAATTTAGACGAGAGGTGCTCACTAATGCCATAATTTCTTATGCTGTTTTACTACTTTATCGAAGACCAAACATTGTTTTGAACTCTAGATTTTAATACTGTAGTTTGGTTTACATTCCGTGATGTTTTACATCATTTGAGACATACCTTCGTAGCCATTTCATTCCTTCTCCCACTGCCATCTTTGGACACAGTAGGTTTGCCGCTCCACTGCCCATGGGTGGGGAGGCTGCCAGTTTCGTAGACGTGTGCCTGCTGAGGCTATCCGCTCAAAGTGGACTTCCTCTGCTTGTACCGAAGTGTCCTTGCTGATCTGTCATGCCTTCCTTGTGTCTAACACTTAATTTTCTTTAGTAGATAAGAGATTAGATTTTAGTTCTAGTGGGTAATGACTCTTGCAGTCGTCGTCGTTACCTTCTGGTGATCTTTCAGTTCACGTTACCTGATGTAGTATTGAGTAATTTGGATTACTGTACCTGTTCTGCACTTGCGTGCAATTCTTGCTGCCTTAATTCTTCTCTTTGTTATTTAAAGTAACTTGATCAATTTGTTGTTGTTGCAGAGCTATATTTTGTTACAAATATTACACATCCAATGTGTATTTTATATTCGATATTAATGATGAAAATTAGAATTTGTTACTAGCATTCTTGATTTTATATGTTCTGAGGTATATTGTTGTTGCTTGTTAACCTAGGTGATATAGTTATAATTCTATTTTATAAAGGAATTGGGATACGTATCAAGAAACATCAGTTTGAATCTTGGTAGTGTGCGTGTTGGTGAACTTTGTGCCTGAGGGTATATTGCCCGATCTTACATCGTGTGAAGTGAGTTTGTGCCTCACCAAACTGACCTCCTGTTCGCTGTGAACAGACCTTAAAAGATATTAGATATTTAATAGAACCTCACATAAGTGCGTGCAGTGACGCGAGGTTCTGTGGACAACAGCAGTTACATATAAGAACCATGGCGGGGTCAGAACGCCTCGAGAACATCAACCCAAGTGTGTACAGCAAGAGCTGTGCTAGAGCAGAGTCTGCTGCGGACTGGAACGATGATGTTTATGATCCAATCGATGCTCGTGAGGTCTTCGACCTGGTGTGCGGCATACAGGACCCTGAGCATCCCTTCACTCTTGAGGAGCTCAATGTGGTGAGTGGTTGATTGTGCTTAGGGCAGCCCTTAACTCTCGAGGAGTTGCATGTGGTGAGTGGCTAAATTTGTATTAAGTGCATCTCTTCACAGGAAGAGTTCGATTTGGTGAGTTGCTAAATTTGTAGCTACTTAGAGCGAACTGTCCTCGGCAGCAGCACCTCGAGTATATCTTTGCTCTTGGGAGGTCTGTTATTGCGAGAGGTTTCGTGCCACGGTACTTGATTTCTACAATTTACTCTTGTGTCTCTTGAATAGCTTGTGTTACCAAGTATACGGTGTTATAGAGAGTGTTGTGGCATTATTATTAAAATTTCCCGCTCGGGCCACCACGGACAAGTAATACAACCCAAATGAAGCATTTTGCGACACCGGGGAGCCCGAAACGCTGCATCTCCGAGACATGCTTGCGCCTTGTTTTCCTGCCAGTAGTAGTGCATGGTCGCTTTTGAGACCGCTTGAATTCCCGTAAAGCTACTTGAAACTTTCGTCAGGAATGCAGAGTCAAAAATCACTCAAACGTGCAGCTTCAAAACGAGCCGATTATCTGCAAAGTGTTAGGTAGTAACCCTTCGTTTTACTCCATACTTCTCTCCGTTTGTCAAGTTAAATATTATCAAAGCTAATCATTGCTCACCTGCTCGTTGACGGCGCGCTAAACTTATGTGTTCAAATGCTGGGATCCTTCGCCATTGACCGTGGGACTCTGCAGAACTTCGTTGTTATATTAGCTACTTTGTATATGGCATTGCGATAAGTGTCCGTCATTGGCAAGCCTGCAGTGCGTCCTGCAATACCGGTACAATTTTCATTTTAATTACTCAATTTAAGGCTAGAAATGTTAATTTCAGATATTGCTGGTTGTATCTTGGGGCACGTTCGAGTGGCCGTCGAAGCTTGACTTGTGAGTAACTTTAGACAGAAGCGCTGGCTTTGCCAATTTCGATCGTACTCTGAGTGCTAGAAACAATCGGGTTCTGTTGAACTGACACAGAACTCCATTATACGAAGTAGCATTAACTTAATGGTACCTGCTTCACCGTATAAGGGCCTATGCCTGGAATTCGGTTGAATGGGTCGAACCCACTGGACCTGTCACAAGTTTCGGCCGCCCAGGGGCATATAGGGTTAGTTTAGTTAGGTTCGCTCGTTCTATTTTATGGGGAGCAGTATAGACCGACCGGGGCGAAGATTTTGGTAACACCACCAAAAATCAAGTGGTCGGGACACTGGGGCCAGGGCGAGTGAAACCAAATAGCCGGGCGGGGACGGTGATGACCAAAACCAAATAGCCGGAGTGGGGGCCGTGGTGACCAAAACAAAATAGCCGGAGCGGGGGCCGAGGTGACCAAAACAAAATAGCCGGAGCGGGGGCCGAGGTGACCAAAACCAAATAGCCGGAGCGGGGGCCGAGGTGACCAAAACCAAATAGCCGGGGCGGGGGGTCAGACTTTTTATTTTCACAATAGTAGAGCATTTGCTATCAACACTTAGATTGTGACAACTCATTTTATCCGCAGTTTAGTTAACAATTATTTAGGGAATGGATTCATTATTTGATGCGTGATGTCATCAGGAGGTAAATAACTTTTTCCTAACTTTATCACGCATTGCAATAAAGAATTTCAGAATGGTTGGTAGATTAGAAAAAGGTAAAGAATGGACAGATGCAAAATTGGCTCAGATTGGATGAAGTATGCGTTAGAAATGTTGCAGACTCAGTGCCTTTCAGAATTGCTGCTTCATAACGGGCTTGAGAAGGTCCTACACCTTGTTAGTCACAGGTGACTAACTTCTAGTCCGGTTCAATTTTTTTCCGAATTTTTATTTCAATCCACTCAATTTTTGGTGTAGAAGTCAGATCTGAAGCTTGTTTGTGGCGGTCGGCTTTAGTTTTCGAGATGTTTGATTTTGAAGTTCCCTATGTTTTTCTATGTGAGCAAGTACACGGTGACCCTATTGGAACCTAACCTAACCTAACCCCCAAAAAAAAAAAACATGTGAATAGAGGTTTTGCCTTACACTGTGCGACTCTGATTATTTTCTCCTATAGAAATTCAAAGTCAAGTATCTCAAAAACTAGAGCCGACCGCCACAAACGGGCTTCAAACTTGAATTCTACATAAAAAATTGAGTGGAATGAAATAAAAAATTGGAAAAATTGGACCCTACTAAAGTAAACTAATACCAAGATTTCTTGCAGTGAGAGTAGTTTAAAACAGTATATTGATATATTGGTGAATCGTCTTTCATAATCAGTTTACTCGAAAAATATTTAGTTTTCCCCAAAAAAACTTGTTTTGTTGCCTCTCAAGTGTTTCCATCCCGTTTTATTACCTCTTTAAGTGTTTCCATCCCGTTTTATTACCTCTTAAGTGTTTCCATCCCGTTTTATTACCTCTTAAGTGTTTCCATTCCATTTTATTACCTCTTAAGTGTTTCCATCCCTCACCCCAAAATCCCCGACCAAACCCCCGGTTTTCGCAGCTTGAAAAGTCGGAGCCGATGTAAGCAATATTCGATAAATCGGGGCCGGCGCTGAAATGGCCGGGGCCCCGGTCAGTTTATGGGGTGCAGTGACCCCAGGGGAAATACGACAGTTTCATTAACCAATAACTGTGACGTTTGTCTTGCCCCCCCCCCCCTCCACTTTGTTTCCTTCCATTGTCATTCACTTGCTGTTCTCTTGCGCGTTGATCCTGTGTGGGAATATTCCCTCGTGCATGGGTTCTATGTGTCTACCGACATACTATACTCTGCCCATTTTATCAAGGCAGTTCGGTCGCGGTCAATTTCCTTTGCAGCATTGCCAATTCTATGTGTATTTCTAAGATTTTGCTCAGTCCATATCTTAGCCCCGCCCACTACCTGTACGTAGAGAAATCTCTGAAATTCCCTTAGAATTAGCACCGCTATAGAGGAATTTGACCGCGACCAAACTGTCTTGATAAAATGGACAGAGCATAGTTGTCCTGTCTTTCTTCATCTTGTGCGATCTCCTTTGTCATGGCAACGAAGACTTAAACACTCAATAAAATTATAATAATTCTTTCCGTGCTCTCTGGATTTTTTCCATTTTCTGACACCCGTGGGTTTTTTTATTTATTCATTTTTTTTTTGCATGAGCCCATTGTTTGTATTTTTTTGCATCATCTTCTATATTTGTTCTTCCTTTTCTTTAATATCGCAAAATATTGTGCGTGAACGGAGGCTGTCATTTGAAATATAGTGACAGTAAGTGTATCGGCCATCTTACGTTGCCCGGTGTCATTAGATGACCAGGCGCTCAAGTATTTTGCATTATTGCGTGTCTTTGTATCACTTCAGGCGAGTTCACATTGACAACATTTGTTCTGCTTAAGCCTATCAGTCGTTCAGTGAAAATGTTGACAGACTAGTTGGGTTTTACACTTGACTTTGCCTGTGCAAGGTACGGTACGTTGCTACCGTGTAGAACGTTCTTCACAACATATAACATAACCATTGATTTGCAACGCATATTTGCTACAATTACGAGTGTTCTTGCATTTATACTGTTTATGTCGAACTTAAGAAGAAAGTTTAGTTACAACCTGTGATCGACACGCTGCATAGCAACTGTGAGTGATAGTTTGTTCCAACCATACGAAAGGTTCGATCGAATTATGTTCTGCATGCTTGACATGGAAATGGCAGAAACAAATTAATCAGTTTTAAATCATTAACAAATTTTCGTTGCCAGTAAAGTGTCTATAGATATCTTGCTGGTTCCGTCACTTGCGATTATGAAACGAACCAATTTTAGGTTAGGTTCCCTTTATAAAACGCCTGTGAAGTGAGTGATTTTGAAATAAGATTTGGATAGAAACACATAAGAATTTGCTTATTTAACTAGCTACTTCTTTAGTCTGTAGAAATATAATGTTGCCAACCTGTTTTAATATAAAATTATTTATTACATTGTAGCACACTCGGCGCGATGTTTGCAAAATGTTAGCTGAGGTGTCATGGCTGTGGCATGAGACGTGTTTTCTATGAAATTGTATGACATTTGCAACTTCTTGCCGCTCTTCCTATATTCGAGACAAATGTAGTGCTTGTATATGCAAACCACCCTGTTTTATGGCCAAATTACCGATGTTTGAAAAGCACGCAATTTGGGTGTTTCATAAAATGAAGCTTACCCGAAGCTCTCACCGACGGCGTCAAAACTAGCTACAACATATAGAGTTATAGCGTCGCTTGCTCTAGCTCTGTCAGTCTTCAGAGTAGTAGCGTCGTTTGTTGTCCGACGGGCTGAGGCGGCAGCGAAAATTGTTAGTTCGAATCAGCCCTAAGATATTACAGCTGTTGACTGACTGCAGGTGAGCGAGTCGCTGTGCTTTGCTGACGACGAGCGCAACTTGGTGCGGGTGCAGTTCACCCCCACCATCCCCCACTGCTCCCTCGCTGCTCTCATTGGGCTCAGCATTAGGCTCAAGCTGCTGCATACTCTGCCCTCCAGGTATTGTGTTTTTCATTAACCCTGCACTGTCCATTTTCGTTTGTGAACGTTACAAATAGTGCTATCCCTGCGAGAATTGGTATTGAATTGAGCCATAGTAAAGTTTACGCCAACTGTATTGTTTCATTTACAAAGAGCACGCGCACAGAAAAAAATATAAAGCACAAGAATGATAGTTAACGTATTGTGTTTGCACTTTGTTTCATTACTGTGCTGTTTCAGTCTTGCTTCTTGCTGCGTACGAGAGTCGTTCCAAAAGTAATGCCTCCTATTTTTTTATTCTGTCCGAAGGGATCCGGGGGATTGCAAATTGCATTATTATGATAACTGACGTTATGCACTCATGACCTTAAAGTTTCATCTCTCTGTTGCAGTTATTAATGGTGTGACTCTAGGAATGCAGTTCCTGTCATGGAGTGCGTCAGAAGTAGAGATGCGTCATTGAATTCCTTCATGGAAATTGTACCAATCACCGTTCACAGGCGCCTGGTGAATGTTTACAAAGCCGATGCAATTGATGTTAGCACAGTTAGGAGAAGGGTTCGTCGATTTCAGAGTGGCGACAGAGATGTGAGTGCCAAAGTGCGCTGCGGACCCCATGCACAGCCACCGGCCCGGAAAACAAAGTGCACCACGATCAACTCGTCTGCACTGATCGGCGGATAACGGCGAATGAAATGCGTTTAGAGTTGGATGTGGGTGTCAGTGTACTGGAAACAATGTTGTTTTCCTAGCATACAGCGAAGTGTGTGCTACGTGGGTTCAGCGAATGCTGGCGCAATAACAAAACGACCACCAGCGGGCTGTCTATCTGGACTCTCATTCATCGCTGGCAAAAGTGTATTAAGAATCGTGGTGACTACATAGAAAAAAAAATTTTAGAGCACAAAATGCTGCTCGTTTTAATCATGACACTTCCGTCTTCATAGCTATTCAACTTTTTGAATTAAATAGAATGCATTGTTTTTCAACGACTCTCGTACAATCTATGATAGTATTGCCAGCAGTGCTGATCTATTTGTTGTACACATCTTTTATGAAATCAGTGTCAGCTTGCCACTAACGCTGTTGTGTTACAGGAGCACAGGCTGCAGTTGATGGTCGTAACTGGTGTGCCATTCGTAACTCTGATATTTACTAAATGTTTACATTGCTTCCCTGGTGTTGGCACTCTGGTCATGTGGACCTTAAGAGCAGCTTCACATGACACTCTGAGTGCTGGTTCTCGTAGAACTTTTGCTCATTCCATTTCGTGTCCTTCACTCGTATCTAGTTCTGTTGAAAGTTCCGTCCGTAACATACTTCCCTGCTCGAGGACGCCGCCTGTCGAATACTAGCTGCACGTTACATTGTCGGGCAGTCTTTCACCGCCTCTATTTATATGTTTTTGAAACTAGAATTACTCACTATGTTCATGATGAACGAAACGTTTCAGCACTTAATCTTCACAGTGAAATAGCCTAACCCAGATTCTAATTTCTAAATATCCTTTTCCCACAACGAGTTTTGCTTATTCGTCTCATTCTAGCATCCTTTCATTTACCACGTCATCTGGTCACTTTTGTAAGACGAGCGCTCTCAGTTGCACGATGAAACGCTCAGTGGAAATACGAAATATGAATATTTTGTTGACATGCAGGCTGGAGGTTGAGCACGGCAGTTCAATAAGATGCTGTAACCGCTACGCATGTGGGGTGGCTTCTAAAATGCGTTAGAACTAGCGCAGTGGCACAGAAAACAACTAGTCGCAAAACGGGTTGAACTTATCGTAGTGCAACCCGATATATAATACAAAGCGCGGTCCCTACGTAATGCAACAAAATGAAAAATTAAAATGGTGGCAATAATGATAGCACAATTCAGAATTTTTCGATAACTTAAAAAATACTACGCCATATCATGTGAAATTTTGACATAAAAACCTTATTTCAATTATATCCAGATTGGAGAAGAAAAATATCAAAACAAACCGGCGTCGCCATATTGGACAGTTGCTCCCCACCTTGTAGCCTCTATATCTGGAAATTAACCCATTTCTTAGCATGGGAAGACAGTGTGGGTTATCTGAAAAGGAAAAGGGTCAAATGAGCGCATTAAATGAAGAAGGATACACTATATCTGAGATTTCTAGGAAGGTTAGCAGATCTAGAAAGGTGGTAACTAACTTTTTGAAGAACCCAGAAGAATACGGAAAAAAGAAATCTACTGGCCGCCCTTCAAAATTGAGCCCTACAGCCCACCGCCGCCTTCTCCGTGAAGAGTCTCGAACAGGAGAGGGGTCAAAGAGCCTGCAAACATCCCTGCAATTAAATGTTACACCAAGAAGAGTGCGGCAGATCCTGGGTTTATCTAAGAACTTCATTTATAAGAAGAGAAAAACTGCACCAGCACTCACGGAAACACACAAGGCAAAACGCGGAGAAAGGGTTCGAGAAAAAGTGCAACGGAACTATGAAAATTGGTCTAATGTTATATTTTCCGATGAAAAAAGTTTAACCTAGACAGACCTGACGGTTCTCAATACTACTGGCATGATCTTAGAAAGAGGACAAAATTTTCAGCAAACGACCTTTTGGTGGCGGATCCCTTATGATCTGGGGAGCATTCTCCATCAAGGGCAAGGTGAATTTGGTGATGATGGAAGGTAGACAGAATGCTCAGAAGTACACAGAGGTCTTAGAAACTAGTCTTCTCCCATTTCAAACTGATGAACATTAGCAAGAAGCGGTGTTTCAGCAAGATAATGCCGCCATTCACAAAGCGAGGTTGACCACAAATTGGCTTAATGCCCATAATATCGCCACTTTAGCTTGGCCTGCCAAGTCACCCGATCTATACCCAATTGAGAATCTTTGGGGAATACTCTTTCAGCATGTTTACACCAATGGGAGACAATTTTAGGATAAAGAAAGCTTGTGGCAGACCATAAATGAATGCTGGGAGGCTATCCCTGAAGAAATGCTCGCTTATTTAATTAATTCTATGAATAACCGATGTGTACAGGTGTTGCAATGAAAAGGCAACGTTTGTAAATATTAAGAATTATGTTTTTTTTTGCTTCCATTGTTTTCTAAAATACAATTTTTTCCATATGTGCTATCTTTGTTACCACCCGATTTGCGCCCACAATCTATTATTTTCGTGGTAAAATTTTGAAAAGGCAACGAATACAATAATGATTATAAGGAATCGGTAACTAGTTGAAGTAACATTAATCAGTTAAAATTTCAACTATATTGATGCAGTATTTTTAAACTTATCACAAAATTTCAAAACGTGCTATCATGATTGCCACCACTTTATTTATTAAACATCTTTGTTCATTAAGTCAAAAATTTTCGAAATACTCCCTCCTACGTCGATACACTTCTGGAGGCAGAGTTTTCAGTCCTGGAAGGTCATCTTTGGCTAGTCCTTAAGAGTCGATGTAACATGCGCCCTGATGTTTTCAATGATATCCCAGTGTTTCCTTCCCAGGCTTCGTATTAGGTAAGGAGGTGAGGAAATGAGCAAAAGAAAAGTGTGAGGGAGCCAGGGCAGGACAATAGGGAGCCTGGGGAAGTAATGGCATATGAGTGCCGGCCAGGAGATAATGACATCGAAGGCGTTGTGGACGTCTACTGCGGGGCTCGTCGGCAACCTCTTCTCAGCCCTCATTGAACGACTTGCTTTCGATTGGCTTAACTCCCAAATGCATATTGAATTTAAGGAAATATATCAGTGTGGGATTTGATAAATTTAATATAAATTTTGAACCTCACAACGAGGTGTATGGAAACGTATCCTAACTCGGAGGCGACTGAGACCCGGTGCATTTGGAGCGCTAGCTATCTCCCCTCCCCCTTCCCTAGCCTAGCAGGTTAGAACGTCCTGCGGTGTATCGTCGCGTTAGGAGAAAATTTGACACGGTGCGTATAGAACGCACCTTGTATGTGATTAATTAAAGAATATAATTGTTTCTATATCTTTTCGAAGAATGAAAAGTGGAGTTTATTACATACCACTGGTGCATGAGTCTGTCGAGTGATCAGCTGGTACTTTTGAAATTGCTGGAAATTTCACTGGAAATAAGATGGTCAAGTGCCACATTCAAGCAATGTATCTCTGCTATATTTGTATAGAGCACTATGAGAGCGCGTACCTCCACCAAGCAAGGCAACCGTAACCAAGAACTCAAATTGGTTCCCAGCTATGATTTTTTCTGTACCAGCATCAAAATCTAATTATTGATCATATGTGCCTTTTGACAGTAATAACAGCTTCTGTAATTTTCTTGAGGATCCGTTCATAACTTTTTGAGTTATGTTGCTAATAAACGTCTTGACAAACATTAGTCAAACACGGGAACGAACCAACTGAGCACCACAAAAAATTTTATCATCTATGTCTTTTTATATTATCACAATTCCTGCAAATTTCATAAAGATTCGTTCTTAAGTTTTTCAGTTATTTTTCCACCAAGCGTAAAATAAACGCAGAGACAAACGAACAAATAGATCACAAAAATTTAGTCAGGCTATTCTTTGTGATATAATCAACAACTGGTGTAAATTTCATATAAATCCCTCCATAACTTTTTGAGTTATGGTACTAAGAAAAAATGGGTAGAGATACAAACAAACGGTTTAGCAGATCTCCACCAAAAGTTAATCATCTGTTACTGTGAACATACCTAGTAATCCCTGTAAATTTTGTAAGGATCCGTCCATAACTCTTTTATTTATCTTTGTGACGAACAGAATAAGAGACAGACTACCACGACAAAAACATAACCTCCTAATCTTGGCTGAGGTAATTATGAATAGGCTACGAATGCCCTTTTATTATTTATTTATATGTGAGTCTGGGTATTGAATATAATTAGCTGAAGCTGCCAATGTAGAGCTATTACGTATCACCCCGAGTCGCAGTGGAAGACAGCTGATAAACATCTGAAAATCGTTGCTATAAGTGAGCTGCTCTTCATGAAGAGCCTTCGTTAGTCTCATCTCTGTGATGCAAGTGTGGTGATGCTGCTGTGCGCTCGTGTATTTGTTTGTTATCGTGTGGTGAGGCAGGCAGATGCTGTTGCGGAGGTGGGCACTGATCGACTATTTCTCTCTGGCATATACTGTACTAACACTCACGTGGCTACCATTGACAGGTTCAAGGTGAGCGTTGAGATCACGCCAGGCAGTCACGTGTCGGAGGCTGCGGTCAACAAGCAGCTGGCGGACAAGGAGCGCGTTGCTGCTGCTCTCGAAAATCCTCATCTGCTGGCCGCTGTCAGCAAGTGTCTCGCTGGTGCAGCTAGCAGCTAACTTGCTGCTCAGGCTTAGCGACCGCCGTTGGCCTTAGTATGTACTCAGATGTCAGCATTAGGATGACAGAATGTCCTGCAGTCTCTGTGTTGTTGTCTTTGCCATACAAACCACCAGTCGTTACTAGCTGGAAAGTCAGCAGCGGGTTATCTCTATAGTGTATGTGATCACTTACAGCTGGTTTATCGGTTACTTTCAACAAGTGTGAGACTAATATTGGTGTAGACTGGGGTATGCTAACGCTCAAATTTTTGGGTATTTTTACGAGTAATTAGGCTCTCGGCGCTTTCGAGCGATGAAGTCACGTGATACAACAGACACTGTCTGAGAATTTTGTGATGTGATTGGAACTTGGATCGTTCGAGGAAATGAGGAGCCATAGCTCCCCAAACTGACCCTTAGATTGTTTTAACTTTAGTTAGCCTTCGAGGCCCTTTATACCCCCTGTCCTCGCTGCATCGTCCTTGCTTAGCTAAACCTTTAAGCCAGAAATAGTTTCATATTCGAGAGAAAATGTCTTCATTAATAATGTAACCGTCTGAAAAAAAGGTTTTGCTCAAATGCAGTATGGTGTGTTGGCAATGATATAGTTAATTGAATTATCAACAACTGGTTGTTATTGCAAATGTTGAACACTCTAGTAGCTAAGCTAAGAAGTTTTGTTACACGTTTTGTTTAATTTTTTAGGTCGGTACATGGTTGAATTGCTACGAATAGAACTCAATTTCGATGGATGAGGTTACAGGATGCGATAGTCACTGTGACGGCGAGAGGTTAAGCTATTCTGACTGGCCACCGGGTAATAGAGTAAAGTAATACAGCTCTCGTCCCTTCATAATACTTACCCTCACATACAATTTATATTGTAGCTAAACATCTGCTATTCCGCCGTTGTAGTAATTTCATGGACATGGGAAATGCAGACTTATTTATCGTTGTCAGATGTCAATTAAGCTTCCTTGTTGTACTACCTTTACAAGTAATTTGTTGTGATGGTGTCAGTTCTGGTTGAGGAATAAATGAGATTGTTTGTGTGTTTATCCATCATTCTCCTGCGCATATTTGAGGCAATTTGATGGTGATCACAGAAGTGCGGTACCAAACGCAGTTGTAGACCGTTCGTAGCTGTTCAGTGAAGTGCTGCTGCGCCTGATAAGAGGACAGCATGTTGCAACTGAAACTTCTCACCGAGCCTGGCCAATTTTTAGTGCAAAATTTCTAGTGTGAAACTCCCCTGGCGGCTGCACCTGAAGTCGACGCTTGGAGCTGTCTTCCTACAGGCCCGCTTGTTGGTTGTCCACCTGTGTCATAAATTTATAGTGTGCAATTGCATTGACATATTGCTGCAGGCTGGGCGTAGAACCTTTGTAGCACCTTCAAGCCAAGGATGATGAGACTTGCAAGGTTAACGCACGCGGAGGGATCAAGCTGCTATGCACCATGGGTAATGAGGCTTGTGACGTCACAAAATTAAAGTACGCTAATACGCAGCTATTTTACATTGTTTCTTTATCATTTCATTTGGGCCTCCAGAGTGTCCTACATGCCCTACAATCTTTATAGTTGCCCAAAGATACGCATCAAAGCATCTACAATTTTTTTTTAACTTTTTGAAGGAAAAATTTTGTTATTATTTAGTTTTTTTTTTTTTTTTTTGTAACAGGCACGCCCCCGGTCGGACAGTGTCTGTAAAATGTGGGCCTAAGCTGTTCCGTCGCGTCATTAACAGATCCTCCTCTTCTAGTCGTAAACACTACAGAATCATTGGGAAAAATAAGTATTTAATATTCGCCAGTTTCAATAACATCGTCTCCGTAAGACAGTTAAGGTGTGGCGAATACGGTTAGGCAAGTTTTTTGCAAGTTAGTTAACGCGTGTCGGACGCTACACTTAATGTTGCGTTACAGCGTATAGTAGCTCATGTTTTTTTTCTAATATTACTGAGCAATTGTATGGCTTCTGCGTATTATGTACAGACTTTTGCTTTAATAAGCCTCGCTGAAAGGAACGAAATTTCTTTCTCTGATGCTTTAATGTTTTCTATACAAATGTTAAAAAGTTCTTATATCTCGGTGTTTAATTATTCGCATCTGAACCATTTTTTGTTGAGCGATTGGAAATTATAGAGGTTAGCAGGTCATTGGCAGAAGACAAAATAAATCAAAAACATGAAGGTTTTCAACCATATGATTGCATCGATAAAACTCACTCGATTTATTGCATTTTAAAGACAATAAATTTGACTCTGAAAAGTGCTTCTGATACATGCGGGAATTTGCCGGGCTGAATTCATCTGCTCTTTTACAAGCCCTTTTAGCTTACGCTCTTTCAAAATTGTATAATTCAGAAAGCTAAAAAAGTTCGTAGATGCATTGATACATATTTTTGTGCTACTATAAGCCCTCAGGGGCTTATTGTGGCGGGCCC
>LQNS02278001.1:5087328-5100623 GCA_001587735.2 Parhyale hawaiensis
GTTATTGAAACACTACAAAGCTGTGCCGGGTGATGTCGTGCAACTCGTTATTGAAACACTACAAAGCTGTGCCGGGTGATGTCCTGCAACACGTTCCTGAAACACTACAAAGCTGTGCCGGGTGATGTCGTGCAACTCGTTATTGAAACACTACAAAGCTGTGCCGGGTGATGTCGTGCAACACGTTTTTGAAACACTAAAAAGCTGTGCCGGGTGATGTCGTGCAACACGTTATTGAAACACTACAAAGCTGTGCCGGGTGATGTCGTGCAACTCGTTATTGAAACACTACAAAGCTGTGCCGGGTGATGTCCTGCAACACGTTACTGAAACACTACAAAGCTGTGCCGGGTGATGTCGTGCAACACGTTATTGAAACACTACAAAGCTGTGCCGGGTGATGTCGTGCAACACGTTATTGAAACACTACAAAGCTGTGCCGGGTGATGTCGTGCAACTCGTTATTGAAACACTACAAAGCTGTGCCGGGTGGCTGCTGTACGATCTCGCTCCGACAGAGGCGCAGCCGAGTGCTAGGTGCGGTACTGCAGGCGCACCAAACGCTTTTCAATACAACAAAATACTCTAATGTGGCTTTGGTGTCCGTGTGACAGAACATATAATCATTATATTTTTTACAAGAATGAACAAATAACAGAACAATACAATGCCATTGTATATCTAAGAGCATTTGCGCTACTCCAGCTCTAGCGTTAATTTGCTCACAGGATATTGCTCTGTCATGGCATATCTTGCTATGGTCATCATGTGGCCACCGCGTTATCCCTACTACAAAAGAAGCATATCGGTTGTGTACAATAAAAACTATGAAGTTAAGTCTTACTTTAATACATAACGCGTGGGTGCGAAATGTATCTTTTTTGGCCACTTCTTTAATGTTGGTGCATAACTACTGCAACATACAGGGTTACGAGACATAAACTCTCCACCCAGAAATTACTACACAATCACATGTACTCCTGCGGCCGGCATACAGAGCCTCCGACTGGCTGGTGAAGTTAAAACTTCGAGGCCTCATTTAGTCCGGAACTTCAGTCGCCCTCTTACATTGAGCCAACTTGCAATTGCATTTGACGAAGCAAGATTGTAGTTTTGAAAGTCACAGGAGTAATCAGTTACGAGCTAGCGTAAGAAACTTGAGCCAAAGGAATGAGGTCAGCGCACCTGCCTGATGTTCTAAGCAAGTCGAGCTTTGTAGTCTTGGGTATGTTCACATTGCGAGCGTAGCAGAGCAACATTAATGTTTATACATATACTTAGTCTCATCGGCCAATCGAACAGGCACTGAGTGCCTGTTCGATAATCAGTAGACTGAGTGCGATAATCTAACAAAGACCAACAGTACCTGGCCTCCATACATCTATTTACTTGGTGTAAAGTATTTGTAACGAAGCCATGCGACACCCAAAAGTGAAGACATTATTTCTTGTTTTACGTTTGAATCGATATGAGAAGGGAAGAATACGAATCAAGCACAATGATGAAGTCTGCTGTCCGTGTATCTGTTCGTGTGTTTATCACCCGCGAACAAAGTGAAACAGGTGATAATGTTTTCGTCGAAGATTCAAGTATATATATTTGTCTGTCCACCCAATTAGTGGTCGAAGAAGTTGAGCAATCTTTCTAATTTTTGTAGGGAGTTTGGTGGGCTGATCTAGGAAGAATCCTTTTATTACATAAACGCAATACACTATAGGCATGTTAGCACTCCATTACTTTAACACGATCTCCCTCAGGAGCATAGGATGCACCATAGGGTTAGGTAGGTTCGCCCATCCTATGTTATGGGACCCGGCAACCCCAGGGGGCTCGTGTAGGTATTGATGTGACTTATGGCAAAAAACTAGTCCTAGCTCGCCATAACAAATGAAGGCGTTGAATTTTCCTCTACCGAGGAATTTACCTCCACCGCGGCAGATCGTCACACGCCACGAGGCCTCCCATTTTTTCCTATGTTATTATTGAGAGATGTGCACGTGGCTGTCGGCGAGGGTCTAACCCTGTTGGACGCAACATCCATGTGAAAAACTAAGATTAGCGGGCCATCAAAAGTTGCTTCGTTGAATTTGCTCCCACCGCGGGGGATGGTCTTACGCCACGAGGCGTTTTAGTTATTAACTACTTTAGAGCCCGCGCGGTCAAAAATGACTGCGAAGAATTTGTGATGACCTTCGTTGATCATACTTTCGTTGCTACAACTGCTGACCTAAAAGCACCTGGAGATAAGTGTTTACGGCTTCACAGCCGCTTAGCATCGAAACTCTTTTTCTCTCTCTCTGACACGGAGAAAATTCATAGCAATCAGCAACGGTCAGTTATAGTTTCGATTTGGTATCATGGATACGGTAGAATATCCTAAAGGTCCAATGGTGTTTGCTTAGCGAAAGCTGTTTCTTCGACCATTGATTAAAAGTTGGAAGAATAACTGCAGCAACAAATTATCTGTGGGAAGAAACTAAGAATCAAGATGCATGGTAGTGCTAATGGATGCTTCAGATATCTTCAGTACTGCGATTTCAACTTCAGCAATGCAAGAAGTTCATTCAGACATAAAATCGCCCTAGACTTGCCACAGATTCGATATATGAAGAAGGTAATACTCGTACCAAGCAATCAGACTCAGCCTTCGATATCTTCATTGTTTAAATTTTAACTGTTGCTGATTAGGATAAGTTTGCCATCATCTGCAACTTGGCCTATTTCTTACCAATCAGTTTTCAATGAAACTTGACAGGATGACCATAGGCAGCCTCCAAGGAGGTTTAATAGAAAGGAGGAACCCATGAGCCTCGTCCGTGAAGTTCAAGTTTCCGGTGTGGCTGCTGCCAGTCGCCGTATGCACTAATCGCATATTAGTCCATCAGTTTGTTTGTTTCTCTCTTGAGACCACATCACTTCCACCAATAAGATGCATGTGTGTGTCCGTTCGTTACAGTCGCCGGGTGCCATAGGTACTCACTTTCATGGCTGATTGGATTTCTTCCCTTAGGAAGGTATTCATAATACTATTACGATACCTCGCGTCACAGCCACACCGGAAAGGTTGGAACGCTAGCGGCTTTAACTTAACGAAGTAGGGCTCCTTGACAGCCTCCAACCTGGGCTAATTTCAACCTATCCGTTTTGTTAAAGCGTGACAGAATATGGATAAATAAACAAGCAAACAAACAAACAGATGAATAATCATACAGATAAACAGACATCTGTCTTTATTATATTGTAGATTACTCTTCACGCACTGGCCTAGATTGTATGACGTGTACGTCTACTTATCACTAGTCTACTTATATCTTGGATACAGCTGAAATATGGAGCATTTATTGACGGCAGCGTCATCTACTTCGAAAGACTGTTCCTTGTTTACAAGTATTTTTTGGTAGAACAGAGATGATGACGGTAACGCGTTGTTGAAATAAAATTGGACGCGCTCTCCACATTTAATATCTGTTTGTCTGTCCACCAATGAAGAGGCAGAAGGAGTTGAGCCATCATCACAATCTTTTCAGGAAGTCAGGTGGGTTGACTGAGATGTGAAAAATGTCAAAAATCTAGAGTTAGCTGGCTATAAAAAATGACGGCGTTGAATTTCTAACTCCTAATTTAATAGGTACTTTCACTCCCCCTCCCCACTTTTCCACGAGTGATGGTCTTACGTCACGAAGCGTCCTAGTTATCACTTTTATTTGTTGCAAAGTTCAAAAATAACAAACAAAATACAGCCTGAGTACAGCTATGCATGATTTCTGACCTTCACATCTTGGCACCAGCACATGGCCGTCGGTGAAGCTATAGCAACAGTTAGTTGCCATAAAAGAAATGACCGCAACAGAGCGACAGGCGGCCAAGACAACCCAAGATTGTGCTTTTGTACACTGCACAGCCCTCACACTGCTAACTGACAGTCCTCAGTTGACACACTGTCCGCAAGTGGAGCAGTACACTTACCCTTGTGCTCTCAGGGTAGTCGCCATCAATATAAAATATGGTAAAGGAAGGATTGAGGCCGTAGTACGGCCCGTTGCTGGGCGTGAGGTACTCCACTCCAATGGGGACCCGGGGAGCCCGGACGTCGAAGTGCAGCAACACTCCATCGCGATGGCAGTGGCCGTAGAACTGGCCACGAATAATTCTTGAAAATCTGTGCGTGACAACGGAGAAATTGGCATTTTTCAAAATTCTTGTAACAGCTCTAAGGTAAACACGTTAAATCGTATTGCATAATAACAAATTGCAAGTAAAAAACAATTAGCAGCTGCTCTGTAACACGTAAATTATATAATTTAGAATAGGATGCATAAGCGACACTGGAGGGAACAAGATGCACATTCTCAGAAAGAGAATGTGCTCAAGTCTCGGTCTCGTCTGAGTCACTGCGATCCTCAACACCAGATAAGAAAATTCATGAGCGGCTTATGGAAATTCGGAGCTGGTGAGAAAACGTTACGGTTAAGTTCTAGTACATTTGTGAAGGAAACTGCGAGTTTTGTTCGATAAGCTTTCTCCTAAACTTACCTAGTTACAATTCTAGAGAACTGGTGGCCCCATTCCTCGTAACAGTCGGCATAGAGAGGGCCCATGTGGCCGATGATGTGAACGTACTCGTTGTTGGCTTCAGCCTTCAGCAGCTCCCCTACGAGCCAACTCAGGATGTTGCCAGGGTCAACACTCTTGTAGAGCACCCACCTGTGGCGGCAAGGGGGCATGTATTCTGGACTTTGAAAATAGCAAAGCAGCTGTTGATTATGGCCTTTACCGCACGGAAATAGCAGCCAAGAGCTGTAGCTAGCCCCATTTGGTTATAAAGACCAATGAAAAAGAGGTCTTTTTATGAACTATTATCTATGGTTCACACACTGTGACTATAGATCTCCTTGTCATGAAATAATTTGGTTTAGATAAATGACAACATCAGCAGAGCGTTTTCGATATGTGTGTGCTACATTTAATACGAATAAGTAGATATCTAATAGAAGATCAATGGCAAAAATGAGACTGTTAGCCTACCGTATTAACTATCACTAATGAACGCTGTAAATAACTTACGCTTTATATAATACGTCCGTATATCAGACTACACGAGACCCATTTAATTATTAAGTTGTAAATTGTGATATTTTGAATTTTAGAAATAGTCCTATCTTGAAAATGTATGTATTGTAGTTGTAGCACAAGCTATGGCAATTAGGTTCTTTTAGATACGTTATTTTAATCGTGAAAAAAAAAAAATTCGATGTTGAGTAGACTAGTTTATATACATAATACGAAACATTAAATATGTGAATATTGGTGATGTATAGTACTTTATATGAACATTTATGTGACCATTTTAGATATCTACATGGATTAAATTGGGTGTTCTCAAAATATGAGATAAAATAAGATACATTTTCCTAGTTTACTTGATGCTAAAGCCTGGTTCATCTAGCATAGCGTAGTAAAGCGTCGGTGTTGTATGTAAGGAAGTTCGGCGATGCATCATGGCGGCATATAGGCTCCTGCATTTGGTAAGCGTTTCGCTGATGGTATTCTTGATTCGATGTTATTTACTCAGACCTGCTAAAGCCACGGTCCCACCATAGTAATATCGTGTGAGCCCGCCTCAATAGCAGAGGAGTGTTGTAATCACAACCCGGTTAGGCTACAGAAACTTGGAAAATGGTAACCGTAATCAGCACTGCGGTTACGAGAACGCGACCCAGGAAGCAAAGAGCGTAACGGGAGGACTCACGAGAAATTAGCATGGAAAAGTGACGTCATCATCGACGAATCTATGGCTTAGCAGCCTAGGAGTATTTTAACTAATTTAACCAGAAAAATCGTCTTAAATTGCAAAATTCATCTCTAGCGTATAAATAAATTGGGAGAATATTCACTAATTTAGCAATTATCAACAGAAAATTGTAGTGCGTGCTAGTGGAAACTTTCACAGCACTATTGTCGAATTTGGTCAATGTTGGAGACCTGATTTAATTTTTTTAACTGAAACTTTATTTACACTTCATATTCAGTTCACAGTGCTCTTCACATATTTATTCTCACAAACAAAGATAAGCACCATTATAGCTCATTCTGTTCGCAAGAGAAACCACAGTAACAGTTAGCCCATTGCTCGAACTTTCTGTACTTGACGACAACATTTTACGGTATTTTACAGCTCAAGTAGCTGGCCTGTCATGAGCGGGAGATTGAATGAAATAAATAAAAAAAACGGTGACATGTTCAACTTTTGTTGTATGCTTCCGGACTCCAGTGTGTGAGTTTATGAAGCTGAGCAGCTACGCTACATTTAAACGATGCACGCCAGTGCCGATTCAAAATAAAATCAGGATAACTCAGGAGGGCAACGTAAGAAACGAAGGACGCGCCACCTGTCGATGAGCGGCGTGAGCTCAACAATAACGAAGTTCTCTTGTGACCGTAATTTGGTCTCTGGAGTCTGACGTCAGTGTAGCAACTTGCTGGGTAGAATTTTATTTCTTAATTGAATCTCTTTGTCAGAAGCTAATATTTCTGAGCGCTTACCTGCGTCGTCCCTACCGCCTTACCGGTGGTGATTATGGCACAGTGTGTCAGCAGCGAGGTCACCGGGGCACTGCAGAGGTGTGTTGTAATCACAATTTCTGGGTCACCGGTGCTACACCGGTGACCCCGCCGCTCGTCAATATCGTCGCAGTGACAACCCGCAGAGCGATAAGGACGATTGCGACACGAGTTACGGTGACGCTGATAGACGCTCAGAAACACCCATTTCAAATGAAGGTATAACATGGTAATTATGCGAAGAATAAACTTCGTACCCCAGAATAAGTGCGTGCTGCACAGTTGTGCTGAAGGTCTCGGGAGCGCTATCGTCTCTCACAACGGAGATGTATGAGTGTTTGTATACGCAGATCGTGTGCTGGGGAGCGGCGGTCAAGTTGGTGCGCCGAGCTGCTCGCTGTATTATTATTATTATTAAAACTTCACGCTTGAGCTCCCACGGACAGGTAATACAACCCAAATGAAGCATCTTGCAACACCGGAAAGCCCAAGACGCTGCTAAAGGAAATCCAGCAAAAACCACTAACAGCTGACTTTAACACTAGCAGACCTATAAGACCAAAGGCCGATGCCGGCAACAAATTCCAAGCCTAGCTGACCAGGGCACCTTCGTGGCTGTCTTGACTAATCAAGCTGTAGACTGTCGGAGGTTTCACTTTCTCACGCGAGGCGTGCGTCGTGCTCAGAGAGAGGGTTTTTGGAACTCCCGTCGGAGAGAAGAATACAGCCAATGCCTCTCATTATTGCACTCTTTATAAAACATACATGGGTAACGTTAGGTAACGTTAGATAACGTTAGGTAAGGTTAGGTAAGGTTAGAAAGGTTAGCTTGGGTTAGGTTAGGTTGGTTAGAAGGTTAGGTTAGGGTAGTTTAGGTTAGGCTAGGTTAGGTTTGCCTAGGTAGTGTTTATTTTAGTGGTGGCGCTCACAAGAAAGTTTACGCGAACGCAAAATCGTCGTGAGAGACGATAGTGCGTCCCGTGAACGATCCCCAAGCCGGGGGAGTGATCTCTATCATGGCCATTTTTCCAGAAAAGATTCTTTCATAACTTCTGGTAGGTTAGGTGAGGGCAGGTCTGGTTTGTCTAACCACCAATTATTTCAATTTCGGTCGCGTTGAAATTGGCCTTAGGGTGACATATGGTTAGGTAAGGTAACGTTAGGTAAGGTTAGAAAGGTTAGGTTGGGTTAGGTTAGGTAAGGAGGTTAGGTAAAGATAGGTTAGGCTAGGTTAGGTTAGCTTAGGTAGTGTTTATCTTAGTGGTGGCGCGCGCAGGAAAGCTTACGTGAACGCAAAGTGATCGTCAACGACGGTAGTGCCACCGGGCATATCAGGAAGCAAAGAGCGTAACGGGAGGACTCATGAAAAATTAGCACCAAAAAGTGACGTCATCATCGACGAATCCATGGCTGAGCAGCGTAGTAGTATTTTAACTAATTGAACCAAAAAAATCGTCTTTAATTTTAAAATTCATCTGTAGCGTATAAATAAATTAAGAGAATGTATACTAACTTAGCAATTATCTATAGTTAATTGCAGTGCATGCTGGTGGAAACTTTCACAGCACTAGCGCCGAATTTGGTCCCTTTTGGCGACCTGATTTGACTTTTTTGTTTTTTATTGAAATCTTGTTCACACTTCATATTCAGTTCACAGTACTCTTCACCGATCATATTTATTCCTTACCAACATATATAAGCACCATTATAGCCAATTCTGTACGCGAGAGAAACTACAGTAACAGTGGGCCATTGCCCGAACTTTCTGTACTTGGCGACAACATTTTACGATATTTAGCACCTCATGTAGCTGGCCAGTCATGAGCGGGAGATTGAATGAAATAAATCGAAACAATACGGCGATATGTTAAGAAAACAACATACGAAGGCCTGAGGTCACACACTCAAATACTTCGACTCGTCGATGCGATGTAAATTTGCTACGTGCGGTCACGGCTAAGTTTTATTTTAGTCCTATTGAGTCCTCCCGTTGCATTCTTTGCTTCCTGGGGCATATAGTACCAACTACTTGTTCTCTGCTCGCAACACGGCTTATATTTTCTCTGGAACGAATATTATTTTATAATGAGAACAAACTGTCGTATTCAAATTACATTAAATTTTTAGAAGTCCTTTTTGTCCCTAGGTGGAAAACCTTACTCTCATATATACTCACAAATTAAGTTTGTAGCAGAAGTTGGTGTTGACCGATATGATGCGGAAGCCAGGCCTCACGAGCACCGAATAGGAGCCCGTTACTCTGGCTTGGGCAGATATGTTCTCGTGAGGGATGAAACTCTGCCACTGGCGGGCGAGCAGGTCGTACAGCCACTGGTTGTTGAAGCGCCGCTTTATTCTGGGCACCTCAGGTGGGGGGAAACTGCAATGTACAGGGTAGATACTGAGTGAGGCGAGCAGAACAACAACAATACATAAGCTTACGTCCACAATATAGTATCGTTTGATCTCACTGCCTATAAAGGTGCGTTTTGCTTGGTACGATCATCGTCCAACGATGATCGTGGGTGCACCATTTTGCTTGACGCGTCAGTGTCTGTGCGATTCTCACAGAGAGAGCATATATAGAAAGCGAGTTGTGTGCTATGGCACTACCCAATGACCCGCAAACTTAATAGAAATGAGAAGTTGCTTATAAAAAACCTTTTAGTTGAGGGGATGGAAGATGAAGAAATTCTATTTGAACTGTATGGAAAGGAGAGGAGTAGGAAACATGATATGTTTCCATTGAGAAAAGAAGAGGGGATGTTTAACAATTTTTTCTTGAAGCACTTGCGTGAGGACAACAATCAGTTTCAAGATTTTTTTCTGGCTACAATTGAACAGTTCGACTTCCTGGTAGATTTTATCAAAAACGACCTGTTCAGGAATGCGATTACATTCAACACTTAATCGTGCGACTATTTGGAGGCAAAGATCAACGTTAACGACTACACCGTCAGTCGCCTGAAGCAAAACAGTCTCGTACAAATGCATTGAGTTATATATATATATAAATAGTGCTCTACATAGTCTTTCAACAATCATCGTTGAGTCATGGACGATCATCGTTTCGCAATAATCGCACCAAGCAAAACGCAGCTTATGGTTTTATTTCTAACATTTTGAACGATCCATTACTGAGCTAAGGATACATGTTAACGAAATAAAAATAAATAAGATTTGAGAGGTAAGGATGGTGTTCGTATTGCTTTGGACATAAGCATAGAAACAGCACTCGGACGGCCGGTACCACATGTTGTACATGCGAAGTCAAATAAGCGGTAGCCGAAGAGAAATTATACAGTGGCACCAGATAGAAACTTCGGACTAACTACATTTTCATAAGGTTCTTAATTGCGCTAAATGTTAGGTTACTGACAATAATAAATTATATAGCAACAGATTTATCATTAAGTTCATTTTTAAAGTTTGTACCTTGTATAAAAATTTCGATGATATTTGAATAGACAATTTCCTTAATACGGGGCGCGAGTAAAGTGAACAAGGCAACAAGAAACTCCGTGGATTAGAATTAAACACTAATCATTCATGCGGTAAATATTTCTGCATTTCCGAGAATCAGAAAATTTAAGTTGAGTCGTACTAACAATTGTTCCATGGTATGATGTTTTTCCCTCGGTATTATTTACACTATAATTTCTCAAATGCCTCGTTTTTCACTCTGGGACCGTCAGAAACTTATCCATCTCCATGATACTAGATAATCCAACCGAGAAATAGGCGGAAGACTCATATGTGATGAGAGAACAGCTCGACTGATGCGCTAAGACATCAGCAAATTGGCAGTGTTCGAGACCGACAGTAATCAGGCCGTCCTAGGTCAACCTCCTACAGAGAAAGAAGAGAAGATCGCGTCTTGAATATAAAACGAATTGGAAACAGACTTGAAACTGCTCCTGAGATCTCAAAACGTTGTGACTCAGTGGGAAACTGTTCTGTTTCTACAAATAAGAATAGGTAGAAAGAATAGTGTTGAGAGGCTGCAACGCAAGACACAAACCCATGATAGCGACGTTGAATTGAAAGTGTTGTTCTTATTTCCTTAAAAGGTAAAGGGATCGTGGCACGTCTTATTGGCAAAAAGTGGTATTAGTGACAAAAGCACGTTCAGAAGCTAGACTTTGACGGCAGGCAGGTTGTTCGATGGAGGAAACGCGAAGAATTTCATCCCAGGTGAACTGTTTCAACATGCAAGGTGGAGGAGGTTCCATCATGGTATGGAGAGCAGAGCAATTAGCGTTCTTGGTTCAAGGCCTCTTGTTCGTATAAACTGCAGATTTAAGACATCCGTATAGATGGTCATGTTGGCTAAACATTTCATTCCCCAATATGATGACAATCTACCAGGAGCTTTTGTCTTTATGCAGGACAATGTTCCAATATACCCAGCCGCCACTGTCAAGAGATTCCTCCAGAACCACAACGTTGTATGTTTGGATTGGCCTGCCTAGTCACCAGACCTGAGTTCAATAGAGAATGAATGGTAATACATAGACTGCAACAGTACATAGACCGCAACAGTTCATAGACCGCAACAGTACATAGACCGCAACAGAAAATAGACCGCAACAGTACATAGACCGCAACAGAACGTAGACCGCAACAGTACATAGACTGCAACAGTACATAGACCGCAATGGTACATAGACCGCAACAGTACATGGGCTGCAACAGTACATAGACCGCAACAGTACTTGACTCTTAGGTCCGAAGTGGTCTCTGACGCTGGCGGCCAAAATGGGATAAATGGGATTTTCTTAAGAGCTAAAATGAACATGTCCAGACACGGTCATGCACGCAAGCGCCAAAGTGCGTCCCCGCCATATCCAAGATACCTTCTTCACAAGAAAAAATGTTGGGTACCTTGGATTGGAAATCCCATTTTCTGTTATCGACTTTTGGCCGCCAGCGTCAGACCTAAGAGTCAAGTACTGCTGCAGTCTATGGGCAATACATCAAGAACCTGTTACGCCACGAAAATATTCACGATCTCAGCGAATTGTGGTAGGCCATTTCATCGGACTTATTGTTGGAAACTATTATTCATGGTGATGACAAAGAGATTTCGAGCTGTCAAATCGTAGAAAGGTAATGCTACCAATGATTAAAAATTCTTCCCAGTTTGAACAGAATATTGATCCCAAACTCATTATAAAGGTAGGATTTGCCCTTAATGCGGAGTTTGTTGCCGGATCTATTCCGAATGTCGAAAACACATGATTAGTTTAATTGATATTTAATAAAGTGGAATTGTAATTAAGAGAAAAAAATTATGATTAATCGGTTGCTAGATATGTACATAGTTTATTATGGTCAGATACCTAAAATTTAGCGTAATTTGGAGTCTTAGGAAAAACAAAATATTGCCGGTGCAGAATTTCTTTCTGGCGCCACTGTACGTACTGTGAGCGCGAAAGTAATAAGAAGCCTGAAAACAAATAAAGGCTGTACGTACAACAGTAAGCTGCAGCCGCCATACAATAACAGGCTGTACATTGGTACTCACCTGTCTCTGGGTGCTATCTCATGGTTGCCTACGGCGCCGTAGAGTGGCGTGTTGGGGAAGTAATATCGGATCATCTCTCCGACTTTGTTAATAACTATGCTGTTGTCTCTTCTGTTAATCTTCCATAAATCGTGTGCCACGTTGTCCCCCGTCCAGATGATGTAGTCAATATCCTGCCAATATAAAGAATGAAAAATATTTTATGTCACACACGACAGACATCTAATATATACGTTACGCTCAGAGTTCTAAATTTAATGAACGCAACACCAAATTAAAACGCAGCGTAGCGTAAGACCATCACACGCGAGGGGAAAGGCGGTAAATTTATGGCCAGTTTACTCTAGAGTTTAGGCATTTTTGAAACCTAGGTCAACCACCTGACTGCCTGAAAAAGAATGAGATAATGGCTCTACTCTTGCTTCTTTTTGGTGAGGAGTTACAAATTTAACGCCGTTATTTTCTATGGCAGGCTTACTCTAGAGTTTCATAATTTTTCATATCTAAGCCGACCCACCTGACCACCGCTAATAAATTATAAACATTGCTCACCTCCTTCTCCTTTTTTGGAAGAGGTGGAAGATAAATATGCAAACAAATATATATATACTTAAATCTTCTACGAAAATATTACCACCGCTCTTGGCTTCGCTCGCGGGGGATAATTATGAGAAACAAAATGCTTAGGAAATCGCCGAATGCAAGGTAAAGGCGTGTGGTAAAATCAATAATTGACGTTGAGGTTGAACTGAAACAACAGGAACGTATACATTGTCTTTTTCGGTTTGGTTTACAACACGTGCTGAAAATGGCGAACATGGTGCCGACGACAGCAGCTACCTCATTATTGAACACTGCTCATTGATAAGTTTATCACTTGGTATAATTCTGATTTTGCTCGTATGGACAGTAGTTAATAAGAGGCTAGTCGAATACATTTCTGTGCAAAACAAGCGCTTACTTTCTATCACTTTCCAGTGTCGCCATGAATTTATAAGTAAGAAGAGGCCGAACACCAACTGTACAATTTGCTAGAAAAAACGTAGTGACTTCTATACTCGTAGGATAATGGTTTCGCATGTGGCTGCTATACTTGCAGGATGGTGGTCTCGCATGTGGCTGCTATACTCACAGGATGATGGTCTCGCATGTGGCTGCTATACTTCCAGGGTGGTGGTTTCGCATGTGGCTGCTATACTTGCAGGGT
>LQNS02278001.1:5105778-5123748 GCA_001587735.2 Parhyale hawaiensis
TGTGGCTGCTATACTCACAGGATGGTGGTCTCGGATGTGGCTGCTATACTCACAGGATGGTGGTTTCGCATGTGGCTGCTATACTCACAGGATGGTGGTCTCGCATGTGGCTGCTATACTCACAGGATGGTGGTCTCGGATGTGACGCAACATGTGGTCCACCAGCACGCGGGGGGAGTCACAGCTCCGATAGTCCCCCCACTTGCCCGCCCCCTGCCAGTAGTTTCGCGCTTGGCCTGCACAGTAAATTCTTCCTTAAGGCGGTTTCACACGTTAGCTGATAAAATACGTCACTTAGTTAATTGTTCGAATTTCTAGCTGAACCCTTGTAAATACGACTGAGATTTTACCATGGATGACAGTAGGATTGGAAGATGTGTATGAACGAGGAGGATTTATCCCCAGGAGCATATTCATTAAATTAAAAATTTTCATTGCGGTGCACTACTTGTTGTAAATATAAATAAATAACACTAGCGGTACTCGAGGAAATTCCACGGTTAATTAGTTTTTTCACTTGCTTTAGTTTAACCTAACGCAACGCTTCTAACTTAACCTACCCCGTCTAAATAAATGTCCGTCAATTTACCCTGACGAAATCCGTCTACCGTAACATAGGCCGTCTACCTTAACGCAGCCCGTCTAACCTATCTTAGTACTCTGGGTTCCCCTGTGAATCTGGCCTTTATCTGTCAGCAGAGAGTCCACACTTAAATTTGATAAAGACATTGAAGTTACACGAGAGTGCTCCCTATTGTATTCTCCTATGTATTTCAACGCCTTTTCTAAGCTCTGTTTCCTACAGTTTACAGATATTTTAACCCTTCATAATCTTACACATTTTCGTCGGCGTATTCGATTTTCACACTATCATAAGGCTGCCCATGGATACTAAATAGTAACCCATCATTTTTTTACTTCTTTTGACACGAGAGCTGTAGAGCTCAGCACAACAAACTCGGCCAGTTTCTTCAAGAACAGCTTGTGGTGCCGTAACCCCTGTTCTCAAAATGTCGTCGTATCTCTTAAAGCCAGCTGCAAACGTTAGTTCTGTCGGCATGACGTCCTAGGTTGTCGATGCATATGAAAAAAATTCGTGGTATAACAATGACTTTGAGGGACATCGGCCGTGGGGCACAAATACAGCATGTTGTATTTGTCGTGAAAACGCAAGGTTTTTTTCTTGATCATATCTGGCGTATTTTTCCTCTTATTAATAGTTTCAAGCACATAATCGCTTAGAAATGCGGTCGAGAATAATTACTGTGATGGCAGCAGTATTCTATTCGGTGTTTAAATATTTTCACGGTAGTATTCAAAATTTACTTGAGTTGCCGTCTCACCACTGTGTGGCGGTATTTGGCAACTGTCAAGGGCACGGTGTTTCCCGTTCTCTGGGGGAGAATTTTATTTTCTTTACATTACGAAATTGCGCAGATGCAATGGCGACCTGCATGCACTATTAACTTTGTTCTTATTTTAATAATAACTAGCTGGACCCGAGAAAAAAAATTAATGGTTTACTAACTTTATTTCAAGTGTTTGGAAAATTTCCTGGTACTGCTGTGCTTGTTATTGGATTTTAATTTATTAGTTGCGCATCTAATTTCATCGTGTTTATTAGTGCAAATCAGTGGTTATCCTCCCTGTAGGTAGTTGTGCTCCTGGGGGTTGTTCTCCAACTGAGTAGATGTCTTTCCATGGGGTAGTTAACCTCCTATGGGGATAGTTCTCCTCCTATGGAGGTATCTGTCCTCTACGTCACCCGTGGATATTCTACGGTTGGTAAATGTTTTTACTTGCCTTAGTTTAACCTCAGGTAGCGCTTCTAAGGCCGTGCCCTCACAGGAAGCAACATACGATGCAATGCGATCTTAAGGCCGGGGACAGACCGGAGCAGCAAGCGACGCAATGCGATTTTTACGGGAGTCGTTTTGTAACGATGCACGGGTATCGCCAGGCATCGCTGTTGCGGCGGTGGGGGCAGCAGACTGTTGTACCCTTCGTTACATTTTATCATGCAACCAGTTTGTCGCGTTGCACATCGCTTGTCCATCGTTCAAGCGCCAAATGACTTCTCTCAACTTAGGCTCACGTCATCCGGGCAACTTTGGCCCCTACCGCCACATAGGCCCATTGTGACCAATTTTATCCTCCCCCCTTGTATAAGTGATGGGGCGAATATCCGCACTTGCTTCCGCGAATATCCTCTCTCACATTGTTTGATGAACCTCATTCGCGGATGTTGAGATGGCTACATCTGCATCCGCGGATTTCAGAACTGTAAAATCTGCAACAAGATCCGCATCCACGGATGTCCAAAAAAATGACATCCGAACCATCACCAAACTGTATTTCCCGGAGTTTTCATCCGATCTTCAACATACAAGAGCAAAATTAGTTTTCTAAATTTAATCTTGTATCGTCTTGACCATTTTAGCCCCAACCTTCACATTGGGCCCATTGGGCCACTTTGGCCCATTTTTATCCCTCTTCTATTTTCCACAATTTTTCTTCGACTTCTATCGTTCAGACGGCAAATGACTTCTCTCAATCTAAGTTCGTGTCATCTCGGCCATTTTGGCCCCAACCGCCCCCATTGGATAAATGTGGCTCATTTTGGCTCCACTTCTATTTTCCGCAATATTCATCCGATCTTCAAAGTTGTATGATTAGCCTGATATGATTTTTACCATATTGCTAATGGAACTATACCTAACTTTCTGAGTTTATTGTTGTTTTCGCTATTTACTTTTAAAGTGGCCGTGGCGATCGTTACACAGGTGCAACCTTGAGTTCGATCTGGTGCTACAGAAGTGCAAAACTCTTTGAAATTACAAATAGATATCTGAATACTTTATACGGGAGTTATAGATGGCGAATTAGGCTATCCAAATGTGTATAGGTTTTGTTAGTGGCTATTACTATTTACCCTCAGAAGCCAAAGAAGCGCCGTGACGATCGTTACTGCGGTCAATACAATGCGAATTTCTTACAAAAAAAAATACAAATAGAGCAATTAAACAATTTTTTAGGTAGCCCTAGGGTCTTATAACGCAATTTAACATAAATGTTTTTATAGGTGTGCATGCAATATGTATGACTTACCACGATAATAATTATTTCAACTGACTTTTAAAAATATATAATTGGCTTCCAAGTGCAATCGCTATGTAACATAGTTTTGAAGCATAGTGTTAACTTAGTACTATGGAAAATTATGAGTTGAATCTGTTGCATTTTACTGACTGTATTAAGGTTTTTGTAAAATTGTTTATCTTTGACAGAGCATTACAAAAATTTGGTTTAAATTTTTGTGTTTTCTTTTCAGATTCTTAAAGTAGAGGTCTTCAGCTTTAACTTGGTAAATATAAAAGCTACTTTTGGTGAATTTTCAGGACATTCCATATTTTAGTCTTAGGTTGACATCGGCGTGGAATGACTCGTGGGGTCAGAATGGGCCACATAGACCCAAAAGGCCCAAATGTAAAAACTCAACTGCATAAAAAAATCGACTCGCTGTAGTACATTGCGGCCCTTAAGAAAGGTGCTCACGCAAAGCAAAAGCTAAGGAAACTCTAAGAAATATGAGGAAATACTTTTAGCAAAATCTCGTCTCCCTATTCACGCGAAAGCTTGGTCCGATGGTCAACTGACTTCGAGTTCCGTTCAAATAAACAACGTTATCGTTGAGATAGGCAGAACAGGGTGAGAAAAATAAATCTAAAACGCAGAATGATGTTACAGATGTCACCCATTGCGTTTACAATAAGTACACAGTCGAGGTTTATGATACAATATCTTAAAAATAATTAGTTCTCGAGACTACACAAGCGAACAAAGTGACATAGATGGCGCTACGACAGTTTATTTACAAAATATTACACATTTTACTAGCGAATAACACGAAGCACCATTTAATTCATCCTGAAATTTTGTACAAAAGCGTGAGTTTTTAGACGTCGAATCGGTGGTCAAAACTCGCAAACTCGTTCTGTTGGCTGGAGCTGATGATAGGAAATGACTGGTGATTTTTAAAAGAATTCAAGCCTCGTTGTTTTGAGGAAATACCTGTAAACGCCTGACTGTTTCGCTATTACGCTAATGAAATGTACGGATGACTTCTGAAACTTTCGCCGACTGGCTTAACAGTTGGAATGCAGAATTTAGGAGGTGTTCCACTGGTCACCATAATTAAGCCTTTCGTAAAGGTGGAGTAAACTTGACCGCCCCCTCAATTGGGAAACCCGCACGCACTGGTTTGTGCTGCTGATATATGCTCACTAGTCCCAGAGGAGCAATTGCGGCTGCAGCCGACCACGGGTCACCAAGAACTATGACGCTAATTTGACAGAAGGTTCACATGACCCACTCCCCCCTACCCCCTCATCTCTGAGGAGGCGAGTACCCCCACGGCGCTCTGCACGTCTAGCACTGCCGAGGCAGCACACCTAGATCAGCAAAGAGCTCTTGTGCGTGAGTCCAAAATTTCAAGCAGGTGCGCTGGCCTCGCCCTATTGATTGCAGCTTCAGGCATTCATCCTTAATTGGTTACTTTTTACACGTCCATAAACGCAATCTTGCTTCGTAAAATGGAGATTGCTGCAGGCTTAAAGTAATGGCGTTGCTTCTAGCACTTGCGGCACAATTCAGTTGGAAAAGCCAAATTTCGGGAAATGTTATGAAAACATAGATTCATAAAAAATGTACATGTATATATTTGCACGACTACGTATACACATAGGAAGTCATTAATGTCTCAGAAAAATAGGAACATCAAGTAAGAATATGGTGTTCAACATTCGTGCGCGAACGAACAACGTTCAACGCGAAAAGCCGTTATGTTTAGTCGAGACATCTGCTTGCTCTCAGAAAGTAGAACTGCTTCAGGCTTGAGCATTTATCTCGTGTAAACAAAGTTTGCGTGATCTCGGCCCAGGACCCAAGTGTGGGAAAGGTGTTGGCTAGTCCTCAAAATGTACAGGATAGATGGTAGAATAGAATTAGTTATAGCTTAGAGCTCAGAGCGAGCACACCTTTTCGTTCTCTCTCGCCCTCCCCTGTTGGGGGTGAGGCGCCTATTGCCTCTGCTATTTGGGGAAATTCGCCTATACTTTTCCCCTCTAGCTCAAAAGTCCCAGTGAGCTATAGGCACGGCAATCAGAATTTACTGTGTCGTGCATGACTTAACAGCAAATGTGTACAATACCAAAACTCGTCCAGTTTTACTCGTGAAGTGATGTAAGGTGTTCATCCGCGCACGAACAATTGGCGTTTATTGCAGCGTATGCCCATAACTTCGTCTGTGTACCTGCTGATGCTGTTGATGATCGCCCGTGTATTAATACTGTGTGCCCTTGGCAGTGCTATTTCTTAAATGTCTCATTTGATCATTTGAGAACTACGTCTTCTAGTCTCTACTTTCATCAGTGAAACCATTCCCCATTCGACACGCTTCAATATGCTAATGCCTACATGTGTTCCAGTGTCTTAGTTATGTTGTCCACGGTAGGATGACGTATTACACGAACAATGTCAGTAGTGTAGTCATCGAATAAATGTTCAATACGAACTGCAGTGATCTCTGTGATATTCGTGTCAAAGTTGGCAGTCGTAATGAAAGCATGTTTCCCTAAGGTGCAGTGAGAGCATCGTGTTTGAGTCAACGTGTTCTTTGTACTAAATTGATCCAGTGTGTTTGCTTATTTTATAAGTCGCACGAATTTTAAATGACCATCTATTGCGTGAAGAATAGGAATTGTATGCATCCCCCGCGAGTCCAAATGAATAGATTAGAGAAGCTGTATACGTCCCGTGCAGGCGGAGCCATCAGCTGCACTCAATTCCAGAGAGGTCCCAATTGAGGTTCATCACTTCGTCTACTGTAGATTAGTTCCGAGGAAGAGATGAAATAAATGACGACGTCTAGGCAGAAATTCTCTCTTTTACTGTCTTACTTCTCAGTCTCAATTAAGTTTTCAAGCGAGTGTATCACTGGACCTTCGTAGTGCGATGTGATTCCCGTGTTCTCTTATTTGCAAGAGATGTGTTTCGAAGCGAGAGTAGGGTAGTTGTCATTATTATTGCATTGATAGAAATGGAACTATTGCAGAGAAACCAGCAGAAAAGGTTTTAATTAGGTGGTAAATGTCTTTAGAATTGAGGAAATGTATATGTATGTACAAAAAAAATTGAAGCTTGAAGTTTGTCCATGGGATTCTTAGCGCGCTGCAAAAAAAAAAAAAAAAAGAAATATCTGAAAAATGCCTTAGCTTAATATTTAGAAAATAATGATAAAATTAGACTAATAGTGTAATGCATTTATTTTTCACCTAGTGCAAAAAATTACACTTAACGACCTATATATATACATTATTGAAAATTACTTTTAAAGCTTTCATCTACCGGTATCATAGTTACCATCAGCTATGATATACCTCCAACTTTTGCTTGAAATTTCAATGATATATGCACTATATATATTCATACATTTCAGTCTGTCTAATATGACTGATAGTTGACGTTAGTCGGTATTTTTCAGTGCCCCCCCCCCCCCCAATGTTATATACTTCTCGACATCCCTGCTTGTAAAGTGTTCAATTTTGACCGGTATCTGTTGTGATTCAAATGTATATCAAAGTGTGTCAAAACAGATTATTTAATTCTTGCTTTGATGTGGTTTCCTCTTTGTATTAAACTTCCATGCTCTTTTTCTAATATATTGTGAGATCTTTACGTGTGTTTTACTGATCCAGCTGCCGTATGAGACCCAATCGCTAAGTCTTAGGTAGGCTGGGGAACAGCTCGCCCCTTGGGGACATGTCTAACTTGTTATGTTTTTCTTTCTATATTATTTCTGTTACAATTCTATCATGTGCTATTTTCCGAGAATGATCAACTGGATCGTTCGTAAGTAAACAGTCATTTTCAGTAGGACCATCATTCATTTACAATCTTTCAATTATATATTATTCTCAATATTAATTATTATATCAACATGCCGCTTTATTTACACACCCCGTAACAAAAGTTGAGCCTTTCGGGCTTAATTTGGCGTCCAATTGATCATGTTTGTGGCCTTACTATCACTTCTGACTGAAAAAAAAAGCTGGCATCAGATGAAGTCAAACATGACTCTCCTGGCAGAATTATCTAAATAAAATAAGCAATGAACTCTAGTACTCCGTGTTATGATACAGATATGCTTACGTACAAAGCTAATTATAATTGTCATAATGGTAGTCGTGCTTTAGAATGAAATGAGTATTATTTTATCGATGACGTAAGACCAGATACAGCAAAATAATGAGTACTTGATAAAGCCTGTGGAGTGCGAACAAGTGTGCACACCTCAGAACGAACTTACCGCTGTCTTCTCTGCAGCATATCGGGGCCTCACACTCGGCCCGACTGCCAGTCCTGTACTTGGGGTCGAAATGGATATCCGTCAAGTGCAGAACTTTGAGGTATGGCAGTGCGCGGTTGAAGAGGAGCTCGCTTGTTGCCAGGCGACGAGGGGCCTCACTGAAGGTGGTGCTGAGTCTTTGCTTGGCGACACTCTGTTCTGCTCTGCTGTCGTCCACAGCTCCGTGGGGTCCGCTTGTTGTGTTCTTCATGTGGAACACTTCGAACGCTCTGCCCTCGGCTCTACGGTAAAACTGCAAACAAAAATGAACGTACGGTGGCTTTTTCAGAATTTACATTCTTCCTAATAAGCGTCACATTTTTTTTTTGCTGTTGAACGGATTCAGGATGAGTAGTTTTGCACGACGACCAGGAGACGCTTTTGTAAACTCGGCTTTACAAGTTTCACATCAAACGAACTAAAACGTAATTCAGCATATTAACGGTCTGTAATAAATTATTGATTATTACCATCATTATATTCCTAATTTAAACCTCTCAACCCACAGCATACACTGTAATCCAAAGAGAGGAAGGAAGAAGGGACGTACAGTATGCCAAGAGAAACGTGGAACCCTTGCACAAGGGTGCTTCCCCACCGGATCAGCGCACGTGAGAGCAGCATATGGGGGAAAAAGAGGAAGAACAGGAGCACACATGAGCAGGTATATGAATATGGCAGGAAGCAGAGTGGGTAAGAAAGACAGACATCGTGAAGGTCTAGCTAAGGCTAAGACAACCTCTTGGACCTCTGGGGCGCTACTACCCATAACATAGGATAAGAGAACCTAATTCACCTAACTTTATGCCTTATGGCCTATCATATGCAGCCAGAAGGTATTGGCGTCAAACTCGCCGCGTTGTGTACGTTCATCACTGTGCTTGCGTTCAAGTAAGCTTTCTTGCCGCGTTACCACCACCAGAAGCACTACAATAAGCACTACCTAACTTTACCTAACCTAACCTTACCTAACTTCACCTAACCTAACCTCACCTCCCCTAACCTAGCCGAACCTAACCTAATTTGCGATGCAACGACATGTGTCAATGGCACACAGCACCCGTACCTTGAACGCAGCACGCACGCACGCACAGCGATGCACGTACACAGAATAGTCGCAAACGTACAGAGCGCGCGGCGCGTTTGACGCCAGTGCACCCGGGGGAGGGACTATATTAGATTAGATAGGCGGCAGTAGACGAACCAATAGGCCCATTGTCAAAGAGACACCGAAACTTACGCCCCGTCCCTCTATGAGCTATTGCCATTGTGTTAGTAGGATATAGAAGACTGGGGAAAAGAGAGAAAAAAAGAGGAGGGAGAAGAGTCTCAGCAAAAGAGACGATCATGAATGCACGCATTCACGATCAATAGCCGCTGATATGCGGAGTTAAAGATGTCAGACAGAGTAGTTGGAGCGGAAGAGAGAAGAAGACGGATTTAGGAAGCCTCGGAGGCTTTGGCCGTTAAGAGTGTACGACTCCTGGAGGAGGAATCTTTAGCTGTGAGGGTTGCCTCTCCCACAGAGACATCTCGCACACAGAATGGCGAGTTTGACGCCATTGCATCCCGGGTGCACTGGCGCCAAACTCGCCATTCTGTGTACGTTCATCGCTGTGCTTGCTTTCAAGTAAGCTTTCCTGCCGCTACACATCCACCATAAGTATTACAATAAGCGCTACCAAACCAAACCTAACCTTACCTAACCTAACGTTACCTAACCTTACCTTACGTAATCTAACCCCTAACGTAACATAACCTTACCTTACCTAACCTAACCTAACCTAATCTGCGATGCCGCGAGCAGTACATAGCACTTGGCGAGTTTGGCGTCTGTGCGTCCCGGGTGGGGGTGTCACAGTGGTCCTACACACTTTTTTAGTAAATGGGCCAAAGTGGTGACCACCTGGTGTCTGGCTAGGTCCATTGTGTCTAGCAGTCTAGAATGTGGCGTTTGTCACGCGGCTATCACTTAGTAGTCATGTCGAACTGTATATGCCACAGTGGAACAAGATGAAAAAAGAGGTTGGTCTCTCCCGGATACGAACTTACATTATTGTAATACATTCCATAAAATGAACCTTGAACCACTCGAGCTTCGTTAATACAGAAACATTTTTCTTGTGCTAAAAAGCAATATGGAAATCATTGTTTGTATTTACAATAATAAAATCAGGAATATCACTCATATGCAAGTTTAAAAGCTCTCATCCTGTTTCAGGTGTATACAGTTTCATGTAGGTTACAGGCAGAAAAATTTCCTTTATATCACCACCAAATCTGAATCTTAAATTCTTGACTGCTGTAATTGCTACTATTTGATAGCGCTGGTTTCTTTCAGTACAGTATGCTAATTCATAAGTGTAATTCATTATTACCTCCGCCAAGGAGGTTATGTTTTCGTTGTGTTTGTCTCTATGTCTGTCTGTCACCAAGATAATTCACAATGTTATGAACCGATTTGAACGAAATTTACAGAGATTGTTAGGTAGGTATGTTAGGAGGAACAGATGATTAACTTTTGGTGAAGATATGTCCATCCGTTTGTTTGTCTGCCTCATTTTTCTCAAAGCCATAACTCAAAAAGTTATGGATGGATTTTTATGAAATTGACATGAGTTGTTAGGTATATAACAGAGAGTAGATGACCAAATTTTGATAATGATCCGTTTGTTCGTTCGTTCGTTTGTCACTGTTTTTTATTTCATGCTTGTTAGCACAATAACTCAAAAAATAACTAGAGCACTCTGAGAGCGCATACCTCCGCCAAGCGAGGCAACGGTAGCAAAAAATTCAAATTGGCTCTGAAACCATAAGTTTCTTTGCATAAACTTAAAAATTGAATCATTCGTGACAGTAATAACAGCTTGTGCACTTTTCTTGAAGATCCGTTCATAACTTTTTTAAGTTATACTGCTAACAAACTTTATGACAAACATGAGTCAAACATACGAACGAACGAACGAACCGATCTGTACCAAAATTTAATCATTCATGTTTTTTAGCATTACTAACAACCAATATAAATTTCATAAAGACCAAACGAACGAACAAACGGATCATTACCAAAATTTGATTATCTAATCTCTGTTATATACCTAACAACTCATGTTAATTTCAAAAAATCCATTCATAACTTTTTGAGTTATGGTATTGAGAAAAATGAGGCAGACAAACAAACAAACAGATGGACATATCTTCACCAAAAGTTAATCATCTGTTCCTCCTAACATAACTAACAATGCCTGTAAATTTCGTCCAAATCGGCTCATAACTTTTTGAGTTACATATCTTGGTGACAGACAGACAGATAAACACGACGAAAACATAACCTCCTTGGCGGAGGCAATGAATGGATCTTCATAAAATTTATAGTGGTTGTTAGTAATGTTAAAAGACATAAATGATTAGATTTTAGTGCAGATCGGTTTTTTGTTTGTATGTTTGACTCCTGTTTGTCATAACGTTTGTTAGCAGTATAACTCAAAAAGTTATGAACAGATCTTCAAGAAAATTGCACAAGCTGTTATTACTATTCAAAGGCACATATGATTAGATTTTAGAGTTTATACAAAGAAAATTATGGTTTCAGAGCCAATTTGAATTTATTGCTACCGTTGCCTCGCTTGGCGGATGTATGCGCTCTCAGAGTGCTCTAGTTTACTATATACTTTGAGGGGGTAAGAGTTTCAAAGTTGAAATATGGTATCATTCTAAAAGACATAATTTTTTTCGATAACTTGAAACATCTCGTATCTGAGCTAAGCGCTGGATATTCTTCCATCCCAAATCCGCCCCTGTGTATACGTATAGGGAATGACGTTCATAAGAAATTAAGTTTGCATGCATCTGGTGCTGAGAACTTACGAACTAAATAATTTTAACGAAATAACAACTTCTCCATCACATATTATATCATTATGTTTATAATTAAATGCTTGCTGGTTATTGGGAACAATACACACTTCTATTTTTATATTTTCATTTGTTTTAGAACTTCAATTATTTGACGGAAACGTAGAGCACACGCGATTTTTCTATTCGCATTCAATTTTAGGTAGCACTAATGTAAAATAGACAATAATTTGCGTTTGATAGAAGAACATGAAATATTTAAGCTTAAGGTAGGTATAATTTCATTATAGATAGTTTAAGCCATTCTAGATATTTGGAGCAATGGCATAATTACGCCGTTTGCTTAATAAGTTGATATAATAATGATATATAGAGCTTTGAATATATAATCGGCAATGAAACAATAGAACTGCATGGGCAACTCTGAGGTAAGACTTGCCTATACTAGCAGCACTCAGGACATCATGCTGCTACTCTAATTGTTGCGAACCCCTCACCTGGTGGGGATGCTCCTGGATGAGGTTTTTCGATTTCAGAGGAGGCTGCTTCTCAAGAGGAAGAGGCAGCTCTACGGTCCAGCGAGGTCCCCTGAAGATGCCACAAGTGGTCTTGCTGGACTGGATGGACATTAGCAGGGCACACACTTGGTCTGGTGTGGTGCGGCTGTGGCGAAACACGTACATCACCACACCCTGCTCAGACGTCAGTGTGTATTAAGGTTGGTTAATTCGACAATGTTTTGAACGTGTTCTTCCTTTCAATCGACCGAATGCGTAACCCTGCTGCTGAAGCGTTAGAGAAGTGCTATGGGTTCTGAGTTTGATCTCATTCCAAGTTCATGGAGGTACAAGAAGCTTATCTAGACGCATTTGTTTCAGCTGCTGATTTTCTTGCCGACTTTTTAGTAAATCGCTTGGCAGACACAACAAAGCACTCCGACCATTGTCTGAGAGAACATATTCATAAACTATGCAGCCTTTATGGCACTAACCACACTTCATTGTATACCAATATTAAGGTAAGTAACACGGCCCCAATAACGTCACCAAGTTACTTTTCTTCACACGTATGAACATGAGCCTCAACGTTCAGGAAATTAAAAAATATCTTTACCAAGAAAGCAAAGCTTTCGTTGCCTGCAAATACCTGGCACGTACGTTAAGTATGAATATTATTTAATGATTTCGTTCCATTAATATCTGTGTGATTTGAAACACCAGAATATGGAATGTCAGAAATGATATAATACGTAGCACGTTGCAAGAGCAACAGGACAAGTAGGACACTTCGCCACAAATAAATACTCGGTTCGTCATTTGGGAAATTCGATTTTTTGAAAGAGAAATTCATTTTATGGTTCCGTTCGGAACATCAATCCTGAGCTTTCGGTTCATTTCTTTGACACGCGTGTCCGGCATTAATCCATTGAATGAAAACCTATTATGCTAAAGACGGCGGAAGATTCATCTTTGTGGAGTGAGATTTTGGCTGTCTCCGACATAATCGATTTGCCATCAACGCCTGAAACACACACACACCTACATACTCACACAAAGCTAACTGGGCTTCAGTTACTAGGCTTATGCTGCAGTAGAGTAAAACAAAGAATATCACATGGGTAATTACCTTCTCTCTGTTGATGATGCCCGAGCATACATGTTTGTTACGGTACACAAACATGTAGCAGATCGTCTCGAGAGCTCTGATGAGAGGGCCAGCAGGCGCGTTGCTTCTAACGTAAGTTAGTGCGAATTTCGCAAGACCGCGGCAGGCTGCGCATTCAGGCCTCAGTCCTGAGAAAGTCCTGGCAGTGTTGTAACTTTCCTCTGCTCTGAAGTACCTCACCATCTAAAAAGTTCAGATCCTGTAGTACAAAGCTATGAAACCTAAATGGGGAAATTGGGATTTAAGACAAAAGTTTCACGAAAATATACCTACATATAGGCTGTGCGGAACGTGTAACGCTTCTTGAGCTTAATAGGACTAGCATGGCTCAACATAACACGAGTCACTACGGTGAGAACACCATGGCCTCAGCAAAACACGAGTCACTACGATGAGAACATCATGGCCTCGGCAAAACACGAGTCACTACGATGAGAACATCATGGCCTAGGCAAAACACGAGTCACTACGATGAGAACATCATGGCCTAGGCAAAACACGAGTCACTACGATGAGAACATCATGGCCTAGGCAAAACACGAGTCACTACGGTGAGAACATCATGGCCTCGGCAAAACACGAGTCACTACGGTGAGAACACCATGGCTTCGGCAAAACACGAGTCACTATGGCAGCAATACTAGAGCGTCAGCAGAACACTTTAAGACACTAGTCAAAGCAATTTATTTTAATTATCGTTGGCCCACGCTGCGGCTTCAAACCTACCAATTTGTTATGGTAGGTAGGAAAAAATTGAGTGTATTAGTGTGTTTTGCCTCGAATTTCTATGGAAAAAATCTGTGCTGCAGAGCAGTTTGCTAGTGCAACATACCGAACTGGACACTAACTGTCGACAGTCGCCGGTATTAGCAGCGCAGGAGGAAGGGTGCCGCCTATGATAGGTGGATGAGAGAGTTTCGTTTCGTAGAAGTTAAAAGATATAAAGCACTGCAGAGTTTTCAGTTCTGTAAAACATAAAAACAACTGTGAACTGTTAACGATTTTGAATTAATCGTTATTTCAAGTAGTGAACTTTATTTAACGGCTGTACTAGATTTCATAGAACCTATTGAATAGAGCTCCTTATGCATCGTCTCATCTGAATACTTGAGCATGAAAATATTGTATTTACACAGCATTAATTTTTCATCTCGCTAGATTTTTTTACTTCAAAATATAGCTATTACATGAAACTTCACTTTCTGTAAAAATTACCTTTATGTTCAGACTTTTTGAAATAAATATTAATCACGGGCGGTTATCAGCCTGATTCTCGAATGCAGGACACCATTCCTATACTCGATCTGAGCTGCCTGCACCCGCAGAGCATCATGTCAACCGTCCTATCTCGACTCGACCTCACGGCTCGTAGACTGGTTATGCATGTACTGTAGCTAGTTCAGTATCGATTAAGGTATTCCAGTAATGAGTCGGTACTCTCAGTGTATGGATAACTATGTATAGGTGCGGGAGATAGCTGAAAATGTGGCATGATGGTGGCAACTGAACAGCTTCAGCAAATAATGCGAGACGAAATTCCCTGCACACAACAAAATGCAGTAGCTACCCAAAATGCAGGGCTTATTTTCAATGCATAATCATAGTTCATGTAGATGCTTTTATTTAATCCTTTAATGCATCCGAAGGTGAATTAGCACAGAAATATGTCGGCAAAAACAGAGCCTCCTAATTCAAAAACCAATGAGCAATTATTATATGTCTGTGTAATATTTGCAAGAGAGTACTGTTTAAACTGCGGAGTAATATCAGGCAATAATATCTACAATATAATAAAGACCGATGCGTGTTGATCTGTTTGTTTGTTTATTTATTTACCCATTTCCTGTCACGCTTTAACAAAACAGATAGGCAAAAATTAACCCAGGTTCGAGGCTGTGGTCATCCTGTCAAGTCTCATTGATAACTGATAGACAGAAAATAGGCAAGGTTGTAGATGATGGCAAGCGTATATCTGACTGCAATTCTTTCTTTGCCAACGCTGAAGTTCACTCAAAACAGCTTCTCTAAGCACTCTCTTGCATCGGGCTCTCATATGAGGTTTCCTTCATCCAAACTTCAGCTGCCGCGAGATTACGCTGGTGCTCTTATTTGCATAAGCATCGAAGTAAATAGTAAAATATTCTTCAGCGTTGAGCAGGAGGCTAGAGTACACGAGGATTTCTTAGCAGCAAATAATTTTCCAAATGTTGACTGTTCTTTCAGCAGAACAACTTTTCACTCGAGGAAAAAACTTCCGACTTATATGACACCATCGAGTATCTTGGATACAGGAGCAATATCGAGTGCAGGCAAAAAATAATAATACTAACATTGCTTTCCAGCGTATCACCATGGAAAGCTTGGCTTTGTTCAGCCTAGTACGCTTATCTGCTTTGTTGAATAATTCAAGTTGGCAGTTGCAGTGTATCCTACATAATGAAGTTAAGAAAAATATGATCAGTGGACACGGATCATCACAAATTCTTCGCTGTCGTTTTTACCAGCGCGGGCAATACACTTCGGATATAAATAGTATTAAATAATATATGTAGCAATTAGAGAAAAATAGTCTATACAATTATAGGTAAGGCTCCTTCAGATGCTTAGCCGACACTGACGTTATTTTCTCTGAGTGTCTCACAGCGACATCGATATGCTGCAGCATTGAGGAGGGGATCGACGACTGAGTCATGTTCCCAGTTGGAAATAATGGTTGTGATTATAGTACAACAACTATGATTATGGTTGAGATTTTGGTTGTTTATTATCGATATATCCTCCATATTCAACCATTTATGGGGTACATTATGGTAGAGATATGTCACAACGTTCGACCATATTACCAACCATAATTCCCGACCATAAATGCCCAATTATAACCATAAAAGTTTTAGCTGCACAACCATAATCTACCATAGTAAGCCGTAAGAAACACCATTTACGACCAAAATCGACTGTGTTCAGCGAATGATAGAACTATATTCTACAACGATCAACTACTTCAATTGTTGACATATCATGCACTGGATTAATGCTTTCTTTGATAATGATTACCTGCTTTTGCAAAAACGGTAATTTATACGGGCGAATTAGGCCAGCAGCTCAAATGGTTAAAGGCTCTAAACGTCAGGACGATGCTATAGAGCAGGAGCTTGAACCAGTCTGTGCAGTTAACACACGTTTATATACAACTTCTTCCAACTCTACGCTGGCATGCAGCTATACGACACAGTTCAGAGGAAGTTAGCAGTTCATGGATGAAGTTTGGCCGTACCCGTCGTCAGGGTACGTATGGCCAAATTAATCATGAAACTTGGCATTGTTTCCATAGAGCTAATGGGAATAATTTGTTCATGAAACTTTACAAATATAAACTGAAGAAACATAAAAATAGATGATAATATTTTATCAAAGGTTGCAGTACTGTTTTACAAGAGATTACAACAAATAAATAGAAATGATGGTAGCTACGCTTAACTGTTAAAGCGTTAGTAAAATTTAGAAGCGGTAGATAAAAATAACGTAAAGGCAGTTAACGTCCATATATACCTTGCAATTTTTTGCAATTCATCGACAGGAAAGAAAAAACCTGAAAATGTGCACAATTTTTGTACTATAATATAAATTTTTAGATGTTTCGCATTCAAACTTTTAGTCATGCAATATTATTTTGGTCGATTATGTTGGGAATTCTAGCCATATTATAATGGCAACCCATACATATTCTTCCCCAAATAATGGTAGGAATTCCACTCATGATCGTACGTACGGAAATCCGTTGATAACGTACCTGGTTATGATCTAGCATATGCTCTACCATATATAATTTTCGAACATCCATTTACTACCATCTACCATATATAGTCTTCATACATCCATGTACTACCATCGGCCTTCGTTTTCTGACCAACCTTAAACAACCAATATTGCCTCCACCAATATCGACCTAAATATACTAAAATCACCGTTATGTTTTGGTCGACATATCTACCATATTGTTTCATCATCCATAATCGACCTTAATCTCTCATACACCACTATATTCTACCATAATCACCACCATTATTTCTGACTGGGAATTGTGTTTCATCGACAGCCAAGACTTGACTAGCTTCACTGGAGGCAGTGGGACTATTGCGACTTATGTTAAGCCTTTACAGAGCAAGTGAGTATTTATAGTTACTTCTATAATGTTCTTACGAGAGCTTTTTTCAGTTCTCCGATAATTGATTAAATCAGACCAGTTGATCAGACATCTGACCGGCTGTGTACAGCCACCCACTACCCACCACCAGAACCCTTTTAATGTTCTCCGTACTATGTGTTCCCTTACAACTACTCTATTTCTACCATAAGCGATGTTTAGGTTGGACGCGAAAGGATGCAGCAATAATAATGGAGGAAATGGTGAAATTTAAAGAGTGACAAGACGATCTTGTGGGCAGTAAAACTTTATTGCTAATTTAGTGCAAGCAGGGCATGACTATATATAGGGACCTCACGGGAGACGGCATTGCGGTTAGCACAGAGGTCTGCTACTCAACTTCACACTGAAACTAAATAAAATGTTCCGCTACCGCAGCTCTCTTCAGAAGATGACGAGCGGGCAAAAATACGACGAGATAATTTTACTATTTCATACTGCACGTGCGGAAGGCGTCATCGATTGAAACAATTCCCTCACGATAAGCTATAGAATTTCGTAATCTCAGTACGCTTTAAGTTGCCCGGACTTTAGTAAGAAGCGTTGGTTTCGCTGCTGTGGATCGAGTTTTGGACAAAATTTCCACGCTGATTACGTTTGAGACGTCCTCGAGAGAAGAATTTAGGGCCGTTTCAAAGGTAATCGGTACAGAATTAATGCTTGAAACTCGATTCACACTAGCGATACCAACGCTCATGCTGAACTGCCAAACAAGTTATAGCTGCGAGCAGAGTACTCGGATTCATCACCAGAAACTTCGAATACAAGTCCAAGGACATCATCGTCCCACTGTACAAGGCATTAGTGAGGCCACACTTAGAATTTGCTGTTCAATTCTGGT
>LQNS02278001.1:5124190-5138229 GCA_001587735.2 Parhyale hawaiensis
TCTCGTTTCCCCAATCCTGTATATCCTACTAACATAATGGCAATAGCTCAAAGAAGCCGGGGTGTTAGTCCCGGTGTCTCTTTGGGAATGGGCCTTTTGGTTCGTCTACTGCCGCCTATGTAATCTAATCTAATCTAGCTGCTGAGATCAACTTAACATAATGAACTGAATCATTCTGATGGAAGAAATGCTGGTTCTGGAACGAGAAGAATAGGACCGCCTTATGAACAGATATCGCTTACCGTTCTCAGATGGTTCGGTAGTTCGCTGGTCTCGTTGTAGAAAGGATCTACGAAAGGAACCAACTCAGCGTGCACCTGCGTAATAACCCGGTCCTCTTCACGAGCGTTTTCTCCAACTGTAGGGAATGAAAGACATTACTGTATGTTCATCACCACTGACGGAATGGTTCTCCTACACCCGTTATACAGAGTCTTTTCAATGTCTCTATGCTAAAAGGCAACTCACTGTCTCTGTCGCTACAACAAATGGAAGGACCTACTATACCAGGGGGAGCTTTCCAGCTGCTGCGTAAAGGCACGGTATGAAAATAGCATCGGTTAGTTGCAGTTATGCTAGCGTTCTTCCTTGTATGAGGAGTGTTAGCAAAGTTATTAATTAAAGACATAGCGGTGTCTTAAATCCGTCCACAACGCTGTCTTACTCTTAGAATAACTGCAAGCAGCCATCGAAGTGATTTTGAAATCGGCCGACTCAAATGGTGGTTTATAGCAAGTGATTTCGTGAACCGCATCTTTTTCGACAGCTCTTGAGAAAAAATGACTGAGAACAATTTGAATCAAAGGAATACTCTTCATTTTGTGTAACACTCGAGTGCAATGGGCATTGTGCGACTGAAACTTTCGGTAAACTTCCACACGGTTATGAAGATAGTATTTTCTCCAGCGCCCAAGCCTTTCACGCTGAGACCCAATTGAAAACTAGAGCACTCTGAGAGCGCATACCTCCGCCAAGTGAAGCAACGGTAGCAAAAAATTCAAATTGGCTCTGAAACCATAATTTTCTTCTTATAAACTCCAAAATCTAATCATTTGTGCCTTTTTATATTATTAACAGCTTGTTTAATTTTCTTGAAGATCCGTTCATACCTTTTTGAGTTATACTGTTAACAAACGTTATGACAAACATTAGTCACACATACAAACGAACAAACCGATCTGCACCAAAATTTGATCATTTATGTCTTTTAGCAATACTTACAACTCCTATAATTTCATAAAGATCCACTCATTATTTTTTGAGTTATTGTGCTAACAAGCATAAAATTAAAAACAGTGACAAACGAACGAACAAGTGAATTATTACCAAAATTTGTTCATTTACTCTTTGTTATAAACCTAACAACTCATGTTAATTTCATCAAAATCCATCCATAACTTTTTGAGTTATAGCGTCGAGAAAAATGAGGCAGACAAACAAACAAACAAACGGATGGATATATCTTTACCAAAAGTTAATAATCAACTGTTCCTCCTAACATACCTAACCATCCCTTTAAATTTCATCCAAATCGGTTCATAACATTTAGAGTTATATTGGTGACAGACAAACAGTCAAACCAGACAAACATACAGACAAAGAGACAGACAGACGAACACGATGAAAACATAACCTCCTTGGCGGAGGTAATAAACATAGCAGCGGAATTCTTTCAACTGTTTAAGCTCGTGAAAAAAAAAACAAATCCAGGAATCACATGTAGTCGATTAACAGTGAGAATTATCAGACACAAACTTAACTTAGCACGCACAACTGTGCATTAGATTAGCATCAAGGATTAAATAGTGATCAGGAGAACAACAGGACAGAAATGTACAAGGCATGGCGTTTTAGGACATGAAAATGACCTTCATTTCCTGGAACATGCGATACAGGTCGTGTACCCGAGTCTGACACAATACTTGACGGAGCACCTTCATGCGATATTGTTATTCGTTCTCATAATGTTATAGAAAAGTCGTTACCCGATGACTCAACCAATTTCATACGTCCGCAGACCCGCAATAGATTTTTGGCCTGCATCCCATCGAAACAGAAAGCCTCAAGCCCCTACCAGTCTTATTTTGCATAAGTATAAGTGTGAGTGTGTTTGTGAGTATGTTTATATGAGGCGTATCTATTACCAATAATAATCTCTATAACTTCTTTTATCTACTAGTGTTAACAGCTGTAAGTCTTCAATTCGCTGATGTCTCACTTCCGAGAGCTACTTAGGTCATGGGACGAGCTACGCCACGTGGCTTCATTGCACGGGGAGACCTAGTTAAGCTTAGCTTATCAACTTCATTTCGCCACAAAGTTTAAATAGGAGCGTTAGTTACACCCCATTAGATCATGTTGCTGATGTTAGTTGCAAACAGATTACGCTGGATCCAACCGAAACTTCAGCTTCCTAATAAGAACTGAGTTTTTAGCTATCTTAAGAATAGTCACTTTAAGTAGCGCTTGAAACTCTATTGTACATCTAGTTTAAATTAGCGAAATCAACACGCTTGATTCTAGTTCTAGATAAATGAAAGCCGTTGAGCTTAGCTGAAGTTGTCCTCGTAATCCCATTTAAAGATATCTTATACATGTACAGTAGGTCATTAACAGTAATTACATTATTCATTTCGTGGCGTATTGCACGTTTACCAGACTCGCTCATGCTGATTTGTCCTGCCTGTACGCCGGAGGCCGTAACTCACCTGATGGAGCGGCGACGCAGAGCAGCAGTAGAGCGATCGTTGGAAGCAACACTGCCGGCTGGAAGATCTCTGAGGGACATGGCATTGTGAGACTTCGGTACCCTCCCTCAGCTCCCTAGCGCCTCTTGAGAGCGAACGTAAGAGCAGTAGAGGCGCAGGCGAGTCGCCTGCAGGCGACGCAATCGCGTGGACTCGTCAGGCAGAGGAAGGTTTGGTTGGAATCAAGTTTTCAAGTAAACAAGACATGAGGGAAGAGTTTTGACTTCTATCTACTCAAGGAGCGAACACAGAGAAGCAAGCTACTTTTTTTTGTCTCATTTCTGTAGGAAAATTTTCTTTAGAAATTAAGTGTAAGTTTCGCACAACATGGCTGGTCACAAGTGTCTCTTTCCAAAAATCATATTAGTTGCCAACTAGAGCCATGGAAGAAGATTATACTAAACTACAGTGCAATCTAGTTTGATTTTCTGCAAAAGAGCATTAATACATTAGGTACTGAAAATAATTATGAATGGAGTTTTTGGAGGTAGTAGTAATTAAAGTTTTTGTACATTATGATAATACATGATATGGATATTAAAAGACGGCACAAACTGTCAGCTCAAACTTTCTTGGATAAAGTGGAGTTGTGCGTCTTCACAGAAATAGGTACATTAAAAGAGCGAGATCTCATCAGCAAAACAAAAGTAAAAATTGTACGTCAGCGTTTGTTTTATGAATCAATTTTAGAGTCCTTGTCGCATTCTTCAAAGTTGATAGGCTTTTTCATCTGTCATTTTTTTTTAAACAAAGCGAAAATAAAATTTTGCTACCGCCCTGATTAGTATATTAAAACTTGGCGCAACGTTTCGACCTAATACACAGGCCATCTTTAGGTTTATTGCTTAAAAATTCGTAATCGACCTTCTGTACATCAAAAACAACTGGTAATTCTCTAAGTACACACAATGTAGTTAAATTTTATTGACCATCCTATTATTCCACAACAAATAAAGGTACTGAAAAGACAATTTGTACTGGTTACTGTTTATCTTATGCACACACAATGTAGTGAAATATTTATAGAGTGTCCTATTATTGTAAAATGAATAAAGGTACTAAGATGATGACTTGTACTGGCTCCTAGCAAACTAGCACAGCGACATGACACGACTTCAGTCTAGTGTTGCTGGAAAAGAAATATGGTACTGTTGCCTGCTGGTGCGAATTCTATCTACTAGTTCGATCTAATGAGAATGTTGCGATTAGTAAAGTAAATCAGACAGTAACTATCGACACAAAAGAAGATTTAAATATAAAACTGAAAAACTTCCATACCAAGTACTTCCCTGACAGCCCTGAATCCAACCTTAGTCCTGAGGAGCGTGCCGCAATAAAGCCATTGAAAGAAAATGCAGATATCGTCATACAGAGGTGTGACAAAGGAGGGTGATGTAGCGATGGATGTTATGTTACCTTACCTAGCTACTACAAAAATCAACTGTCTGCCTTGATACAAGACGAACCAAAATTTACTTCATGCTCACCAAACCAATCACAGAAAACTAAACAGAAGCTAAACAAGATTGCGCCTCAGTTGAAAGGTACACACGCAACACTCTAAATAAAAACGGCTGCAACGACAGGGAGAATACAACATTGGCCACTTGGCTATAAAACATCACTCCCCCCCCCACCCCTGCGACCAATTATCAGTATGGCTGAAACTGTTACGCACAGCTGTTTGTTCCGACCTTAGTTGAATATGAAATACAAACCTAGAAATGACGAGCTCATTCTCCGTCTACAGGCCATCGAATGGCAACCGTCTAAACAACTTCTTTTAATAAATGTCGAGTACATGTATTTGTTCGCTAACGTCCCAATAGAGAAACCATTAATGTCATAGCCGCAACAGTTTACCACCACGGAACCATACCACCACAGATTTACCTCAAGAACCGCTGCGCACTCTTCTAGCTGGGTGCACCAAGACGCCATATATGTATGCCTTAGATGGATGAGCCTACTTAAAAAAACGGAGTATCTATGGATGCACCGCTCGGCAGATTTTTACGTGTCTGCCCTTGAAACATTTCTGTTGGCACAGGAACGACATTCCAATGCTATATTCTATGTGCTATATTTCGATGATATTCTAGCAATTTTCAGTCTTCCAATCGTGTGCATTAGATCATTTGACGACTTGAATCAAACATTACCGTAACATTTACGAAGGAATTCGTGCAAAATATCAGGTTCAGTTTCTATTAATTATTAATTGATAATTGTCGCACAAAAGCCTCCGTGCACGTTAATCCAACTAGTAATAGCAACTATATCGACTATGATTCGCATGCACCGCTAACTACAAAAATTTTTTAGAAAGTTGCCGCTACGCCGCGGACTGAAGCTCTGTAGCAAGGTTCCAAACTGAGATTCTGAGATTGAAGCCGGTTTTTGAAACCATGACTATCCCAAAGCAATAGTAGAGAATATAATTTCTAAAATAATAAATTAGAATTTCATAACACATAATGTTAGGCCTGAAGACAACTCGACTCTATTTTATGTGCAATTCGACAACATCTTCACTTTCCAAGCTGAGTAAAACTCTTAAGAATGTCATCCACCGCCGAGTAAAACCCGGTCCATACTATAAGCCATATAAATTAGGTTCTTGTTTCTCAACTAGACCAGCAAAACCGACAGCATAATAGCACCGCGACATGACATGGCTCTCATGACTTCACTTTACTGATGCTGGAAACAAAATGGCTGTTGCCCGCTGGTGCGAGTTCTATAAATTAGTTGAATCTTACGAGAATGTTCCAGTTACTAGTTAATAAATTTTATAAACTTCATACTCTGATCAAATTTAACACTGACGTACGGAGTTTCTTGCTAAATAGTAATTGCTTTAGGCTATTGACAGATCGAGGAGGTTATGGTTGCTGAATGCAAAATAGAAAAGTTCATCACAGTTTCTCCTAGGGGACATTCATGTGGCGTTCGTACGAATAATAGGAATATATACAGCTTAGGTTGTATTTATGCTGTTTGACTGTTTGCAATGTTTAAACAGGGCATTCGTCATATATTCTACATAAGTCACTTGCATTACACTCCTTTACGGTATATTTGAACCGATATCAGACCCTCACCCTGTCTGCTATAGTAGCCAGTGCCAATCATTTACCTATAGTATCTGTAAATATTGTGCTGTAATAAGATAAGCTATAAATAGTTCACTACGTTGTGAGTACATAGAATAAACAGTAACCAATACAAATTATGTTCTCAGTACCTGTATTTGTTGTATAATAATAGGACCGTCTATAAAATTTTACTAAATTGTGTGTATTTAAAATTAATAGTTTTTTTCACATTAGAGATGACCGATTACGTAGTTTTAATCAATAAACCAGACGTGGCCAGTGTATCAAGACGAAACGTTGCACTAAATTTTAATATACTGATCAGTGCTGTAGCAAAATTTTACTCTCGCATAATTTACAGCAACTGACTGGTGAAAGTCTGTCAACGTTAGGAAAGCGGAAAGGTCTCTAAAACTGAATTGTAAAACAAAAGCAACGAAACATTGTTCAATTACTTCCTCATGATACATTAGCCCAACTGCAGAAAAGACTCGTGTCCAAGTCTGTAATCTATAATTATGATGACGTTGTGGAAAAGCTTCAAAGATTCTGACTTTCACGGAAAAAAGTACCGGTGCCAGTGTCTGGAAGCTGGAAGGTCTTATCCTTACAGCTGTCACTCAAACTGCAGCAGTAACTAGGCTCTGAATAAAGTTTACTAGAGCTTCAGTGGCACACTGCCTATATCGCGCCGACCATAGGCTCAGATATTTGCTGGTCTCGTAAATGTGCAATAGTTTTTCGGATAAATTTTTGAGACATTCGATCCTTCAAATTAGGGTCCGACGGAACCCAGCCAGCATGCTGGCTTCTAGAACATAAATGTGTATGCCAGAAGTGATGCGTTTAAAAGCGTTTGGTGGAAACCAAGAGCAGCATTTACTGTGTAGACATCTTACCTTGCTAGTCTGCTCATAGGAGTCTTACATTTTGCCTTTGCTACTTTATCCTACTTACAACTTGTATGTAAGATGTAAAATAATAAGAAGAGCTTGACATCATTCTTTCACCACCCTGACTATAGCGTGATCACCTGATAGTCTGCATTGAAGTCTAAGATCATTACCGATTAGTACTTGGACGAATTCTCCAGTCCTGTGATGCGGCAGAGAACTTGTCAGAGTCACACGCTGCGTTTTTTGCTTGATAGCGGCGATGAGTTTTTAGAGGTGCTGGAGTGAGTTAGGAGATCATTCGTTCCAACATGGATAATGACGTGATCCGTGGGGTTGCAATGGAGGCCCTTCAGGGAAACAGTACCGTCAGAAGTAGAAGCGTTAGGTCTGTCTTCATATGACTTTTCGATCTCTGCAGGCCCTTTTAAAGGCTGGGTTCTGCGACGTGTTTACTTTATCCCCTATGAGAAAGGTGTTTTGCTCTCGTAGGCCAAGAACTGGAGTAGGGATGCGTGTCTTCTCTTGCCGTGGAGACTGCACAAGAGTGCCTGACTGCTTCTGGCCTGAGTAGCCTCACGACTGAGGTGAACTGCATTGCGGTTCACTGCTCATAAGTTTAGTTGTAGGACGAGCGGCCAATTCTACATTATCGTTATCTTCAAGAGCAGTAAACCTATGTTGCAGTTCAAAATCAGACTTAACAGACTTTAAACCGCTCGTACATAAAGGTGTAGGCGAGATCGTTGGGCAAATTTCAATGAGAGATATAGGTGAACTTCTTTCGTTCTTAGATGAGAACAATACTACACATGCTAGAAAAGTTGAAAAAATTTATGGAAATCTCAGAAATTAAAAAACATGGCTAAATTTCTTTAAAACATGTCTGAGAGAGGAGCTCCTCCCCACTTATGCTAATTCGAAGCAAACATTAACGATAATTCTCTGGAGCCCGTTAATATTTCTACTCCACTCCTACACTGTAGGTGAACACAGTAACGGGTCAGCGATGTGACGTTGAGGATGATGATGTTGTTGTAGAGAGCCAATCTGCAGTAGAACATCAGCTAGAACTATTTATTAGCATACGCTGTGCTGTAGCCTATGCAGTGACTGCTGGTGCTCGATATTATGCAATGTAGCGAATTTTTTCCCTTCCATTGTTGATGAGAAGCATCAGCAATCTCTATTATCAATAAACTTAATAATAGCGGCCATTCTTTAGTCCATTAAAAGTAAATCAATCTTTGTATGGGACTGCGCAGCACCCCTACTAACTACTGCTACAGGCCGTCGCTGCTAACTGCTTGCAAGATTTTCATTTCTTGCGACAACTTCGGCATCGCGGGATTGACTGACCAAATGGAGATTAGCCGAACTGAAAAACTTTATCGTTGCTAAAACACGGGACTTGATGAGGGCAACCTTATTTATGACTTATTGAATTTCTCCGCCACTTTTAAAATGGAACTTGCAGCGTTTCGTAACTGAGATAAACCTCAGCAAATGGGCGATTGAGGAGCGAGAGTTTGCGTCCCTCATTAACGTCAACAAATGCAGTGAGACCAGCAGCATCATAAAAATATTAGCTATCATGAAAAGTCATATAATTATTAAGAGTAAATGAGTATAGTATACACCCAGAGAAATGGTTATTTGCCATTAAGCAAAATTAGTTTACTGTAAACTACCTTGTCGTTTGAATTTGCGTCAATGCACATTGTCGTTTTTGATGAACAATAGCATTGTGATGAACAACAGTGTCGTTTACGATTAATTATTATTGCTTAGTAGCTAACGTACTACTTCGGTAGTGATAAGAAACCAGGTGTTTTTTTTAACGTAAAGAACATACTTTTCTGCGTGTAAATTCACGCTGAAACTCACTGCCAACAATTATTGCCTTAAGCGCAGCCCCAGCGACAGCTGACACCAGACAGCTCGAGGGAGTCCACAGGCAGAGCGAGCGCAGGGCAGTGTAGAGCAGATCGCCACAGTAGAGAAAGTAAGAGCTGTACAACTGTTACGCGCATCAGCTCTGCACTGCTGCTGCTCATGCAGAGTATATGCATCTTGTTACTTATGTTCTCGTTCATCAGCATTCGGGACAATTAGAAAGCACAAGGAAAGCCGTCCAACCTCGAGCACGGTAGAGATGGGACAGAAGTATCTCCCTCGCCTCAACTGCAGGCTTTCAGCAGCAGCTGCACAGAGTCCACAGACCACACAACCTGCAGCTGCTGCAATAATGAGAACAGCGACATAGGACGCAGAAATCGAGAGAACGCAAAGTTCAAACCTTCTGCACATTTTAATCTAGGACGCAGTATCATATGGCCATTTTGTAAAGAACATTCTTGAAGCTTGTTTGGAGAGCACGACAGTGCCACCCTTGACATATACACAGGCACTGTGTCTTAGATTCATGAGGAGTTTCAATTTCGAAGTGACAGGTTCTACGTCACGCTTCTTTCCTCTACATTCGCAAAACATTTAATTTTCATTTCCTGAACGCTTCATGAAATTGTGGAGTTGTACTGTTGAATAGGCTATCAGTTAAGTTATCCTACCCATTCTTGCTGGCGACTCGATACGATATCGGCCATCGCTACAATTCACCACAGATGACGTTACTCATAATCTCCCTCTCAGGAGTTGACTGAGTTACGGAGTCTCCATTTCAGGCGTTGCCTCTGTGTGGCAAGTCTCTGTCTGAGGAGCGCTACTGTTAGATCCACCAGCCTTAATTTGTCCCAACTTAGGAGAGTAATGAGTGTTGCAGATGTTAGCAGCACACCGACTGCGCTTGAGACTTCTCAAGACTTTATATTAGAAAGTAAGATTCTGCTTTCGAAAGTCTCAAAAGTTGATTGATTTAAGGATTACGCCTGAAACTCGGTCCAGCAGAGCAAAACCAACGCACCTGTCTGAAGGCCGGACAAATAAGGCTGCGTGGGCTTATTTTAAATCGATTTTGGCACGCCATTCTGTGATGATACCTGCACTTTTTTCCTTCTTAGCCAGGAACAGAAGATAAATGATCATTTCACAATCTTGGACTGCTTAAGATGCATTATGAAATTTTTAGTCTGACTATAATACTTCAAACGTCTTGACATAGGCAGAGAAGTCATGTATTTTTGCTTCACTATCGATGTTCTCAGCCAGGCATAGAATTAAGTTCCTCCGTAACACTGGACTGTGGTTGCAGGTCGTTCCAACATTGTGTCTTAACATCGGCCTACTGTTCATTTTTGGAAAGTCGAACCAATGTTGTTTCTCAACATAGGACCAACATTGTCGAGTGTCTTACCTACATGACAGTAGAACTTTCGTACACTATCCTTGTATGCTAAAACGCTTGATGATTTTATTTATTTATTTCGTGTCCCCCTTGAAGAAAATAGATTGGCGAAAAATAAGCGAGGTTGCAGATTTTGTAATTCGGTTAAGTTTTCGTAGAGATCGATGACTAGGTTGCAGAAGATGGTGATCATCTGGATGCACTTCTTGCTTCAAACACATGTTGAAATCGGGACAATAGGCATGCAGCTTCTGGAGTCCGATTTAATAACGTTTTTCTCTCAGGTCACGCCGCATAAATTTGGCAGACAGTCAACGGGGCACTCACGAGGTGATGCTTTTTCACGGGCAGTAGACAATTATTTCTTCTAGCTAACTGTCTCTCTTATTAAATTTGACGACGTACGCAGCTTTCTCTACTAGTATGTATTTTATAGGCTCTGGGCAGTGGACAACTATTTCTTCTAGCTGGCTGACTGTCTTTCGCTGAGAGTGCATATTTCGCTTCAGAGGCCGAAATTTGAACACTTCAGTGAAGCAGAGAGTTAAGTATGGAAGACAGTATTATGGATACGGCGGCGCACTCATATTGCGTATAATCTGACTGGAGGAGCATGCACGTCTGCAATTGCAGTGTTTTACCTAAGATTTTACTTTGGAAGACGCACGTTTAATTAAGAAAAATGATAGGGAACGTAAAAGAAGAACGAGACTACTACAATCTCACGAACGAAGACGTGCTATCAATGGAGAGATGAAGCGCCTGTGGGGCACAGTGAATGGAAAGACTTGAAGCGGAAGGGTTACAGAATTAAATAAGCGCTGTTAATAGGTAAGCGTGACCGGGAAAATGTGGAAACGGCAAGTCAAAGAAGAGAGCAAACATATCAATTATTGCGTGAATTTTTTCTTGCACGGGCCTACTAGTTACGAATATCGACTGAATTTGATTCAGCATCGAGCATTAGATCGACATCTATAAAACACAAGTAAGTAACTTCCAATTAAACAAATATGTTCGAAGTTAACGCTATTGAACACGTTTCCCCGTAAATTTTCTAGGCTTCAAAACAGGTGAAACCTAAGTACATGAATCTAACATGTTTTTATCATGTTACTGCATCTTCCTTTCATGTATGAGTTTCCTTTATGATTGATTCTGTGCAGGGTCGTTTCTGAACATGATAGTACTAAATGTTGGATGCACGACGGAATATATTACAGGCCCAACATTGCAATACAATATTATTTACTTCGGCAAATTTTTCGTTGCAGGTGAAATTTGACCAATTTCCCCTCAAATAGATACATTTCCTTCAACCGTACCAAAAGAACACGTGCTTAGGGTCAACTGTATTATTTCCGAGTTATAAATAGGCACGTACAAATGAGAGTGTCGGATATTTTTGCTTCTCATGAAATATATGAACACTCATATATATAATATGAAATTGACAGAGGAAAAGTAGAATGTTGATTGGCAAATTAGAGTTGTGAATAATATTATAGTACTTTCTATGAAATCGAAAGTGATGAAAAAACCGCCACGGCTTGCATATTTATTTACATTCCAACGTGTCCTAAAAATTGTATGAACATCTGCTCAGCATTTTAGGTGCAAGAAAAGAGTGACAAAAAATTCGAAACCTGAAAAAAAGAATCAATCACCAAGATGAACCCTAATGACATCATGTTACATTCTTTGCTTTCTGGACTAGAAATCCCACAAAAATTGAGCGTTTATTAAATAAACACCTTCTCCTAATAAATTCTATTGATTATTAAAGTAAGAAACAACTTGTATTAGGGAGGATGTTTAGATCCACTCAAAAATTTGATCCTTAATGGAGGTAAAAATTTCGAGGATTATTCCAAAACCTAGAAGAGATAATCAGACAGCTCACAAAATCGAATAATTTGTTACGTGTGGCAAGACTGACAAATCTTGAAAATGTAAAGCAAACTCGTCTAGTAGTGCTAGCGTAATGTTGCTGACTATAGCACACATACTGTAAGCCCAAATGGTCACATAACCTCCTGTCAAAGGTAACGATAGTTTCACAGATATAGGATCCTCACTGCAAATAATCTGGCGCTAAGGTAACGCCCTTTCTGATTCAGTAATAGCATTCCAGTTAGCTCTACTTTTAACGAATACCACTCTCCTCGTGTCTGCCACATGAACAACCTGCTTCAGGTCCAAGGACATAACAAGATGTGTGTGTTTTGAAGTGCCCATAGGGAGCTAACTGACACAGTCACCAAGTTAGGGGCATCAGTCATGATGAGGTCGAGACATTGACAGCCAGCAATATGCGTACGTGGACCCACGGACTAGTTGTACACAACGAGATGAAGTGCAAAAGTCCAACACAGCTTCGCCATGGCCATCAGTCGGTGACACATAGTCCAACCAGTCGCTGTGGCGTGCATTAACATCTCAACAAAAACAAACGCTGACTTAGGATCCGTACTCTGTATGGAGGCCATCGCTGTCAGCAAACAGTCACACCGATAATCATCAGTTGTAGGGCTTCGATGCAACGAGAATAAATAAAAATTATTCAGACCGCCACCCCCTAACAACCATAATCTCCTGACAGATGCATTCAGATGGAAGTAAGCGCAGAAACCACTCCGGACATAGACGGCCATTCCTCAAAATCCAGGCCCCGATCATAGTAGTCTACGAAAAGGGAATTCAAAACCGACCAAGGCAAGCTCCGAGTCGTGCCTCCTACCCGACACTAGCGTCTCGGAACAGCACACGACATCGTCACCACAGGATACAAGGTCAAGCTCTGAGAGGCTCGCATACAGTCCTCTAATATTGCAATAAAGCAGACGACACCCTCGAGCCCGACCCGGTCTCGGGTTACTTTAAACATACCAACAAAGAAGTAAAAGAGAAATGAAGATAAAAACAGAAATATATAAAATAGAAGATAGAAAAATGACATAGACAAATGATTAACAGAGGTAGAAGTACTGTTCATTCGGCAGAGCTGCCATGCCGAGCAAGGATTAAATACCTCCAGGTTCGCCTGGTTATGGGGGACGAAAGTCACGATGGACATGTGAGTGCCTCCATCAACCTGTCAAGGCTCTGCCACTCACAGCACGGGATTAACACAGAAGAGGAAAAAGAAGGAAAAAGGGTCTCGAGTGTGCCAACGTGAGGCAGGGAGAAAAGCAGATTATGGAATGCCGGGCACACGGCTTGGCAAAAGCCAGGTGCACCCCTCTCTGGTTGCCGTTGGCTCCATGGAGCTCATCCTCCTTTCATACGCATTTCCTCGCATGAGGGTTCGCACAACCCCATCTTCTAGCTCATTCGCCTGCCAATCGGCAGCCAGTGGCCAATGAGAATGGATACCCTGCGTTGATCGCCTCACACGCCACCTGCAGGACGGGAGGGATATTCCAAAGTCCCTACTCGATGCTACCAGGACTGCAGTGCCATGCGCTACAGACTTCGAAGCAGTGAGCTACAGGGATTTCAATGCATAGCTCTACGGGGACTTCAACGGAGTACGCTACAGGGACTTCAATGCAGTGCTCTAAGGGGACTTCTACGGAGTACGCTACGGGGACTTCAACGCAGTACGCTACGGGGACTTCAATGCAGTGTTCTACGGGGACTTCTACGGAGTACGCTACAGGGACTTCAACGGAGTACGCTACAGGGACTTCAATGCAGTGCTCTAAGGGGACTTCTACGGAGTACGCTACGGGGACTTCAACGGAGTACGCTACGGGGACTTCAATGCAGTGTTCTACGGGGACTTCAACGGAGTACGCTACAGGGACTTCAACGGAGTACGCTACGGGGACTTCAATGCAGTGTTCTACGGGGACTTCTACGGAGTACGCTACGGGGACTTCAACGGAGTACGCTACGGGGACTTCAATGCAGTGCTCTACGGGGACTTCAACGGAGTACGCTACGGGGACTTCAATGCAGTGCTCTACGGGGACTTCAACGGAGTACGCTACGG
>LQNS02278001.1:5139232-5152210 GCA_001587735.2 Parhyale hawaiensis
AGTACGCTACGGGGACTTCAATGCAGTGCTCTACGGGGACTTCAACGGAGTACGCTACGGGGACTTCAACGGAGTACGCTACGGGGACTCTAATGCAGTGCTCTATGGGGACTTCAGTGCAGTGCGCTACGGGGACTTCAATGCATTGCTCTACGGGGACTTCAACGGAGTACGCTACGGGGACTTCAATGCAGTGCTCTATGGGGACTTCAGTGCAGTGCGCTACCAGGACTTCAATGCAGTACGCTACGGGGACTTCAGTGCAGTGCACTACGGGGACTTCAACGGAGTACGCTGCGAGGACTTCAATGCAGTGCTCTATGGGGACTTCAGTGCAGTGCGCTACGAGGACTTCAATGCAGTACGCTACGGAGACTTCAATGCAGCGCACTACGGAGACTTCAATGTAGTCCTCTATGGGGACTTCAATGCAGTGCGCTACGGGGACTTCAATGCAGTGCTCTATGGGGACTTCAATGCAGTGCGCTACGGGGACTTCAATACAGTGCGCTACGGAGACTTCAGTGCAGCACACTACGGAGACTTCAATGTAGTGCACTACGGAGACTTCAATGCAGTGCTCTATGGGGACTTCAATGCAGTGCGCTACGGGGACTTCAATACAGTGCGCTACGGGGACTTCAATGCAGTGCTCTATGGGGACTTCAATGCAGTGCTCTATGGAGACTTCAATGCAGTGCTCTATGGGGACTTCAATGCAGTGCTCTTTGGGGACTTCAATGCAGTGCTCTATGGGGACTTCAATGCAATGCACTACGGAGACTTCAATGCAGTGCACTACGGAGATTTCAATGCAGTGCACTACGGAGGAGATTTCAATGCAGTGCATTACGGGGATTTTTAAGCCCTACTGGCAGGGAGCTACAGTACATCACTTTACTCCAATGAGATTTCATTGCCTTTAACGTGTTGCCTCCAACGTGTAGTAGCGACCAGCTGGTTCATTTACAATGGAAGTAATTTCATTACTCTACTCTATGGAGTTTAGTGCTTCCACCAGCTGCACCAGTGGAAACTCCACGGTTAGTGAATGTTTTCATTCACCTTATTTAACCTGAGGTAGCTCTTATAGCTCAACCTACCCTGACTGAAGCAACGTCCGCCGCTCAACCCTGTCTATCGTTAAGCAGTCCGTCCACCTTACATCTCGTTCAACCTTTTCTAGTATTTCGATTTCCCTTCTGAATCACTCATTTTGTTCTGTCAGTAAAGAAATTCAATTCAATTTTTTGTTTGTATGGGAGCCCATATGTTCCTCGGCTGCTCCCCCCACTGGGAATGAAGTGTAGCTGAAGAAGACTAGTGGCTGCTCCTGCATCCGGCCCGCAGCTGGTGCTGTGATCAGGCTGCTGGCTGTAAAAGGGGCAGAACCGGGGAGCAGCTCCAGACCGACTTGCCACACCCTAAGCAGTTTTATTAATTATAACATCCACTAGCGTCTCTGAACATTTGAGTGCTGTATCCAATATACGATATTAATAGCGTTGTTCCTTCGTGTGTTACTCCTGAATTCAATGTTCAACTCGCATTTCTCCTTACATGCGAAATCTGATATATGTGCTACAGCTAACGCGAGAGGCCAATATACTGGCGATTTTTGTGATTCATTCTTTATTGTTTTACGCTCTACCAAATAATCTGTATTATAACTAGTGGACCCGTGCGTGAAAAACTGCATGCAATAATATATGTATGTATTTGTTTACTACATATAGGCCAGTGCAGAATTTTTTTCTTCGACTCACTTCTTCTTTATCACAAGAAGTTTGTGGAGACACTTCTTCATTGATTGTACTTTCCTTACTAAAATACATATAGAGGAAAACGCTAGGTACTACGGCCAACTCAAATTACGGTATGAGATACGTGCTTTCTACTGAGCAGTACAATTCAGTTCGTCTTCAGCACACTCCTTCCCTTCCTTAGATGACATGCAAAAAAAAACTACATTGGTAAGCACTGAAACATCACTGAATTTTATTTCCGCTGCGTACCCAGATTATACAGTGAGATAGCTTCAGCGCAACAAAATTTTCGTGTCCAAGAAGTTGGAATAAATAATTGTTACGTCTACTGCACCGGGAAAAATTGCTTCCTCTACGCTTCGCTGATTTTCTACTAAATGTGTACATCGTAAACCAAATAAAATATAATTTCAATGTAGAGAAAAAGTACGGCAAGAGAGGCTGGGAGAGCAAGAACTGCATTCATTGTTCCTAACGATTAGCAGTGTTTTTTTGCCCACACTTGATATTGCATCTAATAAATACGGAGCTTTGTATCCAAGATACTCGAGGGTGGCATATAACTCGGACTCGGAGAACACTTGTCTGTTGAAAGAAAAACCCACAAAATGGAGAAAGCAATTTGCTGCTAAGAAATCATCGTGGCATTTACGCGCGTGATGACCGCCGAAGAATATCTTACCATTTCCCTCGATTTATGTAGTCAAAATAAGGCGATCAGTGTAAACTAAGGGCAGCTGAAGTTTGAATGAAGAAAACCACAGAGGAAAGTACGCATCACGATGGAAGAGATTGTTTAGAGAAGCTGTATGCATCTGCATCAATTAGACTTCAACATATAGTCAAAGAAAGACCGGACTGGATCGGAATCATCAGATGTACTGCTCCAGTGCCACCATCAGCAACCTGAAATATTTTCTACTTATCAGTTTTTTCCAGTATGAAGCATGGCAGGATCACCACAGTCTTCAGGCAGATGAATACACTGATGATGCCAGGAAGCCCAGAGCTAATTTTTGCCTATTTCGTTAAGAGCGTGACACCGAACATATAAATAAATCCATCCACTATATAATAAAACACAGTTGTTGGTCGCTTGCTCCAATGTTGGTCCGTCTCTCCGTCACGTAGTTTAGAGTTTAATAGGAAAAAATTTATGTACTGAAAAATAAGGTGAGATACTATATAATTTCAGCGATTGGAATACCGGTGAAAAATATAGGTCTGGATCTCCGGCCTCTGGATCCCGAGCTCTGGATCCCCGCTTTCATTGCTGAATGATATCGTAGTAGTTGAATCTTCTCGCTGAGCAGATGCCTTTTTATACTGAACTAGTGCACCAAACGCCACCCTTTTGATGAATAAGTCATAGAAATATATATTTGAAAACATCTCGGCTCAACAAAAGGCTTGATATGCACCAAGCGCAACCCTTTTGTTGAATAAGTCATAAAAAATATATATGTATTTGAAAACATCTCAGCTTAACAAAAGGGTTGATAGTCTAGATGAGATGTAATTAAGTGACATCACCCGTAGCACCGTTGAAAATGAACATGACGAAACACGGACATGCAGGCAAGCGCCCAAGTGCCTCCCCGTATCCAAGATACCCTCTCCGCAACAAAAAAGTTGGGTACCTCGGAATTTTTTTCTTCAGTATTAGATAGGGGAAAATAAGGCTTCGGACAGACGGACGGACGGACGGACTGACTGACCGACAGCTCTCTTATTATAGTATAGATTTACTTTGCAGCCAAAGTTCGACGCTGGAGGTTCAACAATCAGTTGTTATGCACAATACGGTGAGCCCTGGGCATTTCCAGTGAATACTTTTGACTGAACTATATTTTCTTGGCGCAATTTAACGCTTGGTCAATTCCAAGCTGATGTACACTCCTTTTCTTGCAGGAGGGATATTTTGCTATCGCAAAACTCATGGCTGTACAGCTTGCGTTTCACTAATGGAAGATCAGGCCTGCAAGGATGAGACCTATAATACGGCAAACCATATACTGGGAACCGGAACAATAAAAAGCTCAATCACTAAATTTTTGCCGTCATTTTTGGACGGCTGGACCCTCTAGTAAATATATAAACACACGACGGACATTCTTAGTGTTAGATTAGGTTCTGCATAAGGCTCCATCCATCCGACCGTACGTCCCTCTTCTGTCGGTTACGCTTTTCACTTTTAGCTAGGGGCAAGTTTAACTTGCCAGAAGTTCTGCTTTTCTCTGGGAGGAAGCTCAATATTATGTCTCTTTTTTGCATACTTTTGAAGAAATTTTCAAGCAGTTTTTAAATGACCAGACTTTCAGCACAGTAGGGGTCAAAATATAAGGAACCAAGCAATAACAAATTTTGAAATATTTTTATTACTTGAAATGTTTTGCGCGCACATTTGGGAATTTGTTTACAGCATATACATACCTGAAATCTATACGTATGAATTACACATAACGATTTAACAATTATCTTTAACTGTAAATAAATGCAGAAATAAACATAAAAAATACACATTACATATGGCCCTGGCCAAAAGTTAAGGAACACATCAAAAATGCCTATAACATAATCGATTATTGGCCTACGCTAATAAAAATTCAATGCTTAGTGAAGTTTCGTCTACTTTGGATGACTTTAATGCATCTTCGAACATAGGAGCTCAATAAATTCTTACGAAAGTTGCCAGTGCTCCCTTCCCATTCCTTCTTCAGAGACGCCATATTTTATCAGGATTTTAAGGATTTACGTTCGAGCTTCCTATCCGATGACATTTCGTACATTCTTTAAGGGATTTAAGTCAAGAGTCTGAGCTGACCATTTCATTATAGCTATTCTTTCCTCTTCGTAAAATTTACTACTTATTTTATCTCTCTCGCAAGGCGCATTATCTTGAATAAAAATTGGGGTTTCACCAGCATCATTGCGAAAGTGAGAAATTGCATATTGGCAGGAAGTTCTTTACGAACACCGGCAATAATATTTCCAAGTAAACAAACAATGACACCAACTCGTGCTGACGTAATCATTCCGCACACCATTACACTTCCAAACTTCACTGTCTTCTTTACACATTGAAAAGATAACCGTTCATCATTTCAACGTATATACCTAAAAGTCAGATTCAAGCTAGTTGAATTCAGATTCGTCTCTGAAATTAATCATATTCTATTGTTCATCTAGCCATGTAATATACATTGTGGCGAAGTCAAAACGGACCTTTTGATTTTTCTTTGTAATCGAGGGTTTGCATGTTGGAATGCGAACAAATAATTTTTCCTTATTACATCCGCCAAGGAAGTTACGTTTTTGTCGTGTTTGTCTGTCTCTTTGTTATTCTGTTTGTCTGTTACGCTGTTTGTCTGTCACAAAGATTACTCAAAGAGTTATGCACGGATTTTTACGAAATTTACAGGAATTGTTAGGCATCTTAACAGTAACAGGTGATTAACTTTTGGTGAAAATCCATTCATCTGTCTGTTTGTTTGTCTGTCTGCCGATTTTTTCTTAAGGCCTTAAAGCTGTAATGGATGGATTTTCATGAAATTTCTAAGAGTTGTTAGGTATGATACGAAGAGTAACCGACCAAATTTTCGGTATGATCTGTTTATTCGTTCGTTTCTCGCTGTGTGACTTTATGCTTGTTCGTACAATAACTCAAAACGTACGGATGGATCTTGATGAAATTTACAGGAGTTGATACTAATGTTAAATGATTAAATTTTGGTGATGATCGGTTGGTCTGCTTGTGTGTTTGACTTCTTTGCTATTATGTTTGTTAGCAGCATAACTCAAAAAGTTATGAACGGATCTTCATGAAAATGCTATCAAAAGGCACAAATGTTTAAATTTTGGTGTTTACACGAAGAAACTTATGGTTTCAGAAACAATTAGAATTTTCCGTTACCGTGGCCTTGCTTGACGGAGGTATGCACTCTCAGAGTGCTCCCTAGTTTAATTTGCGATAAGCAGTTCTCCCACAGATTACCTCTCCCGTTTGCTCACAAAATTTACGAAAAAATATTGTAGCTTTCCCAAAACGGGCTTTTGAAGATATTTAACCATCAATCGATCTTTAAGTTAGGAAGTTATAAGAGACCTGCTGTTTTACGGTTTTGGTCCAAATGTCTCATCAATTTTAAATCTACTAGTAGCACGATAACCAACACTTTCCGACCTTCTTACGATACTAGCGATTTCAGAAATTGGGTTTCTTTACGGTTAGCTAGACTGAGCTGTTTTTCTTCAAGAGTCAAAGTTGTCGTGTAGACGTTTCTGTTGTTGACGTTTTTGGAAGATCTAACGAAGAGTCATTTTGTTCTGGAATATAGCTTCTTAAATTTACGAAAAAGGCTTGATTGACGACTCAGTGTAATTGTTCATCTTTTGCATTTTTGGAATCACAGTGATAGTTGTAGACACACAAGATGACTCAGTTACAATTCATCACAGGGTGATACATGGTCATAGTAAATGAGGCCATGGCGTCGCTAATGCTCTCTACTAGTTGTATAAAAAATAGCTGCTAGCGAAACAAGCTAGAGGGCGACTGCCTGTCAGCCCTCCAACTTCGAAGCTGGTTCCCTCAATTCGGAGGAGCTAAGCCCTCGACAGTTCGAGTTCAACTTCCTCCACCCGCATCGTCCAGTGCGAACATTTGTATCGTAAAGACGTTCACTCCTACATACGCTTATTCGTCACTGCTCTGATTAAGTCATCGAGAGTTTCCTCACCGGAACTCCCCACGAGGGTGTTAAGTACCCGCATTGGTTACTTCCCTCGTTTGAGGAAGCTCCACCTATATTATAGCTGTCCCTCGATCCCATACCAAGAAAAGGCTCAAAACTGGAAACTCCCTACAAAAATATCAGCTACCAGCGGCTCTTCACGCATCATTTGTTTCGCCAACAGCAAAGTTCAAGCTTGGTTCGCGTTTTAGTTTTCCCTTCAGAAACCCATTAATTTCCGACCCAGGCTGTCACAGCCATAGACCTGCGAGACCCTTTTTTTAACCTGGCACCGTTCATTGAGCTTATGATACACTCTGCCTTCGCAGCTGTTCTCTGCTTCGGTCAAGTCGTTAATTATTGTCACTGTTCCCCTGATTATTTCATTTGTGCGCAATTATTTGAGATAGAAATGCTTTAGTATACATGAGAAATCGTGCTAATTATTTTGTTTATGACGCACAAATTATTAAATGACCTATCACGACGTATATATGTTTCACGATATTAACTTTCAATGTTTTCTTAATAATATGCCGATACTGATTGCAGCTTTCTGACGACCACTTCAAAAAATGATTAATATTTGGTAGGGTCGGAATTATTAGAATTTGCGGCAGGAATTCTTATGATTACGACAAAGCTTGGTGCAGCTTTATTGCTTGAAAATAGTTCCCCAAGATTTTCAACTGTTGTCTTGAATAAATAAAACTATTAATTTAATTGTTTTAAAAATACTGAAATTAAACCATTGATCGAGATAATTCAACGGTGTTCCTTAACTTTTGGCCAGGGAGATTTGTGTTTTTTTTTTATTTTTAAACTGAATATTTATTTACAGTTAAAGATAAGTGTAAAATCCTTATATATAATAAAGCATAAATATATGATCAAGCATATTTTTAAAAATTTCATTAGTGTGCATTCAAAATTTTCCCAGCAGTAAATATTTAAAAAATCATTGTTCTCTTCCTTGTATATTACCTACTACTGCACATACCAAAGAGTACCGTAATGATCAAGAGACTTCCTAAATGCCGTTTGGTAAGCACCATCATTCGTTCCTTCTACAGCGCGTGCGAGTTACTCTTTACAAGAGGAGTTACTGCGGCTCTTCAGGATACGTGCGCCTGTGGTCGCCTCAGCTAGATGGGCGCAGGCCTGCAGTCCCTCCACAGTGAAGTTAGGTGACGCTCACACTTCACCTCTAGTTACTTGACTAGTGATCTAATGGGCCACTTCACGGGATATTGCCCTGCCTCTAAGCGCATGGGAGCTCATGAAAGGTCTCTTAGCAAGAGAGTGTGTGTCTCTTTCTCTCGGCTGCCTTCGTCTCCTTTCGTGTTCATTTCGTTATTTTTTAATGCTTTGGTGTTTGTGTTCCTGCCAGTTGCATGTAGCAGTGCCCTGGCCAAGTCTTGTCACAACCAGAATTCACTTCGGTGAAGTCGCTGTCAAATCGCCCCCCCCCCCCTTACGCGCACACTTACGGACAGAAATAATGCTAACTGTATTCGTATCTTCGGCTCGGTGTGGCAAATGGGCTAGTAAATCAATACGCTTTTAATAACCGCTATCTTCCGACCCCTTGTTTCCCCTAGAGCTGGACACTTGCGGCTCCTTGTAGTGGCTGCTTGTCCTCGACAAGCTGGTCATACGGTGGAGCAATATTCGCAGGAAGTGCAATGCAAGTCTCCCTGAATGCTAGCCTTAGAATGCAACATTTTGATGCAGTAACATAATTTTTCTAAAGCACTAATATTTGGAAAGCTGTTTCAGTTGTTTCAATATTTATACCAAGTTCATACATTGCTAAATAATGGCGGCAGATCCTGCACGTTCATTATCAATGACTACTTTTATGTTTCAAAGAAGCAGTTTTTATGCAGGAAAAGACCCGATCAAGTGCCTGTAAGCCGAACAAGAAGTGGACCAGCGAAAGTAAAAGTGGCCTGGAGCCGCACGGCTGAGCGTAAGTGAGGGCCTCCTGGCTCACTGACCGGATAGTTGGCTGCTGCTCAGCTGAGCGGCTATACTCGCTAGGGTCTTGTGGACCAGTTGCTGCTGCTGCTGTTGCTGCTATTGTTGCTGGTGCGGTTAATGTTGCTGCTGTTTATGCATTCGCCGTTGCAGCGCCTGCTGTAATTACATACTACTTCCCTGCAGTTATGAGCAGGGGCAGTTATGGCACTGGAACAGTTCGCACAATATTACCCACCATACTAACGGCATTAAACTTTTGTAAGTACGGTATACATTTTTAAGCGTTTGGTTTCAAAGAACTTTGATTTCTATGTCCTTGAACCTATTGCAGCATTAGTGCCTCTTGAAACCCTGCAATACATGTATTTTTTCCGTGAGTCACTTTGGGTTGATTACTAGTACTAACTTTATATAGCTTTGCATATTGTACCGATGGAAAAATGAGTTTTATATCATGCAAACCAGCATGGTCCTCCATGGACGGAAGAAGAAGAATATTGCAGAGTAGGAGCGACGGTGTTGCAATAGAAGCACTCGAACAGGGCGATATTTCATCGTTTTCTAAAACAACCGACTATTTTGAACTTATACGATAGTTTATAGTGAGCCTACTTTCTGTACCTCTAGGATCAAAGACTACAGAATCAAAGTTTGCTAGCGCAGCGATTCTGAGCCGCGTCGAGCCGAAGGTCAAATATTTTGTCTCGGCATTTCTGCCGGAAGGTCGAGAGTGACGGCGAACTCATATAAGTGAGTTCTGTGTCTCAAAATTTGTAAAACACGCGCATCTCCAACCTTCCACGGCTCGGCTGAACGAGTTCACTCCGCCGTGCGGCACAGGGCAAGAGACGAAAAACGAAAAGAGAAAAAGACAGAAGAAAGAAACGCCCGTGCTGGCGGTCCCTTCCGTGGCCCTCCGCACGGGCGAAGGCAGGAGCCCGCGGAAAGAGTGGGTCACCTTGATCGGCGGCCCCCCTGGTGGAGCAGAAGAGGAAAATATAGAGAGCCTACTTAACCTAACAAACTAACCTTCTCAGTTGGAATTGCGGCCAGCTGCAGCATCCCCTGCGGAGAAGGCACTCAGAGCAGCCCTTGGGTTCGTGAAACAGGGAAAGGGCCCGTCAGAATATACCCCTGAGGGCGGCAACGCCTCTAAAACTGAGCTACTTCGGGGAGGCAGCGAGGCCACACCTTAGGGCGCTGGCACACCAAACGTGGTTCATCGAGAAGCTGGCAGTATTTGGGAAGCACGGAATGCATTTTGAGCGTGTACACCCAACAGTGGCAGTTTAGCAGACAGCTACCGTCCAGAGCAGCCAGCGCTGGCAGCAGGCGGTGCGACCGATTCCTGCTCTAACTGCTGCTGTGTGCCTTGCGAGACGTGCAATACAGAGCTGCAACTCTTTGGGATTTTTTTTTTAGATCTTGGGATTATTAGTGGGTTCCAGGAATTTTCAAACCAATTCGGGGAATTTTTCCAAGCATAATACTTAAGAATTAGGTAAATAATTAACTGTTACCTGCTACCACATACATTGAGATAAGCATTAAGTTTTTATTTGTATCATTTTATAACTATCGGCGGAATTTTCTTAAGATCTGGGAAAATCTAGAACTCTCATTTGGGGAATTTGAAAAACTCTTAGTTTCATCGCTGGACTGCGAACAGAGTCCACCAGGACGTTAATCGCAGAGGTTCAGCGTCAGGTGCTCACCGCTGCTCAGTGTTGCCAAATGAAATTCGAACATTCCTGCAAAATCGCAGCAGAAAAAAATCGATATCTAATTACAAAGAAAGAGAGAAAAGACTGAGATCCACCGATTTCTTGCTGAATGTTCCAATGCAATTTCATCATAATTGATAGACAAGCTGTGCATTCTGTACGGATTGTATCTGATTCCTGTGCTTTAGATTTGACGCAGATTTGGCTGATGACAATCTTGTGCTAAGAACAACAGATTTTTATAAAAATTAACAAAATAGCCGCCAATACAAAGGATATTTCATACAGCCGCTATGAACCTGACTCGAAGCTTCTCAGAAAGTCCAACTGCTTCTACTGTGATCCTTCCCGTACCTGTGCCACCAAAAAATAAGATAATCTAATGTTAATAAATATGATAGGGTGCTGAAGTTCAAACTAGCTGCCAGCGGCCATAGATCTGGTAATTGTAATGGAACTTTCTCAACTTTAGAAGTGGCGTCGCTACTAGCTTACTGGCTGATTATAATTGCTTCTTCTGTGTTCATTTCGGGTGATTTCGTTGACAGAAAAATAAGAAATTTAGTTGCAATATAACTGACGGCTCCTAAAGCCCGTTGTAGACGAGAAGCAAAAATTGCCGAGAGTGGCATTCCGCCAACATCCATTCTGCTGGATTCGCTCTTCGGGCAACGTTTTCGCTGCGTCTGGCAGAGCATATGTAGGAGAAAGCCCACTGTCGGCAAGTTTCGCTTCTCGTCGAATTCAAAATGTCAGTTAGCAGCCGATCCTGACAGCCTTCGTGAGCTTATCGAATTTTGTAATTAGCTGTGCATGGAGAGATCCGTTCTGCTGCGTCCAAGTGGTGTTACTGTGTTTCTTATGGACTCTTCGGCCCCAGAAAATAAAGCAATTATAATAATATTAATAATGACAGGTATGTTTATGTAACTACGTATCTAGAATAACTGTCAATAAAATTCAATATGGCTGCAATAGTTGATAGACAGTTTAGTCTAGCTCGTTGCCAACGTAAATGTTATTGCTACATATTTCAAGTACGATATGAAGGAAATTAATAGCGTTACCAGCTCAGCTTGTTAACAGGAACTAACCCTACACTGACGGTAAGGAGTACACTGCCAGTGATATGATCACCTAACCACTACAAGTCTTGCCACTGCAACTACAGGCTGCCTTCACTTCAGAGTCTGTTTGAATACTTCAGAGTTACAGTACAGTTCTGCTCCAATAAATTACAGAGAAAGGTATCTGTTTTTTTCATCAGATGACACTCGCTCTTTGCCGCACAAAAGACATCACTCCTATAATTGGAATTTGTCCGATCTCCACTTCCTCGATGTTTCCTGACTGGTGTGGACCAGTTCTGAAGGGCGCTAACAAAAAAGTTGCGGTCTACAGCCTGTAAATCGTTGACAGCCAATGAAAGTAACGCTCCTTGACGGTAATAGTTTCTTGCTAAATCCACCAAGTACGGCAACATGGAAACCTTTAATATTTGAATGTAAAATTGTACAGTATGCTTTCCAGCCTTAGACTTAGCTGTCGTAAGGCCTACAGTCGCAGATATTGGGGAATAGTGAAGATTTTATAAGTTGCTCTTTAAGTGCTCTTTGTGCAAGAGAGATGAATCCAATCTGCTGGAGGCGACGTTCGCACGGCTTGTTCCGCAAATGGAGTATTAATTTTACTGTTTTGCATTGTCTTCTTTCCATTTTTATCAATTTTTTATGTCTTTGCCAAGATGACATTGCCAGAACTGACCAGCAAACCCCCAGTGAGAGTGAACAATTTTTTTTAGAACGGAAGCATTATATCCTTAGATTTGTACTAGAACTATTTGGTAATAAGACTATTGTCTGCTTACTAACATCATTTTAGTTGGACTGTCAGAGTTATTTCCGTGTCACGTTGCAGATTAACCGATACAAGTTCTCGCCCTTCATTTCCAGTCGGGCTTCCATTTATTTTTGATCTCATGTGGCTTACCGAACGTCTGTCGACCTCGCCACGTGTAGTCCGTTCCATGCAGCCGTTAGGGTCTCGCTGGAGCTGCTGTTCTGTCGCAGCCTGAGTAGCGCACTGGTAGAATTTCGTGGTCTCCGCAGTTTACTGACTTTACTGAGCATATTATAATTAAGATGAAGATCGTCGACGAAAATTACGAGCAGAAGTGGGTCAAGCTCACTACCCCGGAGAACCTCAGACGAGACAGGGGTCCCGTTAGTTGTCACTCCATGAAATTGCATTCGCTGTTGGCGACTGTAGAGCGGTCCTCGCATTCAGCCTTAAAAATCATCGTGGATGCCCTGGGCCTCCAGGCTTTTCATTAAACGTTGATGATAGACGTGGTTAAAATTCTTTTTTGAAGTCTAAATAAGCAAAGTCCACTGCTTTCGCAATGGAAAAAATTTAGCCGCAGCTGATCGATTCCCGTTGTTTAAAAGCAATTCAGTCGGTTCGGGGCAAAGACCTCAAATCCACGTCATAAGCATCACACGGGTTTTCCAATGCACATAATATGCACAAATACCACCGTGCTGCAGGGGAGTGGGACATGCAGCAGCTGAGATACGCACCGTGCTGCAGGGGAGTGGGACATGCAGCAGCTGAATTACGCACCGCGCGGCAGGGGAGTGGGACATGCAGCAGCTGAGTTACGCACCGCGCTGCAGGGGAGTGGGACATGCAGCAGCTGAGATACGCACCGCGCTGCAGGGGAGTGGGACATGCAGCAGCTGAGTTACGCGCCGCGCTGCAGGGGAGTGGGAC
>LQNS02278001.1:5163195-5179091 GCA_001587735.2 Parhyale hawaiensis
GCTCTAAGGCTTAGACGAATATTGAGAGCCACAAATGACCATATTTTGGTAATGATGAAGAAGAAATTCTAATTTCCGGAGAATCTTGAATTTTCGTTAACATTGCCTTGTTTGGCGGAGGTATGCGCGTTCACTGGGCTCTTGTTGTAAACACAGTTGTGATGATATCGACACTTCATCATACAGAGCCACTCATTAATGTTCCTCCTTATGAAGCAGTACCGAGAGACGCTATATTACGTAACCTTAGCCCCAAAAAAGTAAGACCTTGTGCACACGACGGGCTCAGCTGCGTCAGGACGTCTGGGCTGCGGCTGCTACTTTTTGTTAAGTTAAAAAAACATCGCGTCTATAACAATATATGAGCTAAATCTCCCTTTATATTAAGATTGCAGGAATTCAGTTGTGTAATTGTACGAAACAACGGAATTTCCTAGCACTGCTCCGGTTCCGGGACTTCGGCTTGTCCTCGCTGATCATATTATGCACTGAATCTTATCTGCAGTTTTGCGCCTCCAAGTTATCTCCGCCTAGGAGGTTATGTTTTTGTCGGAATTTATTTGTCGCTTTGTCTGTCACAAAGATAACTCAAAAAGCTATGAACAGATCTTTGAAATTTACAGGGAATGTTAGGTATATTAAGAGAAATAGAAAATTAACTTTTGGTGAAGATCCGCCCAGTCGTATACTTATTTGTTTGCCTGCCTGTTTTTCTAGGTAACTTAACAAATGGTTATGAATGGATCTTCATGAAATTCGCAGGCATTGTTAGTACTGTCAGGAAGAGCAACTGGCCAAATATTTACGATGAGATGTCAGTCAATCCGCTTACTTATTTCTCTATGCTAATTTTTATGTTTGTTCAGTCACGTAACTCAAACGTCATGAACAAATATTAAAAATGAAATTTGTAGGAATTGTTAGAAATGTTAAAAGGCACAAACCACCAACTTTTGGCGATGATCCTTGGTCCGTTTGTGTGTTTGTCTCAACGTTTGTCAGAACAGAACTCAAAAGATTATGGATTGAAAGTCAAGAAAATTGCAGAAACAATTAATTTCAAGAGCCCAAATGACCACATTTAAGTGATGATGAAAAGATTATCTGTGTTTCAGAACCAATTTGAATATTTCGTTGACATTGCCTTGTTTGACAGAGGAATGTGCTCTGTGAGTTCTCTAGTTCTGTTAAGTAACAAAAGTTGGGTACTCCTCTGCTTGTCATAACTTAATAGGGGTCGGGACAATTTCACTTCCGCACGTATGTGCACTTCCGAGTGGAAATTTTCCGATTATTAAAGAATTTTGAAGGATATTTTTGTGAAAGCAACACAAACCTCTAGCATGTAGGCCAGTCCAGCTCTCCATGAGTAGAATCAACACGAACGCCAGCATAAACCCTGGCATCTCCTTCTGGGGTTTTGGTACCGCAGCCCCCCTAGCCTGTGCTCAAGCCTTGAGGATTATCAGCGATGCAAAGAACTTTTTTCGATCAGTCAATATGTATAATGGGATCGTCACTGATCGGAGCCAATCGGTGATCACTGAGATAGCTATTTTCGCTCATACTACAGCCTATTTCATATTCTCTCGGCAGAGTAAGACAGCAAACGGTTTTCAGCTGTACGTAATATTTGATGAAATTATTCCGAACTTACTAAACGCAAGCAAAGAATAAAATAAAACCAACGTGCAGTAGCATAAAGGAAGTGAATCACATAACTCGCGCAACTATTTGATGCGAGCCATGCAACTAAACTGAATCATTTAAATCAAGTGAGAATTTGAAAATAAGTTCTCACATGCTTCAGGTGCCGTCGAGTGGCCCCGCTAAATCAAGTAGAGCTAAGCTTTCTAGCTAACTTGCTCGGAACGTCAGACAGGGGGGTTGGTTTTGCCACCTCGAGCGCCAACTTTACTAGCTCACGCTCCTTGTATTGCTGGTGCGAGGCCAACCCAGGCACGCGAGCTCTTTGCTGTTCTAGACCTGCTGACTCGGCAGTTTTGGGCGTACAGAGCCCCGTGGGGTACCTACTTGTCTTCTCAGAGATGAGGGGGTGGGAGGGGCGTTAGTCATTTGAACCTCCCGTCATATTGACGCCATGTTCTTGATGACTCGTGGTCGGCTGCAGCCGCACTTACTCCTCTGAGGTCAGTGGGCCTATATCCGCAGCACAAACCAGTGCATGTGGGTTTCCCGGTTAAGGCGCAAATAATGCCTTTGAGGTTTGACTTGTTGAAAACTTTAGGCAGGTGCGCTGGTTCAACCCGCTGAATTGAGTCTCTAGTGTTGACCCTGAATCGGTTATCCCTGGGACTTCAAGAAACCCAATCTTGCTCCGTAAAAGGGAGTTTTCAGCAGGCTCAACGTAAACGCGTTACGCGCTTGTAACGCTTGCAATACGATTCAAAATAACAAAGCCAAAGCTTTGGTCTGAAGTTTGGGACAAGTCAAGCCTCGATGGCTTAATTCTAGCGCTCAGTCGTAGAACAGCTTCACCTGTGTGCGTCACATAATACTGATGTCTGACAGTTTACTGTGTTCACTACGAAATTAGATTAAGTACTCGCAACATAATTCAGTGCAATGCCGTCCAGCAGTCCAACGCCACCGAAACTAACATCCATTTTCTCGCTGGACTATATTATGCAATTGCATGGCACATGAATGAAGTACATTTTCTAGGAGCAACATTAGTTCGTTGGTGGCGCGATGGGCTTTCGGCCGAGACGGCTCGTGTGTATGAGAGGCGCTCCGCTGCAGTGAGATCCACCATCTGTTGTGTCTTGTGGTGCACTCTCTCCTGTGGGGCTGTGTGGGGCTGTCCCAGCTGCCGGGGCCCGCTGCTGGGACTGCTGCAACCCGTGCTGATGTTCGGCTGTCCCAGCTGCCGGGGCCCACTGCTGGGACTGCTGCAGCCCGTGCTGATGTTCGGCTGTCCCAGCTGCCGGAGCCCACTGCTGGGACTGCAGCAGCCCGTGCTGATGTTCGGCTGTCCCAGCTGCCGGGGCCCACTGCTGGGACTGCTGCAGCCCGTGCTGATGTTCGGCTGTCCCAGCTGCCAGGGCCCACTGCTGGGACTGCAGCAGCCCGTGCTGATGTTCGGCTGTCCCAGCTGCCGGGGCCCACTGCTGGGACTGCAGCAGCCCGTGCTGATGTTCGGCTATCCCAGCTGCCGGGGCCCACTGCTGGGACTGCAGCAGCCCGTGCTGATGTTCGGCTGTCCCAGCTGCCGGGGCCCACTGCTGGGACTGCAGCAGCCCCTGCTGTAGTTAGGCTGTCCCAGCTGCCGGGGCCCACTGCTGGGACTGCAGCAGCCCCTGCTGTAGTTAGGCTATTCCAGCTGGGACTATTGCCACTATTATCGCCACTCAAGGACGCTGTCTACTGCGCATCTTGTGTTGCGCAACACCCGAAGTTTCCCACGTCTCTTCTCCGTGACTCAGAAAATTTCCACCCACCAGCCTCCCACCAGTCATGCTCAGGCTGCCGGACTCTTCAAAGCTCAGGTCTCAAACAGCTGCGGCCGCCGTGCGCTCAGAGAACAAATGAGGGCCAGCTTTCTGTAGCTAATACACAAAAATCAATACTAAACTCAAGAATTGTATCTCCAAGTCCACAGACCAGGACTTAAGGAACCCAAATCTTTGAGAATAAATAAGTCAATGGAGTTGACGTTATTCTTCCCAGCACAGTAGCACCATTAGACCACATATAAAGCGGTGCAGTATAGCTGTCCGTAAACGTTCATCTTCCCTACACTGTGACAGCCCATCATAGTTTTGTGATTAACTAATTTCAATTCGCTAGACTTGTGATTGCTACGTTGCTGAAAGTACTGAACTATGAAAGCTTCATGTGTGTATCTAAGCCTTCCGTAATTAGAAACGTAAAATATGATTTATACAGATTCAAATCCTAGGTTTGCTCGCACACGCTGAGCTCGTTAATCAGTGTTTGTGTCTGTGTTACGGCCGCACGATCAAACTTCTACTTACGAACACACTCTCTGAGACGCGAGAAGTTGGAGACTGGAGCCGACCAACATGCTCGAAGAAACAGCGAATTATATTGAATATATTATTGTGTGAAGCATATTCCTTCAATAACATTAGTAACACTGGAGCACTCTGAGATCGCATACCGCTACCAAGCGAGGCAACGGTAATGAAAAATTTAAATTGGCTCTTGAACCATGATTTTCTTTGTATCAACACCAATATCTCATCATTTGTGCCTTTTGATAGTATTAACAGTTTCTGTAACTTTCTTGAAGATCCGTTCATAACTTTTTGAGTTATGCTGCTAACAAACATTATGACAAACATAAGTCAAACACACAAACGAAAGAAGCGATCTGCACTAAAATTTAATCATTATGTCTTTTAATATTACTAACAACTTCTCTAAACTTCATGAAGATCCATTCATAAGTTTTTGAGTTATTATGCTAACAAGCATAAAATTAAACACCGCAACAAACAAACGAACCAACAGATCATCACAAAAACTTTGGCCATTTACACTTCGTAACAAACCAAACACCTCACGAAAATGTCATGAAAATCCGTCCATAACTTTTTGAGTAATGGCACTGAGAAAAAATAGGCAGGCATACAAACAAATAAACGGATCGTCGGCTTTTCACCAAAAGTTAATCATCTGTTACTGTTAACATACCTAACAATCCCTGATAATTTCGTAATAATCCGTTCATAACTTTTTAAGTTATCTTGGTGACAAACAAAAAAAAAAAACTCGACAAAAAAACCTCCTTGGCGGAGGTAAAAAGGATGTTACTGTAAATGGAAAAAGGTCTTTAATAATTCCTCGGTGTCATTTTTGACAGTGCGGGTATTTTAATCTATAATATAAATTTGTTGTCCCTTCGTTAGTTAGCTAGTTACTAGTTAGCTAGCTAGTACGACCGTAACGCTTTCATCTGTATTAGATTGGGGGAAAATTAAGGTCTCCATGATGCGACCTAGGAAGGGATCGATTGGAGAAGGAGTCGAGTTCAACTGTAAGCTGCTACAGCTCGCAGGTCTTAGGGAGAAGATTCTCTGTTTGACTTGAAACATTTTAAACCCTTCGTATGTTTGATACTGTTCCGAGGGTATAATAATTGAGGAACAATTCGTTTGTCCCGTAGAATTTCCAGAGGCTCCTTCAGTATTAGATAGGGGAAAATTAAGATGATACGGGTCCGAAATATCACTGAAGAACATTGCTTTTTTCTGTGGAATTTTCACAGGTACCAGCAAGTAGCTTTTAATTTCTGCAACAACAATGGAGCGACGAAAATTACTAATTAACCCTGAAAAAGCAGTTATCTATAATATTATTCTGCGGATGGTTCTATACGTCCATCCGTCTATGTCTCTGCACGTTGCGCTTTCAGTATTAAGTAGGGGAAAAATCAGCAATTGAACTTGCACAAGGCTCTTGATTTTAACTGGAAGAATTTTCAACCATAACTGTGCTTCGTTTGATTCTTGTAAAAATATTCAGTCAGTTTCGTTTCGCCCGTTAAGTTGAAGCACTGCCTCATGTCATACTAACATAAGTGAAAACATTAACTGACCGTAGAATTTTCACTGGTCCGCTAGAAATTCGCTGGCAGACGGACTCTGCTGCGTGCTGTCAATTCTTCCCTGCCTGACGACTTCAGCGCCAATATAGTATAGGCTCTATGGGGGCTGCCTGCGTACATTTCTCTTTCAAGGCTCCACCATGCATTTTGCTATTCCATATGATGAGGACATTAAAAGAAGTTGGGTAGAACTTTCGCAACTAGTACATTTTTGAGGGGGGCATGTACGTGGGGCACAAAATTATCAATTGTGGACTGATTGTTCTGAAACGTGCTCAGAATATATATTTTTGAAAAAGAAATACATTTTGTTCAGAAAACTTTTTCGATTTAGGCCTTAGTTTTTGAGATAATGGGGTTTATATATAAATATATATATTTTGGATATTTCAAGCGAATAGAACTCAATGTGTTTTCATGATAGAATAAAAACAATGACAGTTTTGGAATCCTTGAAACATTCCTAACAAAAATATTTAACTGGATTCTCCATTTTTGCCCTTATAATATTTTTTTATCACAGCTCAAAAACGAATACCTTAATTGTTCTTCCCTATATTTTGGTTAGCGATCGCAAAGAAATAGAAAATGGAGAATCCAGCTGTGATAAGAAAATATTATGAGGGCAAAAAAGGAGAATCAAGCTAAATAGTATTGTTAGGAATGTATGAAGGATTCCAAAACTTACATTGTTTTTATTCTAGCATGAAAACTCATTGAGTTCTATTCGTTTGAAATTTCCAAAATATACACATAATTTTATATTTATATGTAAACCCCATTATCTCAAAAACTAAGGCGTAAAGCGGAAAAGTTTTCGGAACAAAATGTTTTTCTTTTTTCAAAAATATTTATTCTGAGCAAGTTTCAGAACAATCAGTCCACAATTGATATTTTGGGCCCGCCATGCTCCCCCTCAAAAATGTACCAGTTGCGAAAGTTCTTCTCGATTTTTTTGCAATGTCCTCATTACATGGAATAGGAAAATACATGGTAGAGCCGTGAAAAAGAAATGTACACAGACACCCCCCCCTCCTTAAATTAAGTGAATCATATCTGCACATGGTAGAAATATTCCATGCATAAATGAGACTTGTTTGATTCACGCACACCTTGCTCATAATTGAACATTCTAAGATATAAGATCTTTATGCGCGATTGCAAAAAGATCAGCTGAGGCTGCGGTTCTCCACTTATTGTTCAAATATTCTTACTCTGTGAAACTAGTATTTGAACATGAGAAGTGTGAGGAAATAGAGCTCACTTCGCTATCATTTCAGATGATGAACCTTCAATATCGGCAGCGTCTATAGGCACCCCAATTAATGCCCTTACAGGAACCTCGAAAGTGCTGGAAACTATTTAAGAGGTTGGGTGAAGTAAAGATCTCTTTCTATCTAACTGGAGCCATCAATTTTGATATTACCTCTAAAATGGACCCTATGACTATGACAAAATATGCACTAAATCTTTTTTGACCTGTATGAACCGTAGCTACCTATCATTGATGTCACCAAAATTTAGCAATACCGTAGATCTTGAAGTCACCGACATCTATGTTCGCCATCCATAGCTAATCACTATCAGATAGCCTGTATTGTAATCCAAAGCAAAACCAGACGAAAACAGTTATGTAGGTCACAGTAAACGCCGGCAGCATTAGTCACGGGCTATTTTCTTAAATAACTCAAGTGCGTGTCAAACTTCTTGGCAATATACAATGCATAAGACACAAGTGGGGTCAGCGAGCAAGTCCACAGTTTGACACTTAATTAAATTGTCACCAAGAACCATCCCGTGAAATAAATCAGCTATTTAATAAAGAGGAAGTGTGATGACAAAGTGTCACGGAAATAACTTAGATGTTGTCAGATATGATGTGATAAAAAGGCAACAAACTGCTTGGAATTTTTTTCGAGTAGTGAGTCGTAGTGTGAAAAAGAAATGCGCCACCATGCGCTAAGTGAGGCCAAAGGCGACACCAAAGTAAGGTAAAACTGCTCAAAATATAACACAAACTGTTCTATGTTCTACGCCAATTCTCTTCACATAGCCTCAGAATTCATTGAATTCTTTCCCAGCTCGGACAAAATGTACCTCAAAATGTAAAAGGCTACTACAAGCTGGATATATGTTCGCCTCCAAATTCGTTTTTCACTAGTAGGCTATACCGTATACGCTCGAAGATGCAACCCCACACAGACCAATACCAATAACTTCGCGATGTCTATCTATGGCGACCTCAACCACTATGCAATATGAGCTGGCTTCGTAAACTGTTCTCTTTACTTAAGACCCAGTGAGTTTCTCACAGCAATATCAGCGCTAATTACGCATAAAAAGCGGCTTTCCTCTTATTACGCCAGCCTTAGAAATAAACATCTTCCCTGACTTCTGGAAACATCGCTCATCAAACCACGAAATAAATCTGGCGCTTAAAATAACCCAGATAACTGAAGACCAGTTAGTATTCTTTACATGCTCTCAAACTTTCTAGAAAAAAAACATTATCCAGCATTTCGCAGTATACGAGTAGTGTGGTCAGTCTCTTGTCTTTTACAAATCATAGCACTTACAGGGCTGCCACTAATACCCAAAACCCACTTCAAATAGTCTAAATTTATCCTGAGCTTCTGACAGTGCTCCTCCCCAGATGTTGCTGAACAAAACAAGTGCCTTGAATATTTGTTCTGATTGGTTCTCTTTTTACTGGTAAACAAGAGCCCGTACTATCCTGTAGTTGATCGCAAGCTCCTCTTTCATTAGGAACCAACAACGTTCGTGTTCTGCAAAGCTCCACATTTGGCCACATAGTTCTCTCTATAATCGTAAATGACACACTATCCCTGCCAGCTGGCATTTTTTCTTTCAATGTCCGATTACATTGTTAAAATTGTTATTTTTTGCTCTTCCGATCAACCAGATCTTGAACTTAATAAAGCCGACAGCATTCTTACGCAGCTCAAAATCTGCCAAATCAAAAATGCACTAAAGCTATATTCAGGCAAAATTTCAAATAATTTGGGAGTGCTAGCAAGATAATGTCCCTTTTGAGACCATGGGGCTAGAGCTATAGCCCGTAACTCGTAGAAAAGACATGGAGCGGATGGGTGCTTTGAACCTTCCCATCGCAAGAGGCAGACATAATTCTTATCTATGGAAACAACTGGTACTGCCTAGCATTGAATACTGTGCACCGGTTTAGATGCTGACCTACTGTACATGCGTCGAGGCTACTCAGAGATCGTTTACTGCTAAAATCGAGGCATGAAGGGACTAATATATCTCAAATAGACTTGCCCACCTGCAAATGTACTCAGTTGAACGGAGATTGTTCTATGGAGGCTTGAGCAATCTAATTTAATCATAATGAACGGAGATTAGAGGCTTGACAGACATATGTGTAAGAAAAATTCTTGAAAGAATTACTGAAAATGAGCGAATGTGAGCCAGATACTCGGGACGTACTTGGCCGCACTCGCACCGTACCTACGAGTCCCCATCAGAGATGGCGACGATTTGCAACGAAATGCTTTAAAAGCTTCACCGTTCGAGACTCAAAGCTGTTCTACAAAATTTTCCTTCATAATCGAAACGCCACCAGCATTCAAGCTGTGAATTTCAAAAACTTACGCGACTCGTACTAAATCGAAGCTTAGTGAAGTCCGGTTCCTTTTCACTCATTGTGTGGTAAGTGCAGCTCTGCAAGGACCGTTCAGTTTATTGCTAATAATATATTGCTCGGCAGGCTTATTTCAGGTAAAAATAATTAACCTTCCACGTATGCACGTCTTAAAACTGGTGCAAAAAAGAGTCCTATCTCTGGAGCCTACTTGAGGAATGGTTTGCAGAAAGAGCTAAGAAATTCCACCCAAATATACCCCCTTCCTAACGATGATGCCAATACACCTGCTGTCCATTTAACAAGCCTCTACCCTGGAGCGTGTCACTGTGCGAGGTAGTACCGCTGTAGCTGACTGGCCCACAGCGTAGTGAGGTCCGGGAAGTAAACTCGCATGCGCCGAAAAAACGACGGAACGGAAAGCTCGGGGCGTTGCGTCGTACGGCGCCCACATGATGCTGAACTGCACTGGTCGTGCGGTGAGGTCTCTGGCGGATGAGCTTATGTTCACACAATTGCTCATACTAGGAATATTGGCAGTCAACGTTTTATCCAAACTCAAGCAGAGCTGGGACAAGGAGTTTTAGTGAACTGCAGGCAAGTGTAGACGCTAACTACCCATGCTGCTGGTGAAAGTCACATCCTACGTTACATTTCAAACGTTTCCCTATTTGTATATACCTGGTGTCTCAAAAAAAAGGTAACCCAAGTTTAAAGGGTTGTTGCAACTGAACATAGCGTAATGTAAAAATTTGAGGACTATGTCAGTAAAATCTGAGATAAGAGCGTTCAAATAACCCCTTTCACGCCTGTTTCATCTTATCGCTTAAGTGAATAGCATGTGCATTAAATCACGTCATAGAAACTGCATTGGTTCACTTATTGAGCCTCATCCTGTGCCACTTTTTTCCACTGGCATTCATTTCAGAGAAATTTAAGGTATCTACGATGCGAATTCAGTTCATTAAAGTTAATGTTCCACTTTGTTTGGTGAGCACAATACGAGGCCCCAGCTCAACATCTAATCGATGTCCGAAATTTTCTGAAAGAACTTTTCAGTGAGCGTGTGGTAGCTGTGGATCAATCTGTTTAATGGCCCCCTAGGTCACCTGACCTCACCCCCTGCGATTACTTCTTGTGGAGTTATCTTAAAAACCGAGTGTACGCCACGCCCCACAATGCGTGCAAGAACTGCAGGATTGCATTCACAGAGTTGTTATCCTCCGGAATAATGTCGACGTCATCAGGATAAGAGTTGGTGACATGCGCCGGCGATGTGGACTGTGTTTGGTTAGAGGAGGTGGCCATGTCGAATCGGTTGCCGCCTAGAAGATGTTGGAGATTAGCAGCCCATAATTATGTGATAATACATGTTTCTTTACCATGTTTGTAACATGTTTTGTTAATCATGATATTAAAGGCGTGATAAATGTTTTCCATTGCTTTTTTTTTTTTCTTGACATTCCAACAACCAACAACGTTTTTGCACCCCAGCCTCTGGGTCACGCTACTCAACCATGCAAGGGTCTGGACAATTAATCTTTGAGTCATTTTAATGCTCATAATCTCTGCTTCGAACTGACATCTTGATAATGGATGAGCATTGCTTAGTTTGGTCATGTTAGCCCTTTTCATTTTTTTAGAGACTCTATAATCAACATGAAAAGGTAAACTAAAGCCTGTTTGGGAGAAACATTTATAAACCTAAGGTATTTACTAGTATTCAGTAATCATTATACAGGGCTACTTTGGTCGCTATCAAACCAGCAGTTTAACTACACGTAATGAATTAGCAAACCGTTCATTCAGAAGAGCCCAGGGGCATAAAAATTATTAAAAAGACCTTGCCCAACTGCACAGGACTGCTGACCTCCGCGTATCATTGGACCAGTGGAATATTTATATAAGCTAGCAGAACCCGTGAAACATTCACAGTCTGGCTTATGGTGCTTCAGATAGATTAGTGAAACCTTCGCATTGTACCATGGCAATTCTCCATCAACTTCACAAACAACACCGAGATTCGATGAATGATATCTTATACTTCCAGCCTTTTCGCCGTACCATAAATGTGAAGTTGCATAGTAGTGAAATGAAAGCTGAAGTGCTTAATGCCTGCAAACAGTTGAAACCCAGAATTTTTGTGAACGAAGACTTGATACCTGTCCGTTCGACCATCCTATATGTACTTCGACAAGCTAATCGTCAATTCCATAAAAAAAATCTCAGGCTGCTCATCATTTGACGGTAGAGTTTACGTTTGGTTGAAACCCCCCAAACCCCGAGGCTCTAGGTGCCCGTAACTCCAAACTGCCTATTAATACCCATCTGGCGTTAGAAGAATTTTGTACCGGTTCATTGGGGCGTTCACTGGCGTCCTTTATCGAAAGATGGCCTCACTGACGGTTCCAGGTCATGGCGCTAGAGGTGCTGCTTTTTGACTGTTGTTCACCGGCGTCGAGGCTGTTGTTGCGGAAGAGATGGGAAAACCTAACTAACGGCGGAGTTCTTGGTGACTTCTTGCTTCGTGAATGTCTTCGCTGCCAATGTAATCTTAGTAACCTGTGTCTTATTTAGTAATTTACCGTGAATATTACAATTTGCTGGGTCAGTGGAAACTAATATAGGCGATGATAACGTACATGAACAATATTTAGGGGAATGTTCATACTACTCTGAAGCCTTTAATCAAAATTTTACTGGTGTGAAAAAATCATTTATTTTTCTCATTCATCATAATTTTAGATCGTTTTCAAAAAACTATGATGAACTCTCTGTGATGTTTGACGGACTATGCTTCAAACCAGACATACTGGTCTTCACCGAAACGTGGTTTACCAGCTGCAATACGGGTACAATTGAAGGTTATGAACCATTCCACTGTTATAGAAGTGGCCGCACGGGCGGGGGCGCGTCTATCTTTGTAAGTAACTGCTTCACATCAACTGAGGTTGACATACTTGCTATAAACAATGACCACAGTGAAATGTGTGCAGTTAAAGTAAAAATGAAACAAGAAATTATTTATGTAATTGGAGTTTATCGTCCTCCTGGTGAGGCCACCCTTGATAATTTTATAGAGACCTTCTGGTCAATAACAGACGATTTTAAAATTGGTAATAAGAAAATATACATAGTGGGAGATTTCAATGTGAACTTATTGGACTCGAATTTGAGAAGACAATAATTCGTAAATTCTATGAGGGCCTTGTTCTTCTTCCCTTTAATTAATATTCCTACTCGAGTAAATGATAACAGCGCCACCGCCCTCGACCATATATGGACTAACCACCTTTGTCCCATTGATAGTGGTGTATTCAGGATTAATGTTACTGACCATTTCCCAATATTTGTCATGTAACTACTAGATACTGCTAAGGAATGCATGATTAAGGGTTTCCGTGATCACTCTGAATCTTCGATTAACAATTTAAACGTTAAACTGCAAAATTATGTTACACACTATGACAACTGTATATTTTCTTCGTACGATGATAGGGTGGACACGTTCTTGCGTAGTTTTAGTGAGATTTACAATATTTGTTGTCCTATTCGTTATAAGTCTCTGCCATTGAAAACCCTCATAAAACCCTTGATTACAACAGAACTTCGTCGCTTAATACATCACCAGCATTATCTTTTTAGACAATATAAATTCGGACTTCTAAATTGCAACGTGTATAATAACTTTAAAATTACCCTTATTGGAAAATTGCGGCGTACAAAGCGCAATTATTACCTTCATAAATTTCATATTTTCGAAAATAACTCCAAAGCTACATGGAAAATTGTGGGCGCGTTACTAAGCAAAACCCGTAAACAACATACAATGGAGCTAAATATAAATGGATCTTTAGTGGACGATCCACTTGCTGCAGCTGAAGAATTCATTCAGTACTTTTCGAGCATTGCAGACAGTCTTGAACGCAAAATCCCTGTATCCGATAGAATAATGATATTTCATGCAATCAATCATTTTTTGCTCCACCAACCTCACCAAATGAAGTCGCTGAAGTAATATCTTCGTTGAAAGCCAAGGGGGCAGCTTTACATGAAAATCCTACATTTGTTTTTAAAAAGATGTCACATATTTTATCGCCACCATTAGCAAGACTTTTCAATGATTCACTCACTCCTGGAAAGTTTCCTGAGTCCTTAAAATGTGCGAGAATAATCCCAGTTTTCAAAAGTGGAGATAAATTAGACGTAAAAAATTACAGACCGATTTCCACTTTACCGGTGCTTAGTAAAATTTTCGAGCACCTGATGTACAAACGAATGCGGCAATATTTAAACAAGTTTTCCATTCTCTGCAGGTCTTAATTTGGTTTTAGGCTGCGATCGAGCACCACCGACGCCATATCAGAATTCATTGATTATTTATATAATGTCGTAGATGACAGAAACCACTTCGTTGCCGAAACCACTTCGTTGCTACAGCTCGGTGTTGTTTGTGATGTTGATGGGGAATTGCTATGGTACAATGCGAAGGTTCCACTGATGTATCTGAAACGCCTTAAGCCAGACCGTGAAAGCTTCACGGGTGCTGCTAGCTTATAGGCCTATAAATATTCCACGGGTCCAATGATACGTGGAGGTGGGCAATTCTGTGCAGCTGGGCAAGATCTTTTTAATAATTTTTATGCCCCTTCGGCTCTTCTGAATGAACGGGTTACGACCTGGAAAATTTCCATGTCGGAGTGGGCACTAGAAGTGCTAGTGTCAAGGGGGGGGGCAGCGAGACACTAAAGCTAGGCCTTAAGCAGTACATTTTTTTTTTCAAGGCCTCATTTCCAGTGAAGGGTGCGTGTAACTTTTTGGGGAGGGAGTGTGTCCACCATTCTCCCCTGGCTACTCCACTGCAGGGAATTATGGATATCATTATCAACCAAGAGGATGGACATAACACATCACACATCAAGTCCCAGTGTTGAAGAACAAGTGTGGTATTACCTTGCTAAAGTATGAGACTTTCACGGGTCAGTCTGAAAGGCCTTGCAAGGCGTGAAAGTTTCACGGGTCCAGCTAGTAATTATGAATAAATTTTATTATTATAATAATTACTGAAGCTACCCCGTGGGATACATTTATAAGTTGCTCTGTCTAACTGGACCCGTGGAATTCCTTTTGCAGCAAACCACGACACAGGTTCCCAAAGATTTATTCTTAAAAATTTCGGGCGTATAGTCAACTAAAAAGACCTGGCCTGTGGCCGAGAGATTAGTCACTAGCCGTATCACAGATACGCCAGCTTCCCGAATTCAATAAAGCGCGAATTTTCTTGAATCTATTTGTGATGGAGAGCGTGACACAAAAGATAGGTAGGTACTTACAAGCGTATTAATATACCAGTGGCCCGTGCCGTCATTATAAATGACGGCAAAGAATTAACACTTCACCAATACCTCCGCCGTTTTTTGGGCTTCCTCATTTTTCCCCTGTCTAATACTGAAGAAAAAGATTGCAAGGCACCCCACTTTTTTTTACATTTTGAAATCTGAATTTTCTCCTATCTTATTCCCATAGAGCGTGACAGGAAAGATATAAATATATAAATAAATAAAAACACGACGTGAATTATTATATAGTACTGATAGACCAGCTGGACCCGTGAAACTTTAACGGCTTTGCAAGGCCTTTCAGACAGACCCGTGAAACGGTCATATTTTAGCATGGTAACGCCACACTTATTCTTCAACACAGGGACTCTGTGTGTGATATATTAAGTCCATCCTCTTGGTTGATAATGATATCCAGAATTCCCTGGAGTGGAGTAGCCAGGGGAGGATCGTGGGGGAAACACTCTCTCCCTAAAAAGTTACACGCGCCGTTCTCTGGAAATGAGGCCTTGAAAAAAAAAATGTGCTGCTTAGGGCCTAGCTTTTGTGTCTCCCTTGAATTTTGCTAGCACTCTTAGTGCCCACCCCCACATGGAAATTTTCCAGGTCCCAATCCGTTCATTCAGAAGAGCCCAGAGGAATGAAAATTATTAAAAAGACCTTGCCCAGCTGCACAGGATTGCTGACCTCCGCGTATCATTGGACCTGTGGAATATTTATAGGCCTACTAGAGGGCCCAGCCGTCAAAAATGACGGTAGTAATTTTGTGATAAAGCTTTTTGTTTTTCCGGTTTCAACTATAGGTTTTGCTGTTAAATAGGTCTCAACCCTGCAGACCTGATCTTCTATTTTAATGAAACGCAAGGTGTACTGCCATGAGCTTTGAGAGAGCAATATACCCCACCTGCTAGATAGGACCCGAATATCAGTCTAGAATTGGCCAAACGTAATCCCTGCAGGCCTGATCTTCCATTAATGAAATGCAAGCTGCACATCTATGAGTTTTGCGTGAGCAAAGTATCTCTCTTGCAAAATAAGGCCTGAATATCAGTTTTGAATTGGCCAAACGTTGAGCAGTACTAAAAAAATATAGTTCAGTCAAAAGAATTCACCGAAAATAATCAGGTCTTAAGGTAACCTGGATACCGAGCGAGAGGTGAATCTCCAGCCTCGAAATTTGGCTGCAATGTAAATTAATCTATAATATTAATAGCGTTGTTCCTTCGTGCCTTCCTTCGTTCCTTCCTTCCTTCGTGTGTTACGCCTGAATTCAATGTTCAGCTCGCATTTGGCCTTACATGCGAAATCCGGTATCTGTGCTACAGCTAACGCGAGAGGCAAA
>LQNS02278001.1:5184755-5196046 GCA_001587735.2 Parhyale hawaiensis
AGCCGTATCACAGATACGCCAGCTTCCCGAACTGAATAAAGCTCGAATTTCCTTCTATCTATTAATGATGAAGAGCGTGACACAAAAGGTAAGTAGGTAGGTACGTAGGTACTAGCGTATCAATATATAGACTAGTGGCCCATGCCGTCATTATAAATGACGGCAAAAATTAACACTTCACCAAAACCCCCGCCGTCTTTTGGGCTTCCTCATTTTTCCCCTATCTAATACTGAAGAAAAAAATTCCAAGGTACTCAACTTTTTTTTCGCCTTTTGAAATCTGAATTTTCTCCTATCTTATTAGTTGTATTTTTCCCCTATCTAATACCGAAGAAAAAGATTGCAAGGTACCCAACTTTTTTTTTCGCCGAAAAAAAATTGCAAGGTACCCCACTTTTTTTTTACATTTTGAAATCTGAATTTTCTCCATCTTATTCCCATAGAGCGTGACAGCAAAGATATAAATATATAAATAAATAAATAAATAAAAACACGACGTGAAATATTATATAGTAGATGTTACGTGTCACGCTCTAAAGAATAGATAGGAATGCAGATACATACAGCTTTTCTAAGCATTCCGTTGCATCGTCGTTCGTACTCTCTTCTGAATTTTCCTTCATCCAATATTTATTTATTGCGTGACCGCTCTTAACGAAATAGAAAGGCGAAAAATTGGCCAAGATGCAGATTTCATAATCAACAGTGACGAGGTTGCAGAAGGCTAAAGTGAAATCCTAACCCCTTTATTATCTAAATGCATTTCTTGCCCCGTTGGAAATTTTGGCTGTTTTCTGTTTTTTTTTTCAGATGGGATTCAATAGGCCATGGTTAAACCATATTGCATAGGAAGCCTAAATTTGGAATGCGGTACTTATCGCTTTTAACATTGAATGCAGTTCTTGCTCATCCTGCTTCTCTTGCCGTTCCCGTGGAGTCTGATATTCATTACTTTTTTCTACATCGAAATCACTTTTTTTTTGGTTTACGATGTACACATTTTGTAGAAAATCAGCGAAGCGTAGAGAAACCAATTTTTTCTTGTGTAGTAGACGTAGTAAATCTTTATTCCAACTTTTCGGGAGCGGAAATTTAGTTCTACGGAAACTATCTCACTGTGTATTCTGGATACGCAGCGGAAATGAATTCGGTGATGTTTCAGCACTTACGAATACAATTAATTTTATTGTATGTCATCGAAGGGAGGGAATGAGTGTGCTGAAGACGAAATGAAGTGTACTGCTCGGAAGTGTACTGCGTTAATTTGAGGTGTTCGTCGTAGCGTTTTCCTCTATATGTATGTATTTTAGTAAGGAAAGTACAATAAATGAATAAGTAACATCACAATTTTTTTGTGATGAAGAAGAAGCAATTCAAAGCAGAGAAGATTTTGCACCGGCCTATATTAAGCAAATATATCGATTATTGCGTGAATGTTTTCACGCGCGGGTCCTCTAGATAAGAAAGCCTCGGGGTGCTGTGCCCTAACCTTGTTGAACACAACATCTACAATATTAATAGCGCTGTTCCTTCGTTCCTTTGTTCCTTCGTGTGTTACGCTCTTCAATAATAGATAGAAGAAAATTGGAGCGAATAGTTTTAAGGCTCAGCAGCTGTCATCGGTCAAATTGCTTGAAAGAAAGTCGACAGAATCTTCAAAATAATGTGAATCAGGCAGCATTATGAAGCTAACGTAGGTATCTATGATACGGTGGGGATCATCAATCGGATGCAACAGGGCAAGGTTTTTCTAATAAAAGCTGTATCATTGTTTGCCGTTACCGTGGAAATTCCGTCATGATGCAGATATTGTAATCAAGTTTCTTTTCTATGGAGATCGATGACGAGGTGGCAGAAGAAGGCTGAAGTGAAATCCTTATCACTTTATTATCCGAATGCTTTTCTTGCCATGTTGGATATTTTGGCGATCCTGTTCCCTTCTGGTAGAATTCCGCTAGCAATAATTGGACAACATTGCAGAAGAAGGACAAATTTGGAATACGGTACTTATCGTTATTGACAATGAGATGCAGTTCTTGCTTTTCCAGTTCCAGCTTCTCTTGCCGTTCCCGTGGAATCTGACATTCATTACGTTTCTCTGCATCGAAATTCAGTGATGTTCCTGCGCTTACTAATTCAGGTAATTTCTTTTTTGCATGACATCTAAGGCGGGGGGGGGAGGGAGAGGAGGAATGTGCTGCAGACAGATTGAAGTGTACTGCTCAGAAGATAGCACATATCCATTACGATAATTTGAGTTGGCCGTCGTAGCGTTTTCCTCTATATGTATTTTAGTAAGGAAAGTGCAATCAATGAAGAAGTGTGATGAAGAAGAAGAAGCAAGTCAGAGAAGAGAAGATTCCGCACCGGCCTATATTAGCAAGTATATTGATGATTATTGGGTGAATTTTTTCACGCGTGGGTCCACTATCGCATTCAACAAAGCAGAATAATGATGGGCTGTTGATCGGTATCCACGGGTCCCGAAATAGTGAGCAAAATCGAGTACGCCAACAAATTGAAATGCGTAACTTTAGGAAGGGCTAAATTACCTGTAAGCTGAGGGAAAGAAAACTTAGAAAAGGTGTTCAAATACATTGGAGAACAATACAAGGAGCACCGTCATGTTTCTGTCTTTATCAAGATACGAGAGCGAATTCTTTACTGACGGAATAAATTCGTGATTAATTTTAGAGGTCAAATAAATGTACTAGCAAAGCTTAGGCGAGATGTAAGGTACACGGACTACGTAACGAAAGACAGAAGTAAGCGACGGACGTATGCTCAGACGGGTTGGGTTAAGTTAGATGCACTACCTCAGGTTAAACTGTGGTAAGTGACAACATTTACCAACTGTAGAATATCCACGGGTCTCGTAGACGACAAATATCCCCATAGAAGAACAACTATCCTCATAATATTATGAGGTTAGCTATCCCTTGGAAGGATAACTACGCACTGGGAGAACAACTACCAACAGGAGATAAATGCCCCTGGGAAGTTAACTACCCCCAGGAGGATAACTACCTACTGGTGGGCAACTACCAATTTGCAGTAATAAACACGATAAAATTAGATGTGCAACTAATTACATTAAAATTCAATAACAAGCATCCCTGTATCAGGAAATTTTTCAAACACTCAAAATAAGTTAATAAGCCGTGAATATCTTCACGGGTTTAGCAAGTCCATATGAAAAGTAACTGGGATTTACTTGTATATTTATTAATTATTTTCCGTGATTTAGCATTATAAATTTGGTTTCAGCTTCTAGTACGAAAAACAGCATTAAGATTAGATTAGTAGATTAGATAGGCGGCAGAAGAGGAACCAACAGGCCCATTCTCGAAGAGACACCGACACACACGCCCGGCGCTGTATGAGCTATTACCATTGTGTCAGAAGGAAATAGAGGACTCAGAAAGAAAGAAGAAAAGAAGGAGAGGAAGAATCTCAGAAACTTCTTTTTCCCTTTTAGTAGTTCTGATTATGTTCTTCACAACCCAAAATGCCCTTATGTGATTGGACCTGATTTCTTCCGTTGGATTACGCTTCCAGGCGTGTAACGCACTTGTCGCCTTGCGATGCAGCATTTGACTCCCCTATTCATCCAGAAGGGATCATATATACTGATACGAACTCGTTTAATTGGGATGTATCGTTTAGCTACTCTCAGGGTGCTTGTCTTCAAAATATGTGATCATTGTTCAACACTAGCGTCTCTCATTGGAGTGTTGAAGTCAATTGCTCCTAACTTAGACTTTAAGATCATTCTGTCGAATAAATGTACGGTAAAGTCATTCTTTCAGTACAAAGACCGACTTCCTCATGGCGTGCAGAGCTCTCTTATTTATCAATACTGTTGCAAACTTTGTTCATCATCATACGTGGGATCTACCTCGCGTATGCTTTTCAAGAGAGTTTCTGATCACGCCGGAAAAAGCTGTCGTACTGGCAATATTCTTACACAGCCTCCATTTTCTTCTGTGCGACTGCATGCTGAGGCGTGTGGCTCCCGTGTGCGCCTAGCCTAGAGAATTTTAAAACGCTTTCTTTGTGCAATAGCTTAGACTTAAGATTACTAGAATCACTCTATATTTTTAAACAGAAACCAATTTTAAATGACTAAAATAGTGCTCTTCCGCTTTTTATTGTCAGTCCATAGGAGTTTTAAAAGAATTTTTTTAGGAAATCCTTTTTCATATCTTAGCTATTCATTCTAAGAAAAAAAAAATTCGATTTTCATTACAGAGGTACTGATGATGGGTGAAACCTGAAACGTTTACCGATTTTATCATTTGACGTTACCAATTTTACAATTTGACGTCTATTTTGTTTTCCTTCGTATTTTTTATAATTTGTTGCAGTAAAATGGCTATCTTTTCTATAATTCTGGCTCTGAGTTTTATTATAAAACCTATGATGATTCAAGTCCGTTGGAAGCTTGAACTGAACTTTTCTAACCTAGTCATGGGTGTGATCATGTTAAAGTAATAGATTGCTAACATACTGATTCATTGCATTGTGTTTATTTAATAAAAGGATTATTCCTCCTAATTGTACTATAAATCTAATGTTGCAAAACTTCTTAACCAAAAACGACAGTTGAGATACAAAGTTGAGGAAACGGTAGGAAGCTGTATATACAGTGGCAGGTAAAACTATACCAACATTTCAAAAAATTGAAGAATAAAAAAATTGCACAAGTAGTAAATTATTTACAAAGTCTGAATAATTGTTTTATAGCCGCGTGTCATAAGCCATCAGTGTTTTCAAAGACCTCAACTTTGTTTCAATCCAAAAATTCTAAATAATCGCAGCTGTCTAGAAATGTGATGTTGCTTAAGGGGACCAACTCAGCGATTTTGGTTAAACTTATCAATTTTTTTTTTTGCAGAAAAAGAAGTCTTACGTAGCGGGAAAGTGTGTCCAAATTATTATGGGGTTACGGTCACTCTAACCCCCCAAAAAGGAGCCCAAAGGAGGGCGTAGGGGAGGGTTAAATTATCCATTTTTGATCGATTATTTCAAAATTTGCACAGTATATGTATTAATGAAAAAGAAACACATTTTCTTCCTACAACTTTTTTGATTTAGACCTTAGTTTCGAGATATAAAACTCATTGAGTTCCATTCTTTCAATATTTCCAATATAAGTATACATATTTCCCATTATCTCAAAAACTAAGGCCCAAATAAAAAAAAGTTGTAGGAGCGAAATGCGTTTCTTTTCCAAAAAATATATTCTCAGCAAATTTCTGACCAATCGGCACACAAATAAAAAAGTTTTTTGAAATCCGTTTCGATCTCCTAGGTGAGTGCTTAATTAATAAAATATAAATATTTGTACAGTAATTTAGTAATTTACAGGTAGAAATTAAAAACTATGTATTCATATCAGTTCAGAATGATAAAATAACATAAATAGAACATTCATTCATAGTGCAAAATGTGCATTGCATGACATTTAACCACAATATTTTACGTTTTTGCCCATCCTGTAAAATGTAACCTTTCCACCTAAATAAAAATAGAAGTCAATGAGTTTTCACACTATAAAAAAATAGACAGTTTTGGAATCCTTGAAACATTTATGACAAACTAATGTTGAGATATTTCCAATTTTTACACTCAATTTTTTTTTTTTTATCGCAGTTCAAAACCAAAATTTTTGCTTTTTTATGAATATTATAGTTAGTGATCGAAAATCGCGTATCAAAAGAAAATGAAACAGTAAATGAAAAATCCGGCTTCATTGGTTTATTTGAAACGTTTCAAGGATTCTAAAACTGTCTTAGATTTTATTCTATCATGAAAACTCATAGACTTCAATTAGTTTAAATTTCTGTAAAATTACGAAAAACCTTTGTGTCCCTATTTTCTCAAAAACTAAGGCCAAAATTGAAAAAGTTATATAAAACAAAATGTGTTTCTTTTTCAAAATTGCATAAACTATGCAAATTTCAGAACAATCGGTGCACAAATCAAAAAGTCTTCAAAAATCTGAGTTGACCCCCTTAAATGAAGAAAATAAGCAGTTCAATTTATTACCCTAGTAGTTTTGTTTTTAAAGCGCTAACATAGACGCTGTGAAGAATTTTGCAGGTAATAGACCCAACTACTGGAAAAGATTATGGTTTGCCAGTAGTTTGATCGAAGTGTAGCAGTAAACTATCTACAAATAAAAACATTGAATTTATATTACCCTTAAATAACTCTACAGATTTAAATGAGCTGCATAAGTCCTTGTGTTATGATAAAATTTGATTGAAATGTAATTTAAAGCGTAATTTTGCTAGTAAAATATTGCTCTAGTATCATTTTCTGCTGCATAATGAGATGTAACATTTTTTCTTCGAGAATCTAGCAGGAAAACCCAGATTTCATATGAGAACACTGTATGAGACCTTATCTCGACTTTTACGAATGTATCTCGAGTATTAAGATTTCATCTGGTCCCTAACTTTCGTAAAAGTCCAGAATTACATGTACTTATACTTAGAAAGCATCCCACAAGTGCAGCATTCCATTCGTTTCCTCTGCATGGAGTGTTGGTGGACAGGCTGCACTAGCCAAGTCACCAAAGCAATTGCTTGTAGCGGCTGCTTGCAGCTAGTTGAGCAAAACACTCCTTATTAATTCAAGTCCTTCAGTTCTATAGTTTTTGTTAGTTTCGTGTGCGTGTGAAGGGGCGAAAACGCACCACCTCAGGGCAGGTTTCAAGGACGCGTAGAGCAGCAGTTGGCACCGATACGCAGGTGTGGAAGCTACGGCTGCGCCTAATTACAGCACACATCTCCCGCACACAACAGGATTGCGGTGCGCTCTTGTCCTTAAATTTCCATTTGACAACTTCTCTAGTCAACTGAGGCTCATAGAACGACTGGGCCACTGTAGAACATTGGCACTGCATTACTTTAATTAAAAAGAAACTGTGGGAGTAAAACAGTTTCGGTTATGCCCATTGACTCACTGATGAAATATTGCCGATACTAGTGTGGATAAATTGATATATTTAGGATAAATTGTTATTGGACAATTGACGGGAAAATGGCAGACGAGAGAGATGACGTTGCGCGCGCGTTTCATTGCAGCAAATTGCCGGAATATGATAAAACAAATGGATATAGAACAGTAGAATATGATAGAACAAATGGATAGAACAGTAGAATATGATAGAACAAATGGATAGAACAGTAGAATATGATAGAACAAATCTGTCTCTGAAGGATGAAAAGAAGGATGAAACAGGCAAGGGTAGATCTAGGGCAGAGCTTTTTTAGGGGTGGGTGGGGGGGCTAGGAGGCGAATGGGAGCGAGAGGGCGCAGATCTCAGGTTCCTTATGAGAAGGGCCAAAACTCCGGCTCGTCGCGGGGGAGGGGGAGAGAAGGAACGTCGGATTTCTCGCATGGGGGAGCTAGGTAGGGCTTTACGAAGACAAAAAAATTGTAACTAGCGCATCTTTTTATCTATTCCTTCAAGTTGTCGTCTAAAATCCGCTGCACGTGAGAGTCGGAAAACAAAAACGTTTCTCCCTGCAGGCTCTTCGGTTACGTTGCCACAGGAGCAGCTTCTACTTTTCCAATATTATGATGTCAAAAATCGCTTAATACCTGACCTACCACAGCAGTTCTTCCACTAATGTAAACGCCAAATGCACCGTTTCGAATGTCTTCACTGATCTCGCTTACGTTTCACTTTACAAAGACGCATTTTTTAAGCGATATGTGGGAACACGTTTAAGCAGTAGTGACGGTCACAGAAACTTTTGTTCCAAGAACGTGAAACGTTCCCGTGTTCCGACTCTCGTGTGCAGCTGGCTTAAGAATAATATTATAACTTTTATGTTCTATATTTCCAGATTTTAATTTCAGTTCATTGGACAGTTACTTCTCAACTTCCACAAATGTAATTTTGATGTCTCATAACGTTGCCAATTTATTATTGTAAGTTATAGTTCTTGTACCAATGAATTACTTGAAACTTCGTATTGTTTACGAATATGAGTTCCGTCATTGCACAAATGTACTCCAGATGGATCGAAATATTAACGAGGTGTTTGGTGCGGATGTTGAGAATAAACACACTGAATGACAATACGCTTCGAGCATTTATTTATATATTTCGTGTCCGCATCTTAATAAAATAGTAGACGAAAAATAGGCCAGGTTGCAGATTTCATAATCAAGTTGCATTTCCATGGAGATCGATGACCATGCTGCAAAAGAAGGCAAAAGTGGGATCCTTATCCCTTTGTCATCTGAATGTATTTTTTGCCACGATAGTGATTTTGGCGATCCTGTTCCCTTCTGGTGGAATTCAATCGGCAATAATTAGGAGAGGTTGCACAAGAAAACAAGGCAAGGTTTTTCTAATAATTATTTTTATGCACCTAAGTGGTTCAGTGTCAGCGCGTTAGAATCTGTACCATTGTTTGCCGTTACCGTGGGAATTCCGTCAGAACAGTGCGATGTCTGAGCAAATACAATGACAGCTTAAGAACAGAAGATTACCCTGCTGCGAGTGAAGAAATTGACCGAATCTACTTTCTTTTATTACCTTAGTATGGCATTAAATAAAGCAGAAAACTGATGGGCTATTGATCAGTCCCCACGGGTCCCGAAATAGTGAGAAAAATCGATTACGCCGACAAAAAATTTAAAAGCGTAAGGTAAGAAAGGTCTAAATTACCTCTAAACTGTGAGAAACAGAGCTTGAAATAGGTGCGCAAATACATTGGGGAAAATGCAAGAAGTACCGTCATGCATTTCTGTCTTTATCAAGACACCAGTGCGAATTCTTTGCTGACAGAATAAATTCTTGATTAATTTTAGTGGTTAATTAAAAATACTAAGAAAGCTTAGGCGGGATGTAAGGTACACGGACTGCGTAACGAAAGACAGGAGTAAGCGACAGACGTCAGCTCAGACGGGTTGGGTTAAGTTAGAAGCACTAACTCAGGTTCAACTATGGTAGGTAAAAACATTTCCCAACCTTAGAATACATATTCACGGGTCCCGTAGAGGACATACACCTAAACAGGAGGACAACTATCCCCATAGGTTAACTAACCCTAGAAAGACAACTACCCACAGGGAGAACAACTACCCCTAAGAGGACAACTACCCTTGGGAAGTTTTAGCTACCCCCAGGAGGACAACTACCTACTGGGAAGGCAACGACCGATTTGCACTAATTGACACGATAAAATTAGATGTGCAAATAACTATATTAAAATCCAGTAACAAGCATACCGGTTAACGGGTTTTTCCCCAACACTTAAAATAAAGTTAGAAAACCGTGAATTTTTTCACGGGTCCAGCTAGTCACTGTTAACACTAGAGTGTTCGCTCTGTCAAAAAAAAAATGATAGCGAGGAATTTGTCATTATCCGTCTTCATTGATCATAATCTTCCTATTAATGCTATGGCTGAGCAGCGCCAAGCTTTCTTTCGGTGAAATGCTGAGAAGTAATTTTTTTTGCCCACAGTCGACATTGTCTCCCAATAAATACTGAGCTCTGTATCCAGGATACTAACGCTGTCATATAAGCTAGCTCGGAGGTTCTACCTCAAATGAAATGTTGTTCTCTTCAAAGAAGAACCCAACCTGGAGAAGATTACTTGCTGCCAAGAAATCATATGCTCCTCCCGACTACTGAAGAATAACGTGCCAGTTGCTTCGATGTCATGCAGCCATTAACAGCACCAGCGTAAAATCAGGGCCGCTGAAGTTTGGATGGTGGAAACCTAAGAAGAGAGCACGAATCAGGATGCAACAGAGTGTTTGGAGAAGCTGTATGTATCTGCACCGAGTGAGCTACAACGTTGAAGACGAAAGAACTGCATTGAGATATACGATTGCGATCATCTGAAAGTTGGCCTATTTTCTACCTTTCAGTTTTCAAGGATGTATGGAAAAAGTGAAAAAAATCAGATTCCATAACCACGCTAAGAGAAGCTCAAAATAGATTTATTATTTCGATGTGAAGAACTGTTTCAAGCAAGAAATGCATTGGAATAAAAAGGAATAAGGATCCCAATTTCGCCAGCTTCTGAATACGATCTGGTCATCGATCTCCATGGAAATGTAACCTAATTACAAAATCTACAACCTGGCCTATTTTTCGCCGATCTATTTCTTCAAGAGGGGGGACACGAAACATACAAATATATAAACAAACAAACAAACACACAGCGGTGTTTATTAAATTATTATAGTGTTTGATTGAATTCACTTCTTGCTCTTCCAGCTTCTCTTGCCGTTCCCGTGGAGTCTGATATTCATTACTTTATCTCTACACCGTAATTATATTTTCTTTCTATTCATAATGTACATATTCAGTAGATAATCAACGAAGCGCACAGGAAGCGACTTTTCCCGGTGTAGTAGATGTAGTAATTTTTTGTTCCAACTTGCTGTTGTTCCTCTTCGGCGCGAAAATTTTGTTCTGCTGTATCACTGTGTATACTGGAATTCAGTGACGTTTCAGCCCTGACTGCTCAAGATACTTTCTTGTATGTCATCCAAGGGAGGGAAGGACTGTGCTGAAGACGAATTGATGCGCTCTGCTCACTTGAAAACATACATTTCTTACGATAATTTAAGCTGACCGTCGTAGCATTTTCCTCTATATGCATATTAGTAACGAAAGTAAATTTATAACCAATGAAGAAGTGTCATCACTCTTCACAAATTCCTCACTGTCATTTTTGACAGCGCAGGCCATATAGTAGTTTCAGAAGTTCCGGTCTGATGCTACTCTTGAAACTCAGCCCCTCGGCAAACAGACCCGCTGGAAACTCCATAAATCTCACAGTTGTGTATAGAAAATTTACCAGAAACACGCAGGTGTCTCGTAGATACCTATTGCGGTGGCGTTATACCGCAGCTACTGAACCACACACGTAGCATGATCGAGCTCTGATGTACGTTGTTCCAGGGCTAGAGGGGAGGGGGCAAGCGGTAGTCTAATGGCTCTGAAGGAAGCAAGTGGTAGTCTAATGGCTGTGAAGGAGGCAAGTGGTAGTCTAATGGCTGTGTAGGAAGCAAGTGGTACCTAGTCTAATGGCTGTGAAGGAGGCAAATGGTAGTCTAATGGCTGTGTAGGAAGCAAGTGGTACCTAGTCTAATGGCTGTGAAGGAGGCAAATGGTAGTCTAATGGCTCTGAAGGAAGCAAGTGGTAGTCTAATGGCTCTGAAGGAAGCAAGTGGTAGTCTAATGGCTGTGAAGGAGGCAAATGGTAGTCTAATGGCTGTGAAGGAGGCAAATGGTAGTCTAATGGCTGTG
>LQNS02278001.1:5215690-5228435 GCA_001587735.2 Parhyale hawaiensis
ATATGAGTGTGACGACTCTGACCTGTCCTCCTGTCATGGAGAAGCCTCGGCTATGCGAGTCTAAGTGCTACCGACAGAGGTACTCTGCTACGCTTCACCACTGCAAAAGTGTTCATTGGAACATTCAATCTAATCCTGGCATGATACAGAGAAGTTGGTGTCATTTTTGTTTTCAGGCTATCAAAATTATATTCGATCAACGACGATCATATGAAAAACTGGGACTAACTACAAAAACATTTTTTTGTAGACCAGTGTAATATTTTTATTAAAATTTCGATTGATGACATATAACTCTGATTGGATTCCTATAATGAACATGATATTAGTCACGGTAGATAGATGTAAGAATGTACAGCAAGCGTGACTATTCTTTCGTCACATCTGTGAAGCCATATTCAGCTGAAAAATATTTGACCTGTTATTAGTCATAGCTAAAAAGTGACAGATAGCCTCAACATAACTTTTACCAGACAGATAGCGTCAACATAACTTTTACCGTGATAGCTATTGCCACATTCATAGAAAGCAAAAATGCATGTACGTACAAGTGAACTTTAAATGAAACCACGTGGCGATAGTTCAGTGTAAGCGTACTATTAGCCTATCTCCCACTCAAACCCAAAAATTTTCCATCACACTTCTTGTAGATATTGGTGTGCTGAACATAAGTTAAGCTTTATATTGGTAGCTAGCTATTTACTGTGGTGCAGTGGCGAATCAATAAATTTAAAGTAGGTTGTATTATGTGAGTTTTGTAATAAAGTATGCTCAGAAAACATCACAGAAACTTTTTTTTTGTTATGCAATAATAAAGCAAAACTATGTAGCCTACACAATGCACAAAATCAAACAGTTGCACGTTCTCATTGTAGGAATTTGATCATCACTGTGCAATGTTCTCTGTTAAGATCACAGATGCACAACGCCACAGACAAAAGAAAGCACTATTGATTGTTAAAAATGATAAATCCATGAAGATGATATCTAATGGGGGAGTTGAGACTCTAGCATTGGCTCTGCTAATGATGGGGCAGCATAGGTGAGCATTTTACAGTTGTATCGCCTGACTGTGCAGTGTTAACTGTATGTGTCACAGATGGTTGAAAGCCTTATTGATGATTAAGAATCATTAATGATTTCCACATGAATTTTCTACATAATGACAGATTACTCTTTAATTTTAGGGTTGTAGGATTGGTTCTGCTAATGACAGTGCAGCTTGAGTTGATGTATAACAGATAAGATAATGGTACGAAGTGATTAGCTATACGTACTGATTTAGAGTTAAATTTAGCTAATGCATGAATATTTCTAAAATCATGTGTTTCTGATGGCTGTGACCTATAAATTCGCATTGAAGGCATCAATATCTTTTCAATTATTGGTCTAAAGCAGAGTTGTGGAGTTGGATGGTTCAAGGTCCGACTCAGACTCCTGCCCTTTAAGAATTTCTGACTCTGGGTCCGCAAGATTTTCAGACTCCCAACTGACTAGTAATTTAATGTATAGCTACATTCAACACATCCAACTAATTTTTACCAGTATATACACACATATTAAGCTAAATATATATACATAGTAGTTTTGTACACTTACTAATATATTTTGCATCATTGGCACTAATTGGAACATTAAATTTTTTATGGTATGTTTATAAGTCAATAATAATTACCATGTAGAAAACATGTTTATAGGGTGAGCTGGGGTCAAATTGTGGTTATTTTGTTATGCCTAACTGTTTTGTTTTGGTAAGATTTTCGTTCTGATTATTGCATATCATGGCACAGAAATTAGGCTATTAAGTTGTATCAAGTAGATTATAGGGATGCACCGAAGCTTCTGCTTCGGCCCACAAAATTTCATGTCGATATGTCAGGAAATAGGTAGCTACATGTCTTTTAATTTAGGTTACATCAAGTATATTGAGCATGTGCTGCATTTTAACTTTTGTTCCTATTGCAGATTTCTTATGAAGCTCAGTCATGAGACTGTGACCATTGAGCTGAAGAATGGCACCCAAGTACAAGGCACAATCACAGGTAAGGAAGAATTTCATGTGTAAAGCATAAGAAGACATTTAATTATTCTGCGTTGTATTAGTTAATTAGAAATTACTTTCACTATGGTATGAACTTGAGAAACTTTGGCTATAGTGTATGCTGAATGCACCACTAAGAGAAAAATCTATTGCCAGAAGGCCCAGAGCAGCTCAATTTGGAGCAGAAATGTGCCAAAGATGACAAGGATAGAAGGGTGAGGCTTGCAGTATTTCTGTCAAAGCCTTGAAGGCTATTTTTATTTTTTTAGCTGCTAGGATGTCAGTGAAGAGCCACTTCTGAGTTTCACTTTTTTGTAATACCTGCAAAACTTATAATAACTACCTACAAAAGCAGTTCTACTTATTGCTCATCCTTCCTAGCTGGCTTGTAGAGTTTGAAAGCATATTGTTCAAGTCCCGCTCATGAAACACCTCTGAACTGCTGGTATTCCTTGGACTTTGATTCAACAATAAAAGTTTTGGACTGAGTTCAGGCAAGCAATTGAATCTTTTCCTCCTCTCCTTCTGCTTCCTGCTGCAAAGGAAAAATGAGGTTAACAGCCGCTGGCGTTTTTTTTTCTGCCATTTTCTTGAACTTTTGAAAAAGTGTCATATTTGGGTCTAAGGAGGCAGTCACTAACTGTGAAAACCCTGGAGTTGGACTGGCCTGCTTTCTTGTCTGTAGCCTAATGGAAATTTCCAACACTTTTAGCTTGTACAGTTCTGCTTGAAGTGCATCTTGTGTAAATCACTGAGCAGAGATGTTTTAATATATATGGATAGAGTGAATTGTGGAGCTCCCTCGACACACCACACAGCATGGAAGCAAAGGCTATTCTGGAGTACTATTCAATGAATTAGTGTACAATATTGTTGCCAGCTACTGTTAAACTACCGGTACTGTGGACAACCAAGTGTTGCAGCACTTGTCAGTCCCAAGTCTGAATTCATGTACCAAAATTCTTAACATAGCCTAGTAGGTAGCTATGTTGTGAATTGCTAGTTTTCTTCCAATTCCAACTTTGGGATAAGCAGGCATTAGACTCCAACTCGGCAATCCTGGTATGCATGCAGCTAGCTATACTTGTCATCAGAGTATTGTTAATTATTGTGTGGATTTGTAATGATGAAAGCCACACTTAATAACTTTGTTATAATCCCCTGTAATGTACCGTTTATGTTTAATTTTATGTTTAATAATGAGGTAGATACATAGTTACTATATAGTTGTAGCTACACCACGTAGCTAATTGCCATCCCTTACCTCTATGTTTTTGAACAATTTTTGCTTATATATTTTTAGCTATTTTCTTTATTAGCAGTGAATTTTGCTTTATTGGAATGCTGCATTCACAAACGGCATTATCCAAGCCAGTTCAGTCAAAACTTTGTAACAGATGACTGTGGTTCTGCTAATTTACAATGTCGATTCTTGAGTTGATATTGTATTTTCATATTGATGTAATTTGCTAATTTCTCTCCAGGCGTTGATGTGGCCATGAACACTCATTTGAAAAGTGTCAAAATGACCCTAAAGAACCAAGAGGCTGTGAACTACGATTCTCTCACCATCCGTGGCAACAATATCCGATACTATATTCTGCCTGAAGCTCTTCCTATGGAGAACTTGCTTATTGATGAGGGACCTCGCGCACGGCGTGGACGTGGTGATCGGGGACGAGGTTAGTAGCATATGTCAAATACAGGTAAACTACGTTAGGGTGCGACAGTATAGGGCAAGAGCAGTGTATTGTTCTTATGTATGAGAACAAATTATCATCCCACAGTGCCAAGCTAAAATTTTGTTTCCCTGAGGTAGTGCAGCAGTTACAGGAAGCCGACATTGTGATAGTGTTGAGACATGTTGATAAGCTAAAGTGTTTTCTGGTAGACACTGCAGATCTGTTTCAGCCAGTATTTTTATATGATCAGGCTGTACTGTTTTAGACCCATTTTTCATGTGACGTAATTGTACACTACCAATGCTACACCCATGTGTAAATGTGCTGTGCATGGCATGTTATGAATGGGTACACAGTACAAATTCTTTCTGTTTTGCTGGCATAGTGGGACAAATTTAAGTTTTTTTTATGAAGAAAACAAAAGAGAAAAATTAAAAGTTTAAGCTTTGAACAACTTGGCATTCAATAACACAAAATGTCCGGTTAGTTATTCAGTGTGACCTGCCATTGGGATCAGTATCCCTGCCCAGTTTCCTTTGAAAGAGTGGTACAAGTGCCAATGCTACATTTGTTTTATGGGTTGCCTTCTTCCCACTGGAAAATATATGACACTGTGTGCTGTTCCGGGGTTTTGCACTGCGGATTTCCTGGGTCCTTTGTTATGTGGGTGTTGCTGGAAGTGAGAGGACGGACGGCGAAGCTAGGGGTGCCCCAGGAGAAGACAGAAACGCAGCTATACCACGGCAAAATTATTACTATTAAGCAGAGGTGGGCGTTCAGAACACATGTTCGCGAACCATTATCCGTGGATTTGTTCGGACCGGCCAAATCCCGGATTTGGGTTTGCAGGTCCGGATTCTGACAGACATAAAAAAATTCGGACTTTCGCGTTCGGACAGCTTTTTTGCGAATCTGAACCTTCGTATCTTGGAAAAATTAAAAAACTAAGACGACCAAAAACGTTGATTTTCAACTTTTCTGTGGCATTCAGAAGTTGTGATGCGTATGTTTCTGTAACAACTAGAGACACCTATGAGCATTAGCATTGTGTTTAAATTATTGCTTCTTCCTACTTCTATTTCAGAAGGTATGGGCGTGTGTGTGTCTCAAATGACCACTGCTCAAAATGTGCTCGATATGCAAGCCTGTGTAACTGTGTGTAGTGATTACAGCATTACTAATTTTAAGATACAATAGACTGACGACGTCAGAACGAAGGAGACTCCATAAAGTTAACAACCTCCCACGCAACCAGCCCAGCGAGCGAAAAATAGAAAGAGAAGATTTGAGATCACAGCATAGCTCTATTTACAGATTGCTTAAAGCTGCCAATACCCGCACCAGCAAGGGCAGAGCCGTCAAGACCATTCTAAACTTCTACATATGTTGGGAAAAAACGAACGAGAATACTGGCTTGTACGGCATCGTACCGGTTCCAAGGCAAGCTCATGAGCACTAGTAGCCCAAGTATACCTACCTCACCCAAGCAAATGGCTCTGGAAGAAAAGCCGTCAGTGGATGACTAAGGCAATTATATATTTTATAGAGAAAGCAGACCTCACCAACTCTGCGACAATGCACCAGATCACAAGGCACAACACCTTCGAGCATGAATGCACATCGACGAATCCCGCCTTGTCAAGCAAACCCAGATGACAATCAACAGCAAAACCTCAGACTAAGAAGCAGTATTCTAGAAGGGGAGGACATAGCACCTTAAAGCAGCGGCGTGCCAACTCTACCAAACCAAATATCCTCCAAGCACGTCGCATAGGACAGATTTTCTGCGATGCTCATGAGGCAACGGAACGGATGTGGGGCTCAAACGTCAACTTTGCATCAAAATTGACACCCAAGAATACAAAGTCATTAACCACAGGAAGTAACTCATCCAGTATGACTGTGGGAAAAGCAGGTCTGACAATAGGTAGTCTTGGTCTTGCCTGCATTTAGCCTCATCCCCCACCTAGAACACTAGAAAGCAATCACTTCAAAATCACGCTGAATGAATTCTGAAACCTCCAATCTATTACTAGGATTTTGGCAAGCAGCCGGCAAAGTAATATCATCAGCGTAACCAACTAGTAAATTATGAAAAATATCAAACAGGTCCGCTGTATATCCAATGAAAAACAAAGGGCCTAGAACACTACCTTGTGGGACACCAGAAACCACATCCAAAAACTCTCTACTCTTCCCATTCACAACTACACATTGGCGTCTACCAGATGAAGACTGATGGTACTGCCTGGACTGCCATTCTTTCAACGTGGAAATATACTCGTGGTGTTTAACTCCTTGCTTTATCCGTACCACACCACACAGACTCATGTTGTGATTGCAGCTGGCTCTCAGCCGATCAGAACGCTTGTTAGTGATGCACAGCCACCGCACACGCGCCAGTGGCTTCTGACTTGTAATAATAATAATAATAATTTGTTTAATGAATAATGTAGATATCTTGAAAACGCTTTTTAAAATCTGAAAGCAATAAATTTACATTCAGAGCTTCGGAATGAGTATCATTTAGTTTTGGATATGTTTAGAAGGTATCACAATTACGGTTTGCTTTGCTATTTTTTTTTAAAGATTCGGAGGTTCGTGGACAAATATGTGGAATAAATGTTTGCACCGAAATTTTGAAAATCTGGTTTGCTATTCGGAGGTTCGGAACTCAGAACCGGCAAAGATCCGGGATCAGATTTGGAACCCCAATAAAGGTTCGCGCGCCCACCTCTGCTATTATAATACATGAGAAGATCTATGAGAATGGTGTGGCAGCAGCAGTGGAGTGACGTTAATACCAATGAATTGAAAAATGAAAATAATGAAACTGGGAGTACAAGAATGGACGGCTTCCAAGTGCAGCGATCGTCGCTTGGAGGTGGTACTGCGCCCTTTGCATATAGGTCACACCTGATAGATCCATCACATTAATACTTATGGAACGCCCCCTCAACCCTATTGTGACTCCTGTCTTGTGCCGCTGACAGTACGGCATTTCTTGGCCGAGTCCCCCAGCTACTCAGAAATGCAAAGGAATTGTTCCAACCCTCAGGGTGAGGACACAGATACGATTATTATTAAGATACACTAGACTGGCGAACTCCATAAGGTTAACAAACCCCCAGTCAACCATCCCAGCAAGTGAAAGAAAGAGAAGACGACAGATCACACAATAACTCTGTTTGCAGATTGCTTAAAGCTGCCAATCCCCGCACCAACAACGGCTTACTTTTATAGCCAGGTAAATTTTTATAAATTTTGTTTCATTTCAGATTGCTGAAGATGGCCGAAACGGTTAATTTTTATATACCTTCCTAAACAAGATTTTGAATAGATGCTTTTAGCTATTTATAGTTCGCCTTGATTTTGATTAAGACAAGCCTTTAGTTGTATCTGGATCTAATAATCTTTTATTTTATCTTCAGGTCGTGGACGAGGACGCGGTGGGCCCCGTGGTCGTGGAGGTCCCAGGGGCCGAGGTGGCCCGAGAGGGCGAGGCAGGGGAGGTCCTCGGCATTGATAGATACCTAGAATTCTTTCGTCATTGCTTTATTTCATCTTCATACTTCATATCAGTTTACACACTATCTTAAACTTCGTGCTGCACGTTTTGTTTGGCTTAACACAAATTTCGTTATTCAGTATTTTTCGTGCGTCCTAATGCACCGCCGGCACATCACGATTTGACTGTAGCTATACAAAGCCACACCCACTCTTGTATACAGACAGAAAATTTACCTTCATTTTCAGATATACAGGATGCTTATCGGCTACCTCTATTTTTTATATTATTTGTCTCAGACTGAAGTCATTAGGATCCTCATTCCGTCATGCTATTATTATACAGTAGACTTAGCTGAATCTTGTTTCTCGTACGTATGGCAATTCGTAGTGGATGTATTAACTTTTAAGTTTTAGGTTCGTAAGTGTGAAAGAAAGTGTCGCGTACCTGAGAATAAACTTGCTCTGTCGCTGGGCATTCATTTCTTCTTCCATATTGTTAGTCTCTTATATTACTCAGATATAACTACTGGCGCTAGGCAAACTATTTCCTGACATATGAGCAAGTATTCTTTCCACGAGGTGAGGCTTTAAAAAAAATGGATAATTAATAGCATTATGTGATAAAATTACGGGGTCGAATACCTTGGATCTCGCATCTACTATGCTAAATTTTTCTGCGAGTATCATCATTAAACACGCCAACATTGATAGACTCGATGTGTCTACCTACATCACATGCGTGAAAGCAGCAAAGCTGACAAAAAAAAAGTTTGCTAAGAGTTGACGCACAACAACTCCGCACAGTTGCTGCGCTAGCAGTCCTTTCCTTTCCTTTTTATTCATCTCTCATTTAACAATCTTCAACGAAATACCTATAACATCTACAACATTCCGTTAAAAAAAAAAATATGGAGACACGCCTGCTAAAAGTGACACACTGGTATTGAATATAGAACTCGGAGATGGTTTTAATAGGGCATTTGAAAATGAACCTTTACCTTGAAAGCATATTTACGTGCAAATAGGGATTACGCTTCAATCGCACACTGCCCCAAAAAAATGCTTATGAAAGAAACTGCGCGTACAGAGTAACTGCAGAAACGCCATTTGTTTCCGTGATCACGAGAGTGTGCTGTAAAACAACCTAAGCTCATAGTTTTGTTCAGATTTTTCTGTTCTCTCTCGAGGTAATAGTCTATGTGTGGAGAGCTTTGGGCTTGGTGCCCACGTAACTACTTTCGTTGTTGCTAGCAGCCTAGAGGTAACTCAAATATTCTGTTTACGTAGCCGCGACCCGGCTGCACTTGTGCCAAAAGCTGGGTGCAGCAGGCGTGCATCCGAGCGAGTGCGTTCGTGCATACGTATACTGTAATGGAAGGACGTGCAGGCCTTTCTGAAGTTGCCACATATCACCATTCTTGATCGAAATGAGTTTCACTAGATAAAACGCATACCATACTAAAACTTATAGTCACGATAATTAGAGAGAATGTGATTAGTAGTTAATGCTAGCTATTACGGAAACATAAAATGATAAGATATAGCCCTGTGGGACTGAACAAGCTAACTAGAGTGTCAATAGCCGAAACGAGGAAATTATCGCATTTCAAAACTGTACGTTCCGTGTCACAATCGTTCGATCGTACGCAGAAAACTGGTTTTTGGCACCTTGTGTGGTCGTTTTTGCGATTAAAATAACCGAATGAGGAGTTCATAAGAAATTGAGTTAATATCGCTATTTGCTGGCTAACTGTATGTAGCTAATGCAGTTTATATATAGAATATTACAAGGAAAATGAAATACAGTAGTTTTCGGTATTTTTTTAATGAATCTTAGCATTAGGCTAGTTTTCATTGATATTTTTGCTTAAGCATCTAATCCTGTTATTGGAAATGCCACGGCCTTTCAGTAGAGCAGCCTTTCCTCGTAAGACTCCAGCCTTCATCCTTGCCACGCTTGTCAGTTGGCACACTATCTTTCTGCTCACTGTCCTCTTGTCGAAAATAGTGCTGCTGCCTGCAGTGTGAAGGAAAGTTGCCAATTGAGATTTGGTTTTAATTTTTCTTAATCTCAACTTAAAACACTTTGAGCCCCTTTTAACTTCAGATGAATCGAGCAAATCTAGAGTATTACTACTCAACAGTTCTACTGTCGAAGCCCGCTCAGAAAATGGAGTGTCTTTAGAAGTATCTTGCAGGGGAGAGTCAATGTCTACTTTGGAAGGCACGGGATCCTGTCCTGTATGGAAACTTCTTGCTCCATATCAGCAGCTTTGCGTGGACAATTCCCGAGAGTAAATATGCAATCGCAGTTACTTTCTGTTGTCTTGAAATCCTCCAAGAATCCTTCAGCAGGCACCTTTTCTTCTTCGACTGCTACAACAGCAAGATATTTATGCTGTGAAGGGCAGTGGAAGACGCAAAGCGCTGTACTGCAAGCATTCAGTCCCACAGGGCTATATAATTTTATATTCCCGCTATAGAATTAATTACCAATCGCATTCTCGCTGATTATCGTAATGATATAGGCATTGTGCCACTGAAGCGCTAGTAAACCCTCTACTACTACTGATTATCGTAATGACGATAGCAATATATAACCATATAACTTTTAGTATTGTATGCTTTTCATCGAAATAAACCCATTGTTTCGATAAAGAATGGTCTCTAGAATGGCGGTATCTGGCAATGTTGAAGAGGTAGGCACAGGGATGTGTGACAGGAAGCAGGTAAGGGCACTCAGTGCATTAGGTATACGTAAGCACGAATGCACACACTCGCTCGGAAGCACGGAGTGCTGCACCCAGCTTTTGACACAAACGCCGCCCGGCTTTGACGCTACGTACAATCTTACCCTGGAGCCTTTTGTCGTCCCAGAGTTCACCTCTGAGCGGTCGGGGCCGCTCGGGACGACGCGGGAGCGGTCACCCTAATTACCGAAATCTACGGAATTCCACTTACGGGGATCAACATAGCGAAAATGGTCAAATTTTGCTATTTTTGGTTTTATAGTGTAATTTGTACCTTGGGGGAAGCGGACAACTGATAAAAAAAAATTAGTCCTGGGCGCACTGGAAACCCCCCGAAATGGGGTCAAAGTACCCCTTGGGGGGCAAATATTGAATGTTGACCGATTACACTGAAACTTTGTAGTTATATGTAAAAATGAATAAAATAAAAAAAATCATTCCATAGTTTTTCCGTTTTCTTTGTCGTTTTCTATTTATATTCGTATTTTCAGCGCAGACTCTTTATATTTTGATATTGAAAAGAAAATTTCATAGAAAACTGTGAATTGACTTTTCTTGGAATTTCTTACTTTATTTTTGCAATATTTATCACAGATCATAATTAGATGAGATTTGATAAAGAAAACATGGATACATTTCCATATATACAGATTTTACAGTTGTTTTTTTTTTTTTTTTTGCTCAGTGAAAAGTAATTTTTTTTAGCACTTATATGTTTTTTCTACATTATTCATGCTAGGAAAAAACGAAACCTGTTTTGGAAAGCTAAAAACTAGGGCTATCTTCTCTCATCTTTTTTTTTCTAATTTAGGATTAGTTTCGGAGCAACGAAGGGAGAAAGTTGGAAAAATGGCGGGAAACTTGTTTTTCATGAGAAGCCAAATTTTTATTCCGACCAAATTTGCAGAAAAACCAGAAAGAAATTGAAAAAAAGAGAGGTTGTAGCCATAGTCTTTGTCGATTCAAAATAGTTTTCTTTTTTTTTTTTTCTAGCATGAAAATTGTAGAAAAAAATGCTATTGGAAAACATCACTTTTTTATAGTTTACCCTGAGAACCGCGAAAAGAAAGAATTTTATGAACAAAATCCGTTTCTTTTTCAAGTTTACATATTGTCTGCAAATTTCATAAGAATTGGACCACAAATAAAAAAAGTTTGAAAAAAAGCTGGGCTGGTCCCCTTAAAATTTTTTTTTTCACATTCCTACACTAAACGAGGGCTATTGCCGACAGGATTAGTGATTTTTTATTAAAAGGCAAAAATGTGCAATTTTTATTTTATTGATTTGTTTGATTTATTTTTTTTTTTACTTTTTTCATATTTTCCTACTATAAAATTATACAATTTTTCGTAGTTCTTCTCTAGTGTGCTAAAGGTAATTCTTCTAAAACAAGTGTTTTCCTGCTTTCCTCTTGTTTAAAAATTTTAACACAGTGTGAAATCACAAACTATGGCAATTGCAAAAAAGTAAAAAAATCGAGTAGGTACGAAACCTAGCGTAGCAAATGTTGCAGTAATAATTAGCTATCAGCCATGCAATTTCTGAGAAAATAATGATAAAATAGCTTTAAGCTTGAAATGATACCTCAGTAGTCAGTAAACATATATATGCAGGTATGTAAATTATTTTTTCAGTTGTACAACCACCTTTTTCCACAAGTTATGAACGAATTCAACTTGCTTGATTGGGTGAATATGAAAAGGTAAAGCAAACCTAGCTAGAGCACTCTGAGAGCGTATACCTCCGCCAAGCAAAGGAACGGTAACAAAAATTCAAGCTGGTGCTGAGACCATGATTTTCTTTATATCAACACCAAAATCTAATTATTTGTGCTCTTTGATAATATAATCACTTTCTGTAATTTTCTTGAAGATCCACTCATCAATTTTTGAGTAATGCAGCTAACAAAAACATTACGACAAACCTAAATCAAACATGCAAACGTACCAACCAATCTTCACCAAAATTTAACCATTCATGTCTTCTAACATTACTAACAACTCCTGTAAATATCGTAAAGATTCAATCAGAAGTTTTTGAGTAATTGTGCTAACAAGCACACACAAAAAAAAAATCATCACGAAATTTGGTCATTTACGCTTCGTAATAAAACTAACAACTCATGTAAATTTCATGAAAATCCATCCATAACTTCTTGAGTTATGGCATTGATAAAAATGAGGCAGGCAAACAAATAAACGGATGGACGGATCTTTACCAAAAGTTACTCATCTGTTCCTCCTAACATACTTAACAATCCTTGTAAATTTCTTCCAAATCCATTCATAACTTTTTGAGCTATCTTGATGTCAGACAGACGGCCAACCCCGACGAAACCATAAGCTCCTTGGCGGAGGTAATTAAACATGAGATTCGCGGCATCTCACTTTCAGTTGGGAAGACTGCACTGAAAGGTAATTACTAATGACACATAAATAAAACTTATAGCTTATTCTGACTATTTTCTAAACTTAAACTATTAGTACCACTCAGAGGGCATAGGATGGGCCATAAGGTTAGGTTAGTTAGGTTCGCCCATCCTATGTTATGGGGAGTAGCGCCCCCAGGGGATTTGTGCAGGTTACCGTAGCCATTAGCTAGGACTTCGGGACGGCTGTCTTTCGTGCCCACTTTGCTTCCTTCCTTCCCATCTTTTACTCCTACTGATCTTTCTTCAATCTGTTCTTACTCTTCTTTCCCGACTTGCTGTTCCCATGCGCGTTGATCCTGTGTGGGAACACCCTCGTGCATGGGTTCCACG
>LQNS02278001.1:5259031-5281360 GCA_001587735.2 Parhyale hawaiensis
GGTACAGGAGCCCTCACCCAGCCATCACGACTAGGTACAGGAGCCTTCACCCAGCCACCACGACTAGGTACAGGAGCCTTCACCCAGCCATCACGACTAGGTACAGGAGCCTTCACCCAGCCATCACGACTAGGTACAGGAGCCTTCACCCAGCCATCACGACTAGGTACAGGAGCCTTCACCCAGCCACCACGACTAGGTACAGGAGCCCTCACCCAGCCATCACGACTAGGTACAGGAGCCTTCACCCAGCCACCACGACTAGGTACAGGAGCCTTCACCCAGCCACGACGAATAGGATGAAAACCTGTGTTTTAAGTCCCATATTGAAGACATTGGGCGTAAGCTTAGCAGGGTTCTCGGCATACTCTATGCAATATCCAATTATGTTGATCGTGAATCATTAAACATAGTTTACTACTCGTTGGCTCATTCAGTGCTGGTCCAGAATATCATCGTTTGGAGCGGAGCCTCACGTTGTCACATTCACAAACTTGAAGTAATATTGAATAATATACTTAAGCGAATACTACGTGTTAGACGCAACCAAAACAATGTGCCTGTAATGAGTTGCAGTGAAATGTACTGGTCTTTACAAATGTTTCAATTTCAGGATGTTTACAACAATTCCTCACTTAAATTTTTTTCGATTTGTGTTCTATAATCATCCTGTAGTATTTCTAAAGTATTTCAGTCCCCTTATTCCCCAACAAAATTACGAAATGAGACATTCTGTTCTCAGTCTCTCAACTGTGCGTATTGACGTTAAGAAAAGCGCTACAGTATTTCAAATTGCAACTCTTACTCAATAAACTTCCTGAGTATTTATTTGATCCCATTTCTGATAATGTCTTAAAAAAACGTTTTAAAGAATACGTCATGCAATTTTATTAACTTTTGTTTCGTTTTATGTTGCCCAAAAAGTTGGTTAAACTTTCAGTGGCTACGCAGATGCATTATTCTACAGTGTATTACTACTTTACCAAATACTTGTAATATATAATGTGTCTGTGTGTAATAAACCTATCAAACCTATCAGGTACAGGATCCCTCACCCAGCCACCACGAATAGGTACAGGAGCCTGCACCCAGCCACGACGGATAGGTACAATTTCCCTTACCCAGCCACCACGAATCTGTATGAAAACGCGCCCCTATAGGTACAGGGTAGAAATTATTGCTAACACTCCAGCACCGGCGACAGAATGCAATCATCAAACAATTGATATAAGCATGATAGCACGGCAGTGTATCTGCGACCGAACACTAAATTAGAAGTATAAACATGTGTACCGGTATATATGAACACGCTGTTGCAATATACGTAATTAAAGACATGACTTAGCACGTTGTGCCGAAAGTGTGACTCCACCCACCATCATCAGGTCCCATAGGAACCATTGCAGAAAGTCTGGCAGAATCATCCTGCATTGTGTGACGTGTCGGTGGCCTGACTGTCTCGGCACACTTGAGACAGTCAGCCTCACTAATGAACCTCGCACCCACCTCACGCGGGTTCGACAGACTGTTCATTGCAGCATACACCCGCCTCGCTGCGGTAGAGGTTGTGGCTCTCGCCCTAATGTTCGGCATAAAAATGACGAAGAAATGCATCACTGTTTGGAGCGTCGAGTGATGTGAGCAGCTCGTCCGGCCGCATAGAAACAGTCACTTCAGCAGAACAGCACACAACTTCACACGATTATTGCCTGTTGTTATTTATTGAACGCGTTGCGAATTCACAGCATATACGGCTGCATGTAAGGTTTGATCACAGAGTTCGACCGTACAGAGGGCTGAGGAGCTGTCGTGCTCGTCTGCGGCGCAGCACCGCCGCCTGAAGAGTTGATGTAATCCTCGCAGGCCTCCTCGCTGGACCATCCTGTCATCCGTCGGACCTTTAGCTGCATGGTGAGCTGCGGCTTGTTGTGGCTCCACGTGGGGGAGAACAGAAAGTTTGTGGCCCGGAGACTTACTTAGTAACAATTAAAGTTGATATAAAAAAGTAATATAAATGTAAGAGGATGTGTAAGATGACTTCTGCACAACCCGTTATATTTTGCAGTTGCAGCCGGTGAACAACAAGAATAACAAGATGAATCAGGAATAGGCTGAGGAACATCGGTGCTTTTCCTCTATATTTCTTGCTATACAATATTAATCTCTATTTAAAACAAGCGCACTCTACTCATGAAGAAGATACAGCATGAAATGATTCAGTACAACTGACTTTTTAAACATATAAATACGAGCATGCACACACTCAGCTATAAGTACCGCACCTAGTAAAGATATCCGAATCTTCGAGGTAAAGTATTAAGATACCGTACAAAGAATATATTGCTTACCATTGTTATAAAGACATTTGTTCCACTTCATGCAAAGCTATACCTCGCCCAGTATGTCAAGACTTTGGGAAAACACGCATGCTGCTGTGGCGCCCTAAACGGGAAGCCCGCGCGCGTCCGACCTTCAGTAAGGAAAATCCAGGACGCGCGTCGCATCGCTTGGGGAAATTTTCCTCCATATACGTGCTGCTGGGCAGAACCTGGGCCAGGCAAACGACCTACAGGATTGTCATTGCTGACTATGTTTTACTACTTCAACCTTCTCGGTAGTAGACAGTTTCAAATTCAGACTGGTTGCAACATTTAGGTCCTATTGACCTAATCCAGCTTTAGCTTCGTTAATCGCTATGTGCTTTAGTTTGTACACCTTGTTCTAGGACAGTCAGTGGTTTCCAATGTTTTCTACGCCTGGTACTCCTAGAAAACTTTTCATCTGTTCTCGCACCCTAGAAAATTAATGACGTATATAACAATGAAGATAGAGATTTTATGCAAACGTTATGTAAGAAAATTAGGTCAATTTTTTAATGCCAGCGAAATAAGCCAAGGTTTCGCACCCCTTAGAAGGTCATATCGCGCTCCCAGGGGATGCGAGCACCCTAGGTTAGAAGCCCCCATTCTAATACCACACAACATTAACTTTTATTTATTGGGTAGTCAATCGTTGAAACATGCCTTTCAAATCACCTTATGCAATCCAATTCAAGACATCTACTTCTCTCTATTTCTTGTGCAATATACGATCCAAGGAAACCATGCGCAGCTTAAGCTCGATCCCGATAGATGTAACCGTCTGTCGTTGAGTCTTCATCAAATTACTGAATACTGAACATGTATTTGGGAACAACAATATTTCTGTTTTAGACTGAACCTAATTCGCTGCTGACCTTCGCATTTTAGCATCCTTGTACTCTTTAAAACTTCGGCTAGAGCTGAACGAGTGTGCGTCGTCTGTGAGACTCTCCATATTCTCATAATTACCTCCGCCATGATGGTTATATTTTCGACGAGTTTGTTTGTCTGCCTGCCACCAAAATAACTCAAAAAGTTATGGACGGATTTTTACGAAATTTACAGGGATTGATAGGTATATTAAGAGGAACTCATGATTAACTTTTAGTAAAGATCCGTCCATCTGTTTGTTTCTTTATCTGCGTATTTTTTGTTAGTACCTTAACTCTAAAAGTTTTAGACGGACTTTTATGAAATTTAGAGGAGTTGTTAAGTATATCACGGAGATTAAACGACCAAATTTTTGTACTGATCTGTTCGTTCGTTTGTTTGTCTCTATATGTTTGAATTCATGCTTGTTAACAAATTAACTCAAAAAGTTATGAACGGATCTTTATAAAATTTACAGGAATAGTTAGTAATGTTGAAGGGCATAGCTAAATGATTAAATTTTGGTTGGGATCGGTTGGTCTGTTTTTGTGTTAGACTAATGTTTGGCAGAATGTTTGTTAGCAGCATAACTCAAAAAGTTATGATCGGATCTTCAAGATAATTACAGAAGTCTTCATTACCGTGAAAAGACACAAATACTTACATTTTGCGTTGATACAAAGGTAAAAAATCATAGTTTCAGATCCGCTTTGAATGTTTCGTTACCGTGTCTTGCTTGGCGGAGGTATGCGCTCTCAGAGTGCGCGAGTTTTGTCATGTTTTTCAGTGGATGCCCAAGATGGATTTTATTTCTTTTATCTTAAACACTTTTAATAACCAGAACGCTAGGTATCTTCAGAAATCACTGCAGCTGCATTTTATAATTCAAAACATTAATGACTGTGTCCACGTTGGTGCTTTTTTTTATCGTGAGAATTTCATTCCCAGAGGATCACCTGATTCTTGGGATCATTGTTCGTCAAGGTGCCTGGCTTAACTATAGTATGTGTCGTCTAACTGCTACATACCTCGTCTAACCCTAACATCCAGCATCAGGACCACGCAAGAACTAGCGCATTTGTAAGTCAGATCTGCAGCAAAGTAACGTTGCTGCCGCAGTGTCTCCAACGACATGGACGGCTCCTGCTGCCGCCGACCTTAGCTTGTAAAATATATTTGCGTCAGTCGTGGGGCGAGGGCGCCACCACATTCATTGGTACAGATGACTTTTAAGAAAATCCATCTTCGTGCGTGACGTTTACCAATTATCCTTACACACATTATCTCCAAGCAGAATTTTTATTGGATGCGTCTGTTATGGCCACCTGCTATAGGACCAGGTATTTGGTGGAGTTCTACATACTTTCCTAGCAGCTTTGTTCTATCTCCACAGAGGTTACTAAAATTTCCATGATAAAAGTCTTCTCTATTTGATATCGTCAGAGGTGTTGTAAATTCAAGCATTATAGAGTCAGCAAGAAGCTGCAAATATATGCACTGTAAATTAATCATGGCGGGGTTTGAAGTTCTTAATGATACAGTACGATTTACATTTTTGCTACTTCAGAGATGATTTGGGCGTCTTTGAGTAAATTGGATACTGCATTCATTCTAGTCACAATAATCTACAATATAGTAAAGACCGATGTGTAGTTACCTGTCTTCTCTTGCGCCTTAAGAAAACAGATCGGCAAAAATTAGACCATGTTGGAGACTGTACACAACCAGTCAAACTTTCATAAGCTAGAGGCAAAATAGTCCCGGTTGCAGATGATGGCAAAAGTATACGGCTAGCTCATATATACTTGAATCCACTTTTTGCTTTGCCAACGTTAAAACCGAAGGACTGAAAATACTTACAGCTTCTCTTAGCACTCTCATGCACCCTGCTTCTAATTTTATTATACATATTCCCACCAAAATTTTCGTGGCATCAGTTATTTTTCTAACTTAATTTCATTCCATGACGATGCAGTTTTTGTTTTTCACTTCAGCAAAGACTGTCAGCTATATGATATTATGATGTAACCATGATGCCGGGTCGAAGTTAATACTGAAGGGGTGGTTCTATGACCTACACCGGGGAGAGCGATGAAGCTCTAAGCCTTTCACGGGCTCATATCTCCCGAATAACTTTGCTTTAAAATTTCAACGAGTATCAAACATGCCATACATTAGTGAATTTATTATACTAGCTGGATCCGTGAAACTTTCACGGCCTTGCAAGGTCTTTCAGACAGACCCGTGAAACGTTCATATTTTATCATGACAACACCACACTTATTCTTCAACACTGGGACTCGATACCGTATATCGAGTCCATCCTCTTGGTTGATAATAATGTCCATAATTCCCTGCAGTGGAGTAGCCAGGGGAGGATCGTGGGGGACACCTTCCCTCCCTAAAAAGTTACACGCACCCTTCACTGGAAACGAGGCCTTGAAAAAATGCCATGCTTAGGGCCTAGCTTTTGTGCCTCGCTGCCTCCCGTTGAATTTTGCTAGCACTCTTAGAGCCCACCCCCACATGGAAATTATCCAGGTCCCAACCCGTTCATTCCGAAGAGCCCAGGGGCATAAAAATTATTAAAAAGACCTTGTCCAGCTGCACAGGACTGCTGACCTCCGTGTATCATTGGACCCGTGGAATATTTATATAAGTTAGCAGAACCCGTGAAACGTTCACTGTCTGGCTTAAGGCGCTTCAGATAGATCGGTGAAACCTTCGCATTGTGCCATGGCAATTCCCCGTCGACATCACAAACAACACCGAGATTCGATGTATGATATCTTATACGACTAGCCTTTTTGCTGATAATAATTACTGCAGCTGCCCTTGTCTAAGTGGACCCGTGGGATATATTCATAAGTTGCTCTGTCTAATTGGACCCGTGGAATTCCTTTAGCAGCAAACCACGATGCAGGTTCCCAAAGATTTACTCTTAAAAATTTCGTACGCATAAGCAATTAAAAAGACCTGGTCTGTGGCCGGGAGATTAGTCACCAGCCGTATCACAGATACGCCAGCTTCCCGAACTCAATAAAGCTCGAATTTTCTTGTATCTATTTGTGATGAAGAGCGTGACACAAAAGGTAGGTAAGTAAGTAGGTATGTACTAGCGTATTAAATATAGATAGATAGAAGAAGATAGATAAGAAATATAATGTAAAACTAATGATAGACTTATAAAGTCATAAACAATAAATAACCTGTAATATTAAAAAACAGAATATTGCACAAATGTTAATTAGGTTTGCCGCGAGAACACCCGTAGCAGTTCCGGTAACCAACTCGCCGATGCTGCAGCAGGGACATTGAGAGCTGGCGCACAGACGAGTGGAAGAAGAATTAAGTCAGACGTTGCTTCGCTTGCAAATAGAAGGACTATTGTAAATAGCCATGCCATGAACGAACCGCGCTTACCAATACTATGAGTGACGCTTGGCTGCCTGATATAAGTAATGAATTTTCTGCATGTCAGTGAAGGACAGCAAGAGTTGTGCTCTCAACAGAAAACGCTGATCTCTAAAGCGGTGCGTGCACGAGCGACGTCTTCGCTTACTTGGAAGGGACAATTTTGTTAGTAAATCCAGCTTGCCGCCACATGTTAATGTACACGCAGCAGCGAAAGGTGCTTATGGTTGCTATGTTTTAGGGAGATATATATAGTATGACTACATTTCATACATTTTATTGCTCCTCATATATATCCGCCAATTTTTATTCCCTACACATTGTACTGCGCGACTTGGTGTTTTGTACGATTTTGAAGCTTATAAACGAAACTTCGAAAAAAAGTTCGTTTCTGCTGGCTACTGTCGCTGTAACCTAGGTACAAATTTCTTTCATATTTTTTTCATTGCAGATGGAATTGCAACCTTTAAAATTAAAGTTTTAAGAAAAATTCAAATCCTACATGTCGAAGTAGGGAATAAATAACAGGGAACAGTGGTTCGGAAGCTGCTCTGAATTGCCTGAAGGCGGCGTAAAAATTGGCCTGTACCCATATTGCTACTTGCGCTCCTTAGGCAACTTGTTCGCAGAGTCTGGTGGAGCATTTGTTGCCAAATGCTACTCTCGGCAATTTTTTCTTCTCGTTTGCACTGAGCTTTATATTCTTTCACGTTGCAATTGTAGTAACGACTAAAGCACTCTCAGAGCGCATACCTCCGCCAAACGAGGCAACGGTAGCAAAAAATTCAAATTGGCTCTGAAAGCATAATTTTCTTTGTATAAACTCCAAAATCTGATCATTTATGCCTTTTGATAGTAATAACAGCTTGTAAAATTTTTTTGAAGATCTGTTCACAACTTTTTGAGTTATACTGCTAATAAATGTAATGTCAAACATGAGTCAAACATACAAACGAACATACTGATCTGCACCAAAATTTAATCAGTAATGTCTTTTAACATTACTAACAACCCCTATGAATTTCATAAAGATCCATTCGTTATTTTTTGAGTTATTGTGCTAACAAGCATAAAATTAAAAACAGTGACAAACAAACGAACGAACAAACGGATTATTACCAAATTTTGGTCATTTACTCTTTGTTATATACCTAAGAACTCATATCAATTTCATAAAAATCCATTTTGCTTTTTAAGTTATGGCAGTGAGAAAAATGAGGCAGACAAAGAGACAAACGGATGGACATATCTTCACCAAAAGTTGATTATCTATTCCTCCTAGCATACTTAGCAGTCCCTGTAAATTTCGACCAAATCGGTTCATAACTTTGTGAGTTATCTTGGTGACAAACAGACACACAAAGAGACAGACAGCAGACAATCACTAAGAAAACATAACCTCCTTGGCGGAGGTAAAAATGTGGTAGTAGAGAAATTTCGTCATGAATTTTTAACTGTCGTTTTTGACGGCCGGGTACATTAGAGTAACTCATAAAATACTTGATGATTTGCAATATAATAAAGACCGATGCGTAGTTATCTGTTCATTTATTTTTTGTCCATTTTCAGTAACGCTTTAATTAAGAAAACAGAATGGAGAAAAATTAGTCCAGGTAGGTGACTGTGGTCTTGCTGTCAAGCTTCATCGGTAAATGATAGGTAGAAAATAGGCCAGATTGCAGATGATGGCAAGCGTATATCTGAATACCGTTCTTTCTTTGCCAACATTAAAGTCAAATCAATGAAGATGCATATAGCTTCTCTAAGCACTTTCATACATCGCGATATGTACTCTCTTCTGAGTTTTCCTTCATCAAAATTTCAGTTGCTCGTAGTTCACGCTGATGCTCTAATTGACCACATAATCAACGGGGCAAATGGTAAGATATTCTTCAGCGGTCAGCAGGCTGGCGAAAAACACGAGGATTTCTATGCAGAAAACAATTTTTTTCCAATCTGGGTTCTTCCTTCATCAGAACAGCTCTTCGCTGGAGCAAAACAATTCCCGAGTTATATACGACATCATCGACTATCTTGGATGCAGAGCTCAGTATTTATTAGCAGCGATAGCGACTGTGGGCCAAAAAAGAACTGCTTTTCAGCCTATCACCGAAGGAAAAGTTGGCGTTCTTCACCAGAATTTCGGCCCAACATGCTGATTTGGAACTGTATATATTATGTTCTTTGATTCGAGTAGGCAGTTGCAGTGCATCCTACATAGGGAAATTAATGCCAAAAGTAGCTGGAATTAGTGAAAACTCCGCAGAACAGAAGCTGTGTTCTTCAGTGATATCTCAGTCCCATGTCATCCTAATTTTCCCCTTTCCACTACCTATATAATAACTAGAGGGCAAGTAGTCAAAAATGACGGCAAAAATTTTGTGATTGAGCTTTTTATTGTTCCGGTTCCCAGAATAGGTTTTGCTGTATTATAGGTCTTATCCCTGCAGGCCTGATGTTCCATTAGTGAAACGCAAGCTGTACAACCATGAGTTTTGCGATAGAAAAATATCCCCCTACAAGATAAGGCGTGAATATCAGCTTGGAATTGAGCAAACGTTAAGCTGCACTAAGAAAATTATAGTTCAATCAAAATAATTCATTGGAAATTCCCAAGGCTCACCGGTGAGTATCGTGGAAACCAACTGATTGTTCAACCTCAAGCGTCGAAATTTGGCTGCGATGTAAATTCAATATAAAAAGTCGTCTGCCCAGCGTGAAGAATGAACTGATACGATATTATTCAGCTAATGAAAGCATAAGCGGAATAGATTTTGCACGAAAAAAACGAAAACTCCAAGACTGAGGAGCGAGACTGAGCTTCTCTAACTGCCGGGGATTCAGAGTCCAGGATACAGAGCTCGGGATCCAGAGCACGGGATCCAGAGGCCAGAGATCCAGAGGTCGGAGATCCAGAGCCAGGGTCCTCAAATTTCCAACTACCTTATTCCCATTCATCGGATCGCTACGCCCATGAATTTATTTCTATTTTATTCTCATACAGCGTGCGGAGAGACGGATCAACATTGGAGAAAACAAGTAAGGGAGTAAGGGAGCAAGCAAGCAGGCGACCAACAACTGTGATATAGCGGATATACAGTTGTTGGTCGCTTGCTTGCTCCAATGTTGGTCCTTCCGTCCGTCACGATGTTAAAGATTTAGATAGGAGAAAATTCATGTACTTAAAAATAAGTTGAGATTGGCCTACCATAAAATTTCATCCATTGGAGTAACGGAAATCAATATAGCTTCTGAAATATTTGGTAAAACGTAGAAACACTGCATTTCTGAATCGCACTTCGCTTTCGAAACTAGCTTGGTACTTTTTAACATGACGATGATTCTCCTTCTGAGCGTGGTAGATGAAAAGCTTAGATCTTTGATAGAGTTTTTGATCCTGTCGGGGATAAGCGATGTTGCATGTTTTTGAGCAGAATTTCTTCTCAGCAGTTAGAGAAGCTCAGTCTTGTTTAGAGTTTCCGTTTCTTTTCTGCATAATCGCTTTCGCTTATGTTTTTTTTTCAACTGAATCTCTTCGATACAGTTGAAACCTAACGCAGAGCAGACGCCTTTTTATATTGAATCCATTTACACTAGAGAGCCCGCGCTGTCAAAAATGACAGCGAAGAATTTGTGATGAGCCGTCTTCATTGATGATACTCATCTTCTCTTTATTACAACTGCTAACCTAAAAGCACCTGGAGCTGAGCGCTTACGGCTTCAACACAACTGTTGAATATCGAAACTTTTTTCTCGCTGACATGGAGAAAATTTATTGCAATCAACAACGTTCAAAGTTATAGTTTCGATTTGGTATCAAGGATACGGTAGGTTAGCCTATAGGTCCAATGGTTTGTTCTTTGCGAAAACTGTTTCATCGACCACTGAATTAAGGTTGGAAGAACAACTGTTGCACAGAAATAATCTGAAGGACTGCAGCCAAATTTCGACGCTTGAGGTTCAACTATCGCTTGGTATCCAGGTTACGGTGCGCCTTGAGTATTTTCGGCGACTTCTTTTGACTGAATTACAGTGCCTAGACATATGTATTTGCACAACTCTACTTTTTATGTATCTTAAAAAATTTAAGGACTGCTTTAGGACAATTAATTAATACAGGAAGTTTATACACCATATATATAATAGAATATTTAAACAGAACAGTCAAATGTGCACTAATAACACGAAAATTTAACACAAGCAAAAGTAATGAGGGACAAAAGTATTCGACCAAATAAAATTATGACATTAGTACTTGGTGGCGTGACCTTTATTGGCAATAACAGCATGGAGACGATTGTTATAACTGAAAATTAACTTTTCACATTCATTTGATGGTATTTTTTTCCATTCTTCCATGCAGATAACCTTTAATTCAGTAAGGATTTTGGGACACCGTTTGTGGACACCAGATTTAAAAAGACGCCACAAATTTTCTATTAGATTAAGATCCCGTGATTGGCTAGGCCATGGAAGAACATTTAATTTCTTCTTTTGAAACCATTCTTTCGTTAAATACGCAGTATGCTTGGGGTCGTTGTCTTGTTGGAAGGTCCACCTGCGTCGTCCGTAGAATTTTTTGGCACTTGGAAGCATCTTCTTCTCTAATATCTCCCTGTACATGAAACTATTCATCTTACCATCAACGATATGAAGATCTCCAACACCATGGGTAGTAAAGCAACCCCACACCATGATGCTGCCCCTTCCATGCTTCACGGTTGGGATGGTGTTCTTGGGGTCATGGGCAATACCACGTTTCCTCCATACATGCCGAGGTTCGTTTAGGCCAAAAAGTTCTATTTTAGTTTCGTCAGACCATATAACCCCTTCCCAAAACTCATTTCCTTTGTCCAGGTGGTTTTTGGTAAATTCTAAGCGGCTCCTGACATGTTTTGCTGCAAGAAGAAGAGTTTTGCAAGGAGTGTAGGAATGAATGCCAGTACGGTTCAATTCCCTAACAATAGTTTTCTTGCTGACATGCAGTCCCTGAGACGCCAGTTCACTCTGAAGGTCAGCACGAGTTGTCATGGGGTCATTAGTGACCTTACGTAGCATGTAGCGCCGAGGACGACACATGATCTTACGCGGAGTTCCAGCTCTTGGCAGGTTGGAGACCGCCCAGTCACTTGATGCTTGCACACTATTGCTCCAACCGTTGAAAAAGGAACATTGACACGTTCTGCTATTACTCTATTAGTTAATCCTTCACTACGAAGTTGAATTATCCGTTTAAAAGTAGCTTCAGGGATTTCCTTAACTTTGGGCATTGTAATGAGAGTGTGCGCGACTTTAACGAGGTCTAGAGAGGTAATGATTGCGCCGGCTATGGTTTGGTTATATTGCATTTGTTTCGAGACATTTCGTGCACGTTCTAGTATAATTTCCAAACTAATTTATTCAAATTATACTATTACATATAAAAGATTCAACATCATAATTATTTTGGTCAAATACTTTTATCCCTCATTACTTTTACTTGCGTTAAATTTTCTCGTTATAAATGCACATTTGATTGTTCTGTTTAAATATTCTATGATGGTCGCGGTTTGTTTCAATATGAACTCTTACATTGACTCACGGATACAAATTTTTAACGAGTGAAGAAATTTTCTTGAGTACATAGCTCTTAAATCCAAAAACTGGTAAAGATAGCTGTAGAACTTTACGTTCTACAGAAAGATATTTTAATTACTGTTATAGATTTTGCCCAAAACTTTACGAAGCACTTTCTGAATGAGTTTTACTGGGAAAGAGTCTCGCACAAAAAGTTTTCGAAGTTCTACTTTAATGAAAGAATGAAAAGGGTTTCAGAGCCCTGCCGGTGTGAAGCCGAGAACGATCATTTCTTATGTTCATGAAAGTTGGCAGCTGTAGTGACGAAAGTGAGGCAATGGAAAAATATCACGAATTTTTCGCCGACATTTTTAGCGGCCGAGAATAATAGTAACAACAGCGATAATAATAATACAATCTATAATATAACAAAGATAGATGTATATTGTTTATTTATATGTCTCTTCATCTGTCTAATTTCTCATAGGCGTATGGGGTGATGTTTGCTTGCGGGGGGCAGGACACAATTTGCCCGAATTTTACAAATTTCAAAAACTTTTCTACTTTGTTGCGGATCGGAGTGAAAACTATTAAATACTAACTGATATCTGATAAATACGGAGGCAAAGGTCAAAAGACATTACATGGAAGGTCTAGAACTAAGGGTGTGGTGAATTTTTTTTCTTTTGCAGTTACAGTGTCCCATTTATCCTCAGCTGCCGATCTCAATGCCACTTCTCATTTAGTTTCCAATGCCGATTTCACCATTCTTCAGTTATTAAGATATGATAATTAGTAAGCTACGATTTTACCTGTTCTGAAGTTTTTAGGCTATGTAGGACTTGATTTGTCAATTACATTGATAAGAAATCGTCATAAATTATTAATAGAAGCCCCGTGATAATTTACCTTCTTTAGAGTTTTGGAAAACTTGCGTTATGGCATTGGATGGGATGTGTAAGCTTATTTGAGGTACCTGCACCATAACGTATTGTTATCAACCTCGTTGCCCATCCAATGCAATGCTACGTGAATATATACCGTAACGTATGAGGCAATGATGATTCAGCTGTGGCATTGCATGTAGCGCATCACATGCTACAAGTTACTATAATAATGAATAACACTCAACAGAAGTTTTCTACGCAGTTTGAAAATTTTCTGCTAATATATATACTTGGATGGTATCCGTTTCTCTCTAACGGGTGAGAATTTTTTTTTTCTGTTGAGCCGATTATAAACAATCCAAAATTTTGACACTATTAGACGTTATCGATTGGGTCGTGAAAGTTGATTAAAGGGGAGGACTGAATCTTCCAGGGTATTGACTATTCAGGGTAGACGGATGAGTCTCCTCAAATACACGTACGGCTCTGCCTTAATATGTCTGCCTGAATGCAGCGGGCAGCACAAGCACCTCGTGTGCTTGCGTTGCTTTTAGCTGCTGTGGCTTACTGGTAGAGTATCGGCGTGGTAATCTTTATAGGTCCCCAGATCGAGTCCTGGCTCGATGTTTTGTATTTATATATTTCTCTGTCCTCCCAATAAGTGGTCGGAGTTGAGCAATGTTAATTTTTATTTGCAGATAGTCTGGTGGGTTGCCTTCGATGTGACCCATGCAAAAAAAAAAAGAAAGAAAAAAAACTAAAAATAAGATAAGCTGGCCATAAAATGACGACAATGAAAGTTGCTCCCTACCCAAACACAGGTAGAAGGACTAGAGCTTTCTTCATGATTTTTTTGCAGGGAGTCTGGTGGGCTGTCCTCGATGTGACCCATGCCAGAAAACTAGGATTAGCTGACTATAAAAAATGACGGCGATGAAATTTGCTCCCATCGCGGGTAGTTGTCTTACGCTACCGAGGCGTTCTAGTCTTATTCGTGATCTCATCCTCATTACTGTCCGAAAATCGCCCGCTATTTGCCCGAATTTCAGCAGTCATCCGAACTCAGGGAGGGCAGTTGCCCCCCGTGCCCTCTGGCTCGTACGCCTATGCTTTTTCTGGCACGCTTTAAGAAAATCGATTTACGAAAATTAGGTCTTCTTGGAGACTGGCCACCTGTCACGATTCGTCGAAAACTAATAGGTGGAACATAGACTAAGTTGCAGATGATGGCGGAGGTATAATAATATGTATTATATTTGGATGGACTACTGCTTTGTTAACGTTGAAATCCAATCAATGAAGATACATGCAGCTTTTATCACACTCACGTGCATCGTGATTCATAGTATCTTCTGAGTTTTCTCGCATAAAGCTTCAACTGTTCCGAGTTCACGCCCAGGCTCAAGTTGAAAACATTATCCACGGAACAAATTATGAGATATTCTTTAGCGGACAGCAGGCGGGCAAAGAACACAAGATTTCTTGGCAGCAAATATTTTTTCCATTTTGGTTTCTCCTTTAACAAACAGTTTTTGATTCGAGCAAAGCTCCGACTTAATTGATCTCATTGAGTGCCCTGTATACCGAGCTCAGTTTATATTTGAAGTGATGCTGGACTGCAGGTTAATAAAGAATTGGGCTTCTGCGTATCACAAAAAGAAAGGTTTGCTTTGTTCAGCAGGACATGGGCCTAGATTGCTAACTTTTTGTCCTTCAAGTTGGCATTTACAGTGCATCCTACATAAGCAAATTAGAAACAAATTTATTTCCAATGAAGAAGTATCATCACAAATTTTCGCCTTCAATTTTGACGGCCGGGTACCCTAGTGATACTATTAATAACTAGAAAAGAACTCGAGAGCGGAGACCACCGCCAAGCAGCGCAGTGAGAACGAAAGTTTCAAACTGGTGCAGCGTCCAGGAAGTGCCTTGTAGCATTCATTGCTAACAGTGCCTGTGAATTTTACGAAAATCCTTCCATAACTTTTGAGATATGCAAATAATAAACTGACGAACAAGCAAGCCAACAAATGCCGGCAAAAACATACCCTATACAGCGGAGGAAGCCGGAGGTAATGAGCACGTTTGATCTTACATATGTGGATCCTGCGCTCACTCTAGTATCGCTCCAAGCACGCTGAGGTTTGCTACCTTCTTAATAATACGAAACGGTAAAGGAAAATGCCCGGCAACTTCAAAGAAATGACCAACGCTTCTTTACTGACGAACGCGGATATCTGAACCAGTCTACAGTAGCGCAGCGTGCCTAGCCTCTCTTTCCTTGGCGAAAAAAAGCGTCTTTATATATATGAAAAAGTTGGAACTACGCAGCAGTTGGATAGCGCTGCGGACACAGTCACTTGGGAGGCAGTGAATGCGTTATGTTGCTGCTGCCCTGCAGCCTCTCACTTCAGCCGCACTGGGCCTTGCTTGCCTGGGCAAATATAAAAGATTCGCAAATGAAAGGCGCCAATGCTCGAGAGATGCAGGCATGTGCGTCTGATGGAAAGATAAATACAAATTAGCACAGAAGATTGGTCTGACCAGCAAAATCACGTGTTTAAATTCATATAAAGATGCATCTATTAAATAAACGACAGCAATAATTCAGTAAATAAATTAGTGTACTTAGTTCGAACTTCAGTTTGTCGCGAGTACCTTGATGCCAATACAAATATCCGCTTTTGTAGCTTACCTTGCGGATCAGGGCTCGGCACGCGATCATACAGTACCGTACAGTACCGTACAGTACCGTACAGTACCGTATGTGGTCCGCGACCGCTCCATCGCGGCTGAAAATTTGACGTTGCGTGATCGCAATTTGGCGTCGGCGGAATTTCTATTTAGGTTTGAATTACAATTCCGCAGTTACGCGATCGGTTACGTTCAGAAAATTACGTTGAAGCTATTTTGAAATAATGTCTGTTCAGTCTCAGCTGCCGAAGATATTAACCTTGATCGTGTGAAGCGTTAACAGGACATCAGCAGCAAAGTATGCATGGGACAATTGAGAGGAAAAAGTTGAAATATCTAAAAGCAATAAAAACATTTATAAATAGAACACTCTGAGAGTGCATACCTACGCCAAGCATGGCAGCGGTAACGAAAAATGCAAATCGGCTCTGGAACCATGATTTTCTTTTTATCAACACCAAAATCTGATCACTTGTGCCCTTTGATAACATTAAAAGTGTCTAATTTTCTTGGGGATCCGTTCATATCTTTTTGAATTATGCTGCTAAGAAACAATTTAACAAACGTAAGTCAAACACACAAACGGACAAACCGATCACCTCCAAATCTTGGCCCAGCAGATAGCAGAAGTCAGCCAACTTGGGTTAGAGGTAGTGACTGTAATCTGGCGTACGCGCAACCGAAAATATGCGCTTTTATAGGTCAACTACTAGCCGTTACTGCTAAGTTAACCTGTTATCACTACGTTGCTAACTGATGGCGGTAAAAACAAAATATTATTTTATAAAAAAATCTGAATGGCGGAACTAATGAGAAATGAATCCGAGATCGCTATCGCGGAATCATTTATATAAATGCAAAATTTCTAAATCGATTTTGGCAGTCCGCGATTGCGGAATTTAAATGAAAATGTCCATCACTACTTACAATAGAATCTATCTTATTATATACACTCACATATATATAATACAAACAAACTCAAGTAACATTTATTGCTTCGTGAGTGCGCTTCCGGCAAGCCGGTAGGGCGCAAGCTTATAATTGAGACAATTCGCTGTCGCAGTTATAACACTCAGCACACTCCTTACATAGCTACGTGTTTTTAACAAATCCAACTGTCCAACCTAAGCTAGACTAAACTAAACGGACTCACCTAACATCTGCTTACCACTTAAACTAACTCAACGTCGTCTAACTTAACCGTAAACTAACCCAGTCTTACTTAACGTAATCTAAGGCCGCGTAGCCACTTTCGTTGCAGCTAGCAGCCTAGAGTCAACTCAACTAATACGACTGCGTAGTCGTGGCCGTGACTTCAGCGTGACGTCTACGAACATCGACCACTAATTCGTAAATTAATATTAGGGGCAACGAAAGTTGTTACGTGGGCATCGGGCTTTACATATCATAACCTACTGTGGCCAAGGCTAAGTTAACCGAACCTAACCCAACCTAATCTGACCTAAAATAACCTACCGTTCCTCTTAATAACGTTATCTAGCCTAGCTTTAGTTCTCATTGGCTGACGCAGTTTTTCCCATTCCAAAGTATCTTAACCTAGGCTCAGCAGTTCCCATGCTTTGCGGTTCTTTGGGCTGAATTCTTTATTGATTGTTAGTTTTTTACGCGTTTCCAGCTAGTTCGTTTTTCGCGCATTTATTGCGGCCGCTACTCAATTGTCCGTTTTATTATAACTTTTCGGTTTGACAGCTAAAAAACGGCGGTGCCCAATCGGCAGCTCCATATTCCGCTGCCTCCTATCCTGCCATCACAGAACCACATTTACATCTCTGTTGCACAAAATAACTAGATCGGTCTCTAGCCTCGAGCTTTTCCGAAAATATATCAAAATGCAAAATATTCGAATTAATGATGCTAACAAGTCAGTAAAAAGAAAAAAAAAGTTCACTACGCTAGATGTCTAGCTGCAATAACAGTGGGTGATAGTGTACGTATGACTTCTTTAAAGTATAGTCTGTCGAACGACTAAGATATGCCGTGCAAAACAAACTTTCTTTTATTGTGCTTCTATGGCAAAACCTGATACAAGAAACTTTCTCACACAATTATAAAGACTAACTGTACGTGACCAAAGCAACAGCTTCCCAAAAGCTAAAAATGTACATATTCTAAAAGTCTTATTCTGAAGAGTCATTGATATCAAGCAGGAGCAGCAAATTCTCCCATGTATTTCTTGTTTTTTCAATTGGTAAGTTAATGCCGCACAATTAAAAGAGTTTACATACATATATGTAGCAAGTAACATTGAACAAGTATATAAGCGATAATTGTGCACAACGGGCATGTAATTTTTTCATATAAGAATACAGTATGTAGAGCATCACAGATGATATGAGAACCCACAAGAGTGCTGATGTGCGATAAGCGGTCTACAAAATCTCAATACGCTTGAATCAGCAACAAAACTGATGAAGTTGACAAGTATCAGCACTACCTGTTCTATATTACATTGTAGGATATCGTGGCGGTCGTTGTGTACTACCTGCGAGCGGCCGCTGGACGAAGACCGCATACCACAGTAACTGTAAGCGATCAGGGCCGACACCTGTACTGAATACTGCTGTTGCCACACGGTGGTGCTTTAGTGTCTTCTGCCAGTGCATTGCGTCGCCGGCCTTGTCTTGCGTCGGTCTGTAACAGGTGCCACTCGCGTATCCATCACAGTCCGTTATGTAGCGGTGTCTGACAACCACGCGCTTAATTACACCCAAATTGCAAATGCCACATCATACCAATTTTTAAATGAAACATTATTCGTCTGATTGTTAATATAAAATCTCTGGCTTACCAAAGGCGAGCAGCTGCTGCGGGCGACGCGGATGCGGACGCCGTGGGACAACAATTAGCAAGTGCGCCGCGACCGCGCAAGTCTCGGCGATAATTTTGAGCCGCAGATGATCTCACTCAGCAGACGCTGCCGATCGGTACAGCGACGACAACATCAGCTCGGCATGTCAGGTGCAACTTACTCCAAACTGCAGACAGGAGCGATAGTTTCGCAGCTTTTGATCGGGTTGCACGTGTTAGTGGCCGCCCGATTGTGTTCGAGAAAATCTCCATTTCCCAGAGAAGGCAAGTTTAGCGCTGTTCGCTGCTGTTGTGAAGTAAAGGGTAGCAAAGTTAGCGGAACTCGTCGCCGTGCCAATTGGTGCCATCTTGAGGCGATCTAACCTTTATGTGTTGCTCCGAAATAGAAATTATAATAAATAAAATGCTTTATTAGGTAACCATGAATGTCACGGCAGGGTTCAAGGCGAGATGTAGCTCATCATCACAGAGCACGGCAGATGAAGAGAACGTCAGAGTAATGAACTAGTAACACACCAGACTGTGAGCACACTTGGCTTGATCTCTGTCTTGTAGCAGCAGCCACTGCCCTCCGCAGCCACGTGCAGCTCAGCCACAAAAATTAAAATGCCGGAAGTTTGCAGCCGCTTTTTTTACTCCTGTGCCTGAGACGCTGGTGCCCCCCTCAGCAGCCATCGCCCGTACGTGTTGGAGCGTTTGTGACCAGAGCCATTACTGGAACTGGCCTTAGCAGAAGCTGGAATTTCTTACCAGATACACAGACTGAGAGCGCAATTGCTCGTCTCGCTCTAGAGATAGTCATTGCAATTTTAACGAATGTCAGCCTCGCACTACTTGACCTCGGTGCGTCCATCACCAGGCGAACGTTGTGTGGACACTGGAGCTGGGGGGGGGGGGGTTGAGGCTCATCGTACGTTATGAGACTACCAGCCAGCTTAAGCCCTCTTCTTCTCCCTCCTGCTCCAACTACACAGTTTGACGTCTCTAAGCTCCGGTCATCAGCGGCTCTTGATCGTGCTTGTGTGCATTCATGATCGTCTCCTTGGCAGGGACTCTTCCCCCCGTTTTTCTCTTTTCTCCATTCCTCTACATCCTACTAACACAAGGGCAATAGCTCATAGAGGGCCGGGGCGTAAGTCCCGGTGTCTTCTTGGGAATTGGTCTGTTGGTGCGTCTACTGCCGCCTATCTAATCTAATCTACCTGTGCGCCTCTGGACAGCCAACAGCGTATGGACGTTCATCAAACACCTGACAGCTCACGACGAACTCTGAACTCTATTAACTTCCTGCATTTTCCTTACGCCTTTGATTCTAAGGAAATATCATGTTGCTTCATCCAAAGATACAACTAATAAGGTGGACTATTTTCCTTCTCTCGCAGACAAACGAACTCTTTTGTCGATGTTACAATTTCCTTTCTGAGAAACATATTCTAATTTGAGCGACATCCTCACTACGGGCGACGTGGAATGTAGTAAGGACCATAATATTATGAGCTGTGAGGAAAAAGAGCGCCACATCTGATGGGACGGAGAGGCCGCAGGAATAAGTCGGCTAATGCAGTAGTTTCATTTCGTCATATTTATAAGTTATTAAGAGCACATTAAATTATCTGAGTGAGCGCAAGTGCTGAGACATCTCGGCGCTTTTTTTTTACTTTGAAAGTAGCTCATTTTGGCAGGAGGTAATACCCCACAACTCCACCTAAGCAATGTTTTCTAGGTGGCCTTGGTTCAGCTCTGTACGTGTTACATCGTCCGAGCAGTTATTTAATTACCATTACAGGAAATACTGTCAATGGACGAGGGTTGCGTTCCGGACATGGATTGTCTACTAAGAGGCTTCGTCTCTTAAGAGAACAGCAGTTTTCTGTAACGGTGTAGAGCATACTGCAATAATTTCATGTTTTCATTACAAAGCGCGCACCCATAATCATGAAACGCAAACAATCGAAGGCATAGTAAATGAGTGTACTGTTAGGCATTTAATTGTTTTTATAAATTTTTTTTTACACATTTTGTGGATAATTTTTTGAACCGAAAATAACTTTATTTCCTCTTTGTTCTTCCTAGTCGCAATGAACTGTAGAGTTTTCCCGTATTATTATTATTTTTTATTTGAGAGGAATGGTCAAATGTCAGCGAGGGCAAAATATATATGTAAATATAAAGCTTAAATTTAAGTAACGACTCTGGTGTACATCGCTGCTACAGTGAGGTGCCTGGGACCAGCATGGCCAAATTTGTAGTCCCCAGAGTCCACCAGCATAGGTCCCTGATTTTAACTACTGAAATTATGGTATCGCGGTTCTTTTAAATCTATGAAGCTGATGTAGATAGAGAATGGGTAAGTGAAGATCATTTTTTGGTATATAGTTTAAATAAAAAAATCAACATTAGAAAAATTAAAATCTTTGAAGATGAATTTGAAGGTTAGACGCTTTCAAATAAGCGAATACCCTCAAACGATCGACACAACAGCCGCTGATGAAGATTGCTACAGAATGCTTTAGCTGCTTCAGCCGGTTTTAAGATATACTAGAGGACCCAGCCGTCAAAAATGACGGCAGTAATTTTGTAATTAGGGTTTTTATTTTTCTTACTTGCAATATAGATTTTGCTGTAAAATAGGTCTCATTCCTGCAGTTGTGACCTTCCAATAAAGAAACGCAAGTTGTACCGTCATGATTTTGCGAGAGCAAACTATTCCCTGCAAGGTAAGGGGCGAATATCAGTTTGGAATTGGTCAAACGTAGCAGCACTAAGAAAATATAATTCAGTCAAAAGAATTCACCGGTAATGCTCAAGGCTGACTATACTATGGATACAAGCAAACAGTTGAAGTTCAAGGATCGAAATTTGGCTGCAACGTAAATAGAATATAATTTAGCCTCTGTTCAGCGTGAAGTGTCAACGGCGACGAAGAGATTCATCTAAAGAAAGCGTAAGAGAAATGGATTATTCCTGAAAGGAACACAAACTCCAACCAAGCTTGAGTCGCTCTGACTGCTACGAAGAAATCCAGCTAAAAAATATGCAATATAGCTCATGCCCGACTGGATCAAAAACTCTATAAAGATACTGCCTTCTATATACCACGGTCAGAAAAGGAATCATCATATCATATATTACCGAGCTGCTGGTTAAAGCAAAGCAAGATTCAGAAAACGAAGTATTTCACTTCTGAGCATTTATTTCAGAAGCTACTGTAGATTTGTCATCGTAATTCCAAGGGTTGAAATTTCATGGTATCGCACTTGTTTTTCAGTAGATGAATTTTCTCTTATCTTAATCGTTAAAAGCGTGATGGAAGGAAGGACCAACCAAAGAGCAAGCAAGATAGTAACAAGCCAGCCAGCAAAGCAAGCAAGCAGCCAACAGCGGTGTATTATATTGTAGTGGATTGATAGCAGAGTGTGTCGTATGAACCGCTGCGTCGAGAGTTAGTATCTATACCTAGGTATTGTAGTGGCCAGGCTATACGTAATGCCACCTGAAACATTGGTTTCAATGTATTTTCTCGTAACACCAGGAGGTTATGCAAAGCAAAGTCAACAACGAAAACTAATTTAGGTATGCATACTCATACTCACAACGTTAGATTAGATTAGATTAGATTAGATAGGCGGCAGTAGACGAACCAATAGGCCCATTCCCAAAGAGACACCGGAACATACGCCCCGGCACTCTATGAGCTATTGCCATTATGTTAGTAGGAT